>CM052245.1:7329150-7592916 GCA_028455795.1 Lasioglossum marginatum
GATTTCGCCACACGGAATATCCATCGCAGCTTCGCATTTTCCAATGGCGAATTTCGAAACACGAACAACGTGCATAAAAGAGAAATGTAATGTACAAAAGTGCATGAAAATCCGCAGTTAAATAATAAATCGCAGCGGGCGGAAACGAGTCGGGCGAAACCGCCATCAAAAGCAGGGCGATTGGGGAGGTGCTCGGCGACATTCTCCATTAGGCACGCACGAAATTAATAAATAATGTCGGTCCACTTTATTGCGGGGTTTTCACGAACCACGCGGAGCTACGAGGGAGAGGGAGAGGGAGAGAGGGAGAGGGAGAGAGGGAGAGCGAGAGAGTACGCTTGTAATATTTTGCCGTGTTCCCCTCGGAAGGGCTTAACCCCCAAGGCGACGAGGGCGAAACTTTCACGGACCCCTGTCGCGTTTTCTTCGCGCTGTTTCGCTCTCTCGTGAAATCAGCGGCGAATCTATTGACCGGTCTCGAAGAGAGAGAGAGAGAGAGAGAGAGAGAGAGAGAGAGAGAGAGGAGAGAAGAGAGAATCGACCTTAATAATTTATCTGGGCAAAACGCGGCGTTTTGTGAAATTAGTTTTGTTGCGCCATTTGACGTCCGACTGCGCTCTCGAACGCGACTCGCACCGCTCTGCCTCGCGTTGCCTCGCGTTCGTGCGCTCACCCTCTCGGCCCCGTCCCCTCGCTAACTCGCGTTGCTAATTCCTCGGTTACAGTCAAGCAAAGATTTCGTGCCGACACTTTGCACGATTCCGTTTTGTTTCGGCGGAGCTAACGAATTTCTTGACGCTCTTGAAGAGCACTGAGAGTTTCGGTCTAACCCCTCATACTGTGTATTTCTCTCCCCAGGCGAAGTTTCACTAGTAGATTGTAGATCTTTGTGCGTTTATAGGTCATGGAAGTCTAGTGGAATTGTCGGGAACGTAAAGTGGCTGAATTAAATTTCGGGGTACCTTTTGTTCACAGGAGATGGTAATAGAACATTGAGTCTCGCGAGGAGATGATAAGAGCTGTGGAATTTCGAATGAGTTGCCGTATGCTTCAAATTGATGGTGAAGTAATCCTAAAAGGATTTTAGTGCACGGCTCTTTGTTTCCGAGAGATTAATAACACAGAATGACTGATGTCCCTGTTCGAGGAGAACTGAACGTACCGAGAGGTTAACCTGAATTAATTGCATTATATAAACTGCGACAATGTATTTACCGAGGTCACAATTAGCTTTTGTTGTAGCCTGTATATAACTGAATCAATCTATCGAATAACATTTCGGGAACATTCTGTACTGAATTATTTGAAGAAATATTTGAGACTGTGAATGGGAATTTCGTATGAATATTTCGAGTGTATTTGTTGAGAAACGATAAGGACGGGCCGTCGTCAAAGCGATCCAGGGATTTTTGAGCATACATTTTTATTCTGAAAGCCAACAGAGGAAAAAGGAGCGCGTATCCTCGGTGATGGATGCAACGCGTTCCACGATACAGAAACCGTATCGCCCATCGCGATGCAAGCCTCTGACGCACAGTATGCTCTACGGATACTATCTCCGCCCTTTGTTCAACGCAACCCGAACGGTTTTACTCTCCTTTGAATTTCCGCGTCCCATGAGCTCGAATTCTGCGAGACTATTGCAAAAAGAGACCTGGATATTCACTAGCTCCCACTCGGAACTGTCCTCAATATACACGGTGTCCCAAAAATGTATTTCCTTAGAAGGGGCGATTCCTGACGCGTCGTTGGAACTAACTTTTTCCTTTGCGAAAATCTTATCCGTTGCTTTGTTAAGGAGTTATTAGGAACTGAAGGGACACCCTGTATATTGATAACAGAAGAGTAGAATTGTATGTGGTTATTATTTTGCTGCAGTCTATTATTATTTAATGCTTCAACATTTCAACAAGGAAGGCAAGCAACGAAACAATTGCTGGTAACGAAAGCGTAGTAAATTTCGCTTGCCAGTTTCCGTCGTAAATGCATAAAATTCGCACTCTAATTACCACATGCATTTCACAATAGGCAAAATTAGAGTCCGCATAAACAGGCCGGAGCTGTAGAAAAACGTGAACGATGCCGAAGGGTTAATCACCGCATTGTGGGCCAGAAACGTGCGCAGAATCGACTCGAAGGGTCCGCTCGCGATTCCGGAGCCGGAAGAAGAGTGTATCGCACGGGAAGCGCGGATGGCTGCTCGTTAAGCACTCGACGGGGGACAGAAAACAGAGGGTTTCCCAACCTGTGCAATATGTAACTGTCTCGTGGACTAGGACTTAGTCTAATAAAACCGAGGTTTTCCCTTGGCCGTTTTTCCATCTCGGCCCTTCGAACAAATGGATCCGAGCGAGCGAGAGCTGGCGCCTCTCAGCGCGGTCTGCCAATCGCAGTCGGTTCCGTCAAAAACGCGCGCAGAACGCAGCGGAGCTCTTGGATGAAGTTGCGGGAGAAGTAACAGCTGCCGCGAGGAGAAGAACTATCTCGTAACGAGTTCGCGACACGTGCATCGAACTGTTTCCTCCACTAGGGAAACCGGTGCGCCGAAGAGCCGAACGACTCTTCCTCGTGAACGCTAACCCAGTTTCCGTGACGAACGATGACCGGCTCGGATCATCGGTTCTTCGCTTCCGGGGACGAGTATGTTTGCATTACAAGCGTGTCACACCTGGTCGTGTTTACCTCCGGAAAATTGTACGGGTTACGTCGGCGTGTGCTGAGCATTGTTATCCCGCCACCGTTTCGTGCAGGGGTCTTCGCAAAAGCACATGCGGCCAATCCCATAATTCATGGCACATTCGCATAATTTTTCAAAATATCTTGTTAACTATTAATTTTCCTAGTACTTTTGTTTTTATGTAGAATAGCAAAGAAAATCGAGAATGTGTAAACAAAAATGTAGGTATCCATTTAGAAAAATGTCAATGCCCTTCATATGACCGCTACGCCTCCAGCTAGGGAAGACCGATCGACATCATCTTGTAGCACTTTAGAAGCCGTTCATCTTTTCCCTGTAACATTTCTTCCTAACTTCAACCAATTGCGCGAATCACCTTGTATATTTAAATCTCAAAGAATTCGAACCGAGAGAAACGGTGCAGCGAGAGGGACTGCGCTGAACTTGAAGCTACTGCAAGACTCGAGACAAGGTTACTATTGCGTAATAAGTACCGAAGACCTTGTCATAGGCGACACTTTCCCTCTGTACGTCGTTGAGATCTAATAAATCGATCCATCATCGCCAATCCTATTCCCTCGAGCCTATACAAGAAAAAGCACGGACTGATCTTTATTCTTTCAACGCTACTTCAAGGTCACTTGATGTTTCGTAAATCGAATGCCATATTTTTGTTTTGGTATTATGAGAGTACAGAAAAAAACAAGTTCAGCCTTCGAAATGACCTTGAGAGGTAATACCGTGTGCCTACCTTTGCTAAAAGAAGAATAGAATTTGATTAATTGTTAATTCATTAAGCATTAATTACGGTTAATTTATTAACTAAGGAAGAAAAATAGACTCAAGTCTGAAGAAGACTATACAAGAACCATAATTGCCCGAAGCCTTTCAAAACTCGATCTCCAGTTTCTCGGTGAAACCGCAGTCTCGCCGCGCGTCGCAACTTCCTTCAGTCCTGTAGCAGGATCGATCCGGCTCGGAAGCCAGCGATTACATTTTAATAAGAGGAGCCGATGGACTCGGAATCCTTTCCGAAGATAACAATACCGCCTTTTGTCTTGCCTCTCCCCGTCCCTTTGTTTCCCGTCTTGCACTTAGAAGGAACGTCGGGCTTCGGTATCTTCCGTTCCTCCTCGCGACTCGGGATCCGTTGCGGATCAGCGTCTTTCGCGGAGAGGAGCTTTCCATCCGGACAAATTTCGCGACTAATAATCCCGCGATCCCAGAAGGAAAACTCCCGTGGGCTTCTCGTCGGGAGAAACAATTCCTTGGGAAGAAACCCGGAACGCGGCGGGTGCGGGATATCGTTCGGATAAAGCCCCCGCGTTCCTCTGTTTTACTCGTCGATTTTCCGCGGTTCTCTCTCCGACACGGAACCGTGAAACTTGCAGGAACGGGCCTGCGCCCCGCTTTTCCTTTTTCGCTAGCTCCATCCGCGTGATCGATCGCGGTCGTTTCGCTTTCCTCGAACGTTACTCTTGTTCTTCGTCTCCTTGTCGCTTGTGAAACGGATTCGGACCCGAACTCGCCTACGCGAACGATTCTGCCCGTTCTCGGGCTATCAACCCTTTCACGGCGATGAGGTATCGCGGGAAATGCTCGACGAAGAATGTAGACGCTGTAGCGGAACCATCTTTGTATGCAGGCTTGCTCGTTCATCGGAAAATTCGCTTCAAAGGGTATACGCGATTTTAAATACGCTTCTGGTGCACCGTTAGTCTTTATTTGCTCTTTTCAAACTCTGCACAAGGGAAATAATGATGGAGAAACAATTCCGAATAGTCTTCGAATCCACGCTTTGATTCTGCACGATATAAAGCTATTAGTAAAAGAGGAGCAACGACGAAAGAGAAATAAATCTCTGTAAAATGATGTCTGGCATTCGCTGTTTGATCCTCTACTCCACGGAATAAAGCAACGGATTCAGCGAAAGAGAGGCAATGATAAAAGAGAAATAATTTCACGTATGAAGATTTCTTTCCCATTGTATCCAGAGAGTTTAATTGTCAGATTTCGCGTTTCACCGTGTTATTCTCGGGTCCGCGCGCGTCTTTCGCTGTGTGCCCGTCGGCGTGCCCATTTCCGTCGAATTTCCCGGCGTAAAAAGGCCGGAGCTCGATCCTCTGTGCGGTAATTGAAAAAGTCTCGGGGAAAGGGTTAATTCGATAAATGTTCGAGGTATCCGCGTGTACCGTAGGAACGACGGTCGGCGGGTTTCCTCGTCGGTAACAGGTGACTTTTCATTAGGGTGCCGATGTTCTCGGACGCTTTGCTCCGCGGTTCGGGCGAAGCACACCCGAGCACAGCAGAGCACAGCAGAGCAGAGCAGAGCAGAGCACGGAACAGAGTGGAACAGAGTCGAGCGGAGTGGAACAGAGTCGAGTAGAACAGAGTAATGGAAAAGAGGAGAGAAGCGGACCCGTGAACTTTTCGACGGGGAGGACGCGGAAATAAAAAGATCGCGGTCGTGATTAAAAGCCCTTGGGCAACAATTGATTTTTCCCCCGTGCCGGTTACGGGGGCTCGCGCGTACAAGCCCCGACACAAACCCCTCTCTCCCTCTTTCTTTTCCTCTTTTTACAAGCTCACTCTCCTCGCCAGCTGTCTCTCTCGTTAACTGGTGTATCTCTCTTTGTCAGCTGTCTATATCTTTTTACAAGCTCGCTCTCTTTACTCGGTGTCTTTCTCTTTTACAAGCTCGCACTCCTCACCAGGTCTCTCTCTCTCCATTTCTGTTTATCTAGTTCGTCTCCCTCTTTTCACGTAGTATGTCTCTCCCTTTTGCCGGGTCTCTCGGCGGGTTTGTCCTGCGGGTTCGCGCGAATATCGACGAGACGGGCGCCGCGCCGGTTCGAATTTGCCCGTCGCCGATCCACGTCCGCGAATTTAAACGATTTTACTCGATACCGTTGCCAGCTGGAGACGGACGTGCGCGGAATAAAGCCGGCAATTTTTCCGCGAGCGAGCGAGTTGCGCGAGCAAGCGAGGAGGAAACCAGCGAGGAAACGAGCGAGCCTCCCGACGAGAGAACTTCCGTGCGGCATATTTGTTTCCCCGGCGTGGCTCGGAGGCCCGGCTGGCTCTCTGCAGCCCGCACCGTGCAGCACGGTGCACCACCGTTCGATAAATACCGACGTCCTCGGGAAATTCGTGTATCTGCCAAACCAACACGAGTATCTTCTACTTAGGCATCGCCCAGACCCTGAGCCGGTACCGATCTCCACGGTATTTACGCGGGAACCCAACCGTGAACTCGACACTGAATTTCCTAAGAGAACTCGCGCGGAAATCATACACGCCGCATAACATCCGCTCATCTGGCAGGATGTTTTATTATTTCTGTTGTTTTATATTTGCTCGCGAAATGCTGATGAAAATCATTTCTTTTTCGAAATGAAGATGACCCACAATTTTTTTTATGGAAATCGTGTGCCAGAACGAATTCATTCGTACACGACATAATGGCCTTCAAGCTCACACAGATCAGGTGCCAATGTGTTTACTTCTTCCTGTTTCATTTGTTCCTAATGTTCGGAACGTGAACACCCTGTATAGAAAGGACGAAATAGAGGAACGCAATATAAAAATAATGGACCGGTAGGGAAGTGCAAACGCGTTCCGACACCTCGCTGAGCGCGCAAAGCTGCAGTTCATAATTCACGCGTAGCATCTTTCGCGCCCAATCGAAATTGTCCGTCTGTAATCCAATTTTCCGAGTATCGATAGTCACCCCGAGCGAGACTCGATTAGTCGTAAGCACAGGATACCGACCGGTGAAGCTACTTTCCAAGGATTTATCTATTAATAGGTTCGGGATAGAACGGGAGAGGATATCGCCTCGTCGAGACAATAACGACGTCGCGCCGGCAATCCTTGTAACGTATCGAGACGCGATATCGCGATATCAATTCTTCCCGTTTCGCACAGTTACTGTCGTAATCGTATTCGCGACAATACGTTTCCGGTGCCTTTGCAGGCCATCTGGTATCGATGGCTCGATGGTTCGATCAGCCATCGGCTCTATTCGATGGCCGGGATATAAACCTAACGGACGGTGTATACATACAGCCGACGCGGCGCACGCGGCTAAAACGAAAGAGAGGAGGAGCGAAAAAAAGAATCGCCGATCGATTCTGCGACTGGCGCGACACGCGGGCTTAATACGACTACTCGCGACAGCTTTTACGAGGACCAGGTCGATCGTCGACTATTGTCGCCTCCCGTCGTCGAAGGCAGAACGCGAATAGACAATTGCCTCGGTATCGAATCGCGTTTCCCTCTGCCCATGCCTGCCCGTAAAAACTTGCAAATTCGAACGGGCTGACGCGTTAGGAGGTCGTTGCGAATACGGCCCGCGACCATAAACGCGTCCGCGAGGATACTGGGGGTGCCAACACCCCCGACCATCGAGGCGTTTCCAACGTTTTTCAGGTTTCCAGGAAAATCGAAGAGCTTTCGTCGATGTTAGAATTTTCTCTTTATTCTTCATACATTTTTTGCCAATCAGAATTGTTCATTTTTTAGAAATGATTATTCACCAATGTAATTACAAAATGAGAAGGTGAAATACAAAACAGTTGAAGAAGGTAACAGAAGCCACAGCGATTCGTTGTCTCCAAAATATTCGTGAAGCTTCAGCCCGAATTCTCGACCACCGAAACGACCATGGATTTTTCGAGCATGCAGAGCCCCGGGTGTGCTTTTGTCCGTTTGGAAAACAACGCTGCGGAAAATTCTTTTCCACGGTGGCTTCTCTGTCCCGGGAGATGAGAAAGGGCCGGGAGAGCCGAGCACGCGCGCTCGCATCGGTGCGGCGCGTTTTAGTCCTTCGGCCGTTCTGCGAGAGATCTCGTTACCGTTCCCGTACGAGCCAGGAGCAATTTGCTGCCTGTTGAATCGCGGGCCGGGTGTCGGGAGGACGTACGGCGAGAGAACCCTTGCACAAAGAATCCGCTCGTAAAGGGGCCGAGTTTCGAGAGAGGGCAGGAGGTTCGGCCCGTTACACACGAGCTTTATCGTACGTCTGGTCAAATGAGCCCTTCGTGTGCTCGCCGTCCCTGGACTGTGAAAGCGTTCCAACCCCACGCGCTGGAAACGCTTTCTTCGAGATTTACGCGCGTCCCGCAGAGAAGTTCTCTCTCTCTCTCTCTTTCTCTCTGAAACTCAAACCGGATCCCGGATCCAGAAAATCGCCACACTGAGAAGCCACAGTTCTCTAGGTGGAGGGGCTAAGGGCGCGCTGGATTATTCCTCGGTGCTTACACAAGGCATTTTCAACCCCCGAAAACGACCCGACGCCACTCGAAAGACGTATATAGGGTCGCGACGGGGGTGGAAGTTTTATTCCGACGAGGTGAAACGACTTCTTGAATGTTCTCCGTTCATCTGAATTTGATATGTTCCCACCCTCGAGCGTGGAGGGTGCGGGACCTTCAACTGGTAAGATGAATCTTTCGATTCTTGATCACTCAGTTCATCATCCAGTTAATTTCAACATTACTAAATCAATTTTTCTGTAAGCAGCTAGGGATTGCTTCGAATTTTGTTTTTGGTTTGGAAGTACGTATAATTATTATACGTACTTCCAAACCAGAAGGCGAACTTGTCCGATTAAGAATTACACGTAGATAAATGTACAATAATATTCTCTCGGAAGGAACATTTTGAAAAATCGTACAACTCGGCTCGAAGATTGCAGAGAACGCTTCAAGCTGTGGTTTTCTAAGCAGCTTCTCTGGTAAATAAACGAATTGATTTATCGTGTCGCGTATTAAAATCTTGCAGAATCCGAGCGAAGCGTCTCATTACCTTTATAAGAAGGTATTACAGGCAAGTAGTTGGTGCTCTAGTATCTCTAGGGTTAAATTGCCGGCGTCCCAGGGTGTTCAGGTTTAACGGTGTCGTTCGGGCTCTAGAATGGGGCATCGCAGTGATTATAGCGCGTCGGTGGTTCGCGATACAGCTCGAACAAATTATTATTCCCACCGTGAGGAGAACGAGAAAGAGAATCCGAGCGGAGCGCAGCCACTTGGCGAAGATTGGCCTCAGGTCTCGCGGCCGCACTTTTACCGCGGATCCCCGTAAATCGGCCGTAAACCTCCCTCGAATCGTCGAGGATCTGATCGGCCCTAGACCGAGAGAGAGAGAGAGAGAGAGAGAGAACGAGAGATAGATAGGCTGTGGGTGACATGAGGGACGAAGGGTCGCGTCGAAACAAAACCGCTCGGGGGTCGTCTCCGGCATCGAGAACTTGCTTTACGATCCGCGAGATGGAATTCATAACGTCGTGGATGGGGGTTGGCCGACTGCACTGCGGCCGAATATCGATTACCCCTTGAATAAACAGAGAAGAAACAAACGGGGCGGCCCCGGGACCCCAGATAGAATAAATCATCCGATAAAAAGCGGAACGTTGCGCGCGGTCACGCGAGAAGCAATCGCGGCGTATAAATTTTTCGCGGCTGCTTCAAGGAACCAGAGCAAAGAGAAAGAGGGAGAGAGACGGCGTTCCGAGGGTCGGATTGCAAGTGTCTACCCCTCCGCGAGAGACCATCGTCTGAAAAGGGGGTGTACAGGTGCGTACGGGGGCCTCGAATTAAAGGAGAGTACGCTGACGCTTCGCCCGGAACGCCGCCGGGACATAGCCACCCCAATTTACGATTACGAGCCACCAGAGGGTTCAAACGAAGGGTTAAACCAGGCTTAATCAATTCTCGTCGAGACTGTCGGCGCGGCGTTCTGGGAGGGGACACGTTTTCACGACACGTGGAATTTCGACACGCAGCGATGCACCCCGGAATCGAAATCGAACTTCCCATCTGATCGAAAATTCGCGAAATCGTGGCCCTAGATTGTGGCATATATCAACTCAATTTTGTTACGAATACATGTACATGAATGTACTACTGTATTGAATCTACTCCCGACAGCACGGAATGGCTAAAATAATAAGAAGGGAGTTATTTCCAGAAATAAGTGGACACCAATCGAAATGATCGAAGAAATGTATTCCACATGGAAACGTCGGTCGTCGATTAAGCACTTCGCCAGCAAACAGTGACATGCTCGGAAGCGTTTAATCAATTCCTCTGATGAACGGTTGATGCATCGATCGAGAAGCGGTTCCGCGGCTTTTCACCGTTTCGATCGTCTGTTTACGCTGTCGCGGAAATCGCCGTGCGACCGTCATCAATAACGCGACCGATTACTCGATTATCATCGGCACCGGCGATAAACGCGAACGGTTTCCGCAAATAGATCGGTCCGTCGCGTTGAACACCGATTTAATTAATCGGCGGGGTAAAATCGACGATTATTAAAAGGCAATCGAGGGTTCTCGGGTCGAAGGGCCCGGGCATCGAGCAGCGTCCAGGATTCCATTTCCGGGCCTGTGCGCGCCCGTTCCCAACTGGTCGTCGTTTTCGATCCGATCCCGGATGGCTGTGGGGTGGCGTAGCTCGGGGTGCAGCCCGGGAAATTAGTCACAAAGGGATTCGTGGCGGAATATCGCGGGCCCGGACACCGAATCTCATTCCGGAAAGCCACGGCTTTCCAATTTCACCGGGGCTTTCAGTCGCCCGGACGAAACTCGTCGTCGCCTGTGGGGAAAGACGACCGACGCGCGACGCGACTGCTTGCTCGATTCGTGGTCGTCCGTCGACGTAAAAGGGTCTGGGAACCGGGCTGAAAAGCTGGCCCAAAGGTACCGTCGACAGGTTTGTCGATAGGATTTTATCACGGTCTCGAGGGTGGACCGTATACGTGTGAAATGGAGTGGTTCCTAGCCGCCCGCAGCCACGGTGACGTATTAGTACACGGTCTGCGGTTCATGGATACTTAATCAGACGTCCTGCCCCCCGTTACACCTTGCCGATTCCGAGAGCTCCTCCGTGAAAACGACCTTTAAGGGACCGATTCCGGTCCCTTGAATCTTTAATCGAGTTTGTCCTCCGCTCTGCGGAATTAACGCGAAGAGGGTGATTCGACGACCAATTCGAACGCCCTTCGATCAGGAATTAACGAAATACCACTCGGAATAGTACATAGTGAATAGTTTATTGCGAGGATAGATGTACTTGATTCTAGTAAACTGTTGCTCGTCAGAGAAATTAATAGAAACTCAGCACTGAATTACTGGACTAGTCAGAATGGTTTGTTTCTCGCAAAATTGTTCAAATTGTGAATGTGCTTCATTGTCTTCAATAACACTCTTTAGTGTTTCGTATAGCTTATGATTCCAGCTTTCAATTGAGATAGAATTGAACAGTGTATAAAGTGGTATAAAATTACATGTTAACTATGAAACATAGTGTGGACAAAAGAAATTTCCATATGTATGTTCAACAGTGGAATAATACAAAACCACAGGAGTAAACGAAGTGAACTACATTTTTATTATATATGTTGCAATAATTTTTATATTTCCTGGCTAAATGGACATTCTACTATCGAATTCTAATGTGATTTGATAATCTGGATGATTATCAAAATTGAATTTTGTCCAACTAGATCGTGGAAATAGCCCACTGCGCGGAGGCTCGTAAACCCGAAAGTTTGGCGGTATCTAGTAAACACCGGTTACGCGAGATAATGCAGGCGCGAAACAGTGGAGCCGGTTCAGGCACTTTCCGAGTCGAAACAAGTTGCGAGATCGTTTCTTATGCGTCTCGGGAAGATCTCTCCTCTCCTTCCGCGTGAACCAGTTAGTTTTTATTACGAGGCGTGAGGAGGGGGAGATCTCGCGAGCCATTTACCCAAGGCTCCTGATTCTTTCGATTATCCTCGGAACGGTAAACCCGCCGGGCCGAGGAGGCTTCTCTCGTTTCATAGAGAGCAATCTCGCGTCCGTCCATGGACAAATGCGACCGTTTTTCGAGCGTCTGACGTCCCTCATCCCCCGACGACGCGACGTTCATGCTGCTTTAAACTGTATGATCAAAGTTCCAGCATGCGACCCAACCCGCGGAGTCTATTCCGACCCAGACGTCGTTTGATTCGGTCAAAATGTTCCGAGCTTTGCGAAACGCTCGTTAATTTCCTGCCGCATCTGGTTGCTCCACGCGGCCGTCTGTTGGAACGGAAATGCGTCTGTTAAGGAAGACGCGATCAGTCGACGGGACAGTTTGGAGTTTGGATGGATGATATGAATCGCTGTGCTGAGCTGCTCAACTACATAAAATGATGCTCTTGATTGTGGGATTCTCTAGCTCGCACACATTTTCTTTCGCAGATAAACGATTTCGAAAATGCCATAATTTTTTTCAGGAACCACGTATTTTTAAAAAACTCAATATAGTCCCACATAGAAGAGTTGTGATAAAACAAGCTGTACTATTTTCTCTGTAATTCCGACCAATTGCAATTTCTTCAAAATTTCTTTCTCGCGCAGTGAAAAGAACGATTAGTTCTAACTTCTAAGAAAAGCCAAGTTGTATGGTCCAATATTAAAAAAGCTATCGTCTCTTCTATACTGTCTGTATACTGTTGCTGTGAACAGAAAATCCAATTGTTTCGTGAAACCTCGTTGAGTCCCGGATGCACCGAACCTCATCGCAACATGCATTGCCCGAAGAGAGCGAGAGTGGCGACGAAAAGGGGGTACGCTTCGCAGTAGGACACGTCAAGCAGCTCCGTTATGGGAATCGCGGCGGTACAATGCATCGTGTAAAAGTGCGAGGGTGGTCCGTTTCGCAGCTCGGCCCGATTTATTCCGACGCAGTCGCTTATTGGCACGGAACTTTTCTCTGGGGACGCGACGCCAGGCGTCTCGGCGCCGGATCCGGGGCACGCGCGGCGTCCAGACACTGCCGACATCACGTCCGAGCGATCGCGTGTGCAAGCGGGCTGCGAGCAGCTCCTTTCTTCGTCTCGTTTCGTCTCGTTTCGTCCCGTTTTCATCTGGATGCAGAGTCTACAAATAAAGAGGGCGAAATTCGCCGGGCTTCCGGCGCGACGGAGCCGCAGCTGCGCTCTCTCTCTCTCACTCTGTAAAGTCCTTTGCACTTTTCGTGGGAGCTTGGTAGAGCATCTGTTTGGCCTGCTTCGCAATAATTGATTAAATACAACAAAATGGCCTGCGCTAAATGTGTGGATCAGATCGCTAAATACAACTTTTGATATAAGGCGACGATGTTTGTTTCGAAACAAGAAAATTTCTATCCCCTCTTCTCCTTTTGAAGTTGTTCGCTCGACACCGCTTAGAGATATTTGTATACAGGATGGAGCGCTATAAACAGGTCTTCTTAAGAACGCCTCAATATTATCCTTCTATCCTTTCCCAAGGAAATTATGGTCCGCCATAGAGAAGTTCGTATCGGAAACCTCAACGAAATAAAATTCGCGTAATCTCAACACTCCCTTAGGGAAAAACGAACAGAGTGACCAGTTTAGCGAGAGATCGAATCCGTGTCCCCCGGCTCGCGGATTCCGTCCAACGGTTCGCAGAGAATGTCTCGAGTTCCGACGAATTCTCCATGACCGAATAGTTTCGGAATTCCGTCGAATTCGGGGGAAGTTCGTACCCGATCCCTTCCCCGGTCTAGCTGGAGACAGATTTGTTCAGACGGTTCGAGGAAACAGTATCAGCCGTCGGAAATAAAAGGATACCCGGGGAAACACGAGGAATCCTAACCCTCCCACCTCCTTTCGGTTATCTTTATACGAACCGATTTCGATGCAAAAATATACATAGGCCAAGATATACGGCCGCCTAGAAATTCGACTTTATACTAGCGGCCGTTGTACCTACGTCGTATTCTTCGGATGACACCCGAGGCTCGTCGATTATCGATCGGCTGTCTAGATTCCGACGCGCATCAGTTCTGCCGTTCAGGGACGACGTCTGTGCGCCGCACTGAAGTTGACGAGTGCTTCAAAATTGATTGCGCGTGATCGAATTATTAAATGCGATATGCTCTCATCGATTACTTCCTCCTTGGAGGCGGCTATGAAAAATACAGAAAAAATTCCGTAGTCAGCCACTTTAGGCGTTATTATTACTAATATATTACTCTCTATTTCTTTTTTTACGAGGACCCTAAGTTGTAAGTAGTGTTAATTAACCTAACAATGAAAGTTTAAACCGCCTGTTTCATACTGGAGCAATTCTAAAATTATGCAAACATTTACTAGGGGATGCTTGTGGATAAATCCGAAATATTTCAAAGAAGTTAAAGAAACCAGATATTTGCAACTGTCGTGCATAATAGCGAAAATTTGTTTGGGTCATGAGAAAGCTCAGGATGTCATTGCAGTGTTAAATCGACACAATTAATAAAACGTAGCTCCGCGGCTACGGTTCTGCTGCTCAGACTATAAATTAACTGCGGCGACTTCGGGTAAAAGCTACGCAATCACACAGGTGAAGTTTTGCAAAGGGATGGAGCTTCCCAGGAAGCGTCGAAAGCCCGACTCGTTTCGCGTCCATAATTTATACTCCGTAATTGCTTATTTAGCTCCGTGGAATCTTAAAGATTCCGGGCAAGAGGGTTTAATAATTTCGTCCACGTTTTTCCCTGAATTCCTGCAATAATAATCAAAACCTCTTACGGCAGCCCTTGAAGAACCGTCGGAGCCTTTTAGAGGTCCTTCGGGGACCATCGGAGGGATTTATTAACCTGTCCGTTTTCACCGCAGTTGCGGGATTCTAACAATAAGATGCTGCCGCTACGTCAAGTATTGGGGAGGTTTATCCGGTTTTAATGGACTGCGGATTTTTACGAGTTTACAGACTTTCATTTAGCCTTGGGGTGTGTTCTTCTGAACTGCTACTACAGAAAATTAATTTATTAACTAATATTTATTAGTTTAAACCTTTTTAAATTTATTTATCAATTGCTGTCAGGGAAAACGAAGGCTAAAATAAGTTCTATAAATTCAGATAAACATGGTTGAAGAATGATCAGCTTTTGTTCGCTTCTCTACTAAATAAATTCCATACTGCAGACATTTGCAGAAATTCCTATCTCTCTCACGGATTTCACAAGAACCAGAGCATAGGAAAAAAATTATTTCAAAATAAGAAATAAAAAATAAAGTAAGAAAACGTGTGCACACTTCGTTACTCCAGACTTTTGTGTTATGTTTCACAGGGACATGGAACGCATAAAGATCAGGCCTGAAATATCGGAAACCCGAGCCCGGCACAGATCGGACGTTTTCCGAATTCGAACGGAACAGAGTTTGGCACCGGGCAGCGGCCGATTATTTCAAGAGAGCCCGCTAAAAGCGTCGATGACCGGTCGGGAAGAGCGCGGGAATCGAAAAATCGTGGAGAAGTTCGGCCCCGATCCGGGGGACACGGTCTCTGCGATGCGATGCGGTCGCGAAGTTTTAATTGAGACGCGAATTCTCCGAACTCGAATTTCGTTAAAGTTTCACGCTGCCTTGGCTACTAATTGGACACGATGTCCGGGCTCCTCGGTGCCATGCAATCCGACGTAGTCGTCGGTTACAACGAGCAGTTCGCAGATTGTAATTTTCCGTCTTGCTTCCCGTGCCTCGCGCCCCTGGCTCCGTCCATGAGACCGTGGATGTATCCTTATATACAGGGTGGTCACTCATTTTCATCGCGAAAACCAGATAGAACATCTTCGCAAGGAACCTCTTTCGCCATTAACTAGAGTTGTTCCACTCTAAATAAATAAATAAATGGAGTGACGGAGTGTCAGAAATGGTCTCGGAACAATCCGTAGATCTGTGTAAAACGTGAACCCGAATTGAAATAACAAATTGATTTCTATTCTTAATAGATCTGATGGATTAAAAATGCAATCAAATGAAAAGTTTCCTCTTTCTCCTTTTTATCTATTGACCACGTTGTAAGTAGAAAATGTAGTTACTGCATGTTGCAAGATACTTCCATAATCTTACCAATACAGTAGCATACCGATGGATGAAAGATCGAGTGTACGTCTGTCAGAGTTCACGAACGTTGGTTGCAGGTTAAAGGGACGCAAAACTCGAGAATTTCATAGGACGTTAAATCGTGGGGAACGGAAGGGTCGGTGAATTATTTCGGAATAAAATGGTGAATGTTTCAGGAAGCAACGAGGAGACGAGACGCGGCAGGAACATCCCGGCAAAGAGCCGCATAATTTGTTTAGCTAGGTCTCGCGTAGAACAGATGAAAGGACACCTTGTATAGAGGCGTATGCGTGGCTCTCGTCCCTCTGTCGTCGGAGTACCCGGCGACGAGAGGGCCGAGGGACTTTTGAGGGTTCCGTGCCACGAAAGGAACAGAGTCGAGCCGTTCTCTCACGGCCTCCACCCTGTGTGCGTGTTTTTCTGTCTACCTCAAAGAGAGATTCTTGACTTTGCGCGCACACCGTCGCAAAAATACACCGGCGACCAGGTGACCGGGGGTCTAATGAGTCGCGCGGATCCGTCGAACCCCGCGAAAACTGCCGACCCGGGGGCCATTTTCTTGCGAAATACGAATTGCCATTTCCGATTTCATTAGCGAATTGCAAACTCGGTCTCCGAGACCCCGAGTAGAATTTTCGGTAAAGTTGCTTTCGTTACTCTGTTCGATTTCGTGCTCTTTACTCTGGAGACTGTTTTAGCATGACTGGATGACTGGAAGCTGCGGAAATAGAGACGATACAGAGTGTTTGCGGTGTGGGGATATGAATTTTGAGGGAAACGATGCTCAAAGGGTTCATAAAATGGTACACGTTTCTGGGATTGCAACGTCCGACGAAAATCTACAATGGCATTACCGAAGGTCTACTGAAATTGTTTTTTTCTTCTGATCTAATCGAGCTACAATTTTTTGAAAAATATCAGAAGTATAGATGGACTGATTATTTGAATTTAAGTAGCGCAATGTTAAAGTCCAACAAAATCGAAAAAAAACATGTAAAGTACGCCTGAAGTGCAGCTACCACATGCACTTGGATACAATCGGAAATCTGGTATAATAATTGAGGAAAGGTCTGACAAAGACAAAGCTGTTCACCCTCGCGCCTTAGAGAAGACAGAGAAGATGAAGATCTAAATCTCCTCAACCTGGTATTTTAAGCACTATTCAATGCCCACAAACGCTATAAATATAGCCCCGACTAATCTCCAGCATAGGAATCGTAGGGGGTCAGCCCAGAAGCATCGCTGGATCAAAGCGAAAACCCCGAAGTTTGACTTCCCGTCCATTTCGCGCCGATTGCTTTTTTATTCCGCAACTTCGAAGGAATTCTGTTTGAGATGAAGCTAGCAGAAACAATGGTCGGCGCCAAGAGTAACTGACTCTGCGCGGTGATATCCTCTAGTAAGTATGATTCTCGAGCAAGATGTTCCGCGTTCCCGCGGAAGCGACTTCACAAAGGCGAGAGAGAAGTAGAAAACGAGCTAGACACGGATACGGAGGAAGACGAAGACAAAGAGCAGGAGGAGGACACAGAGGCTGGAGAAGAAACATTGGCGCCGTCCGAAAATAGGCGGCGGACGTCGAATTTTCAACGGGCTGTCGCCGATATTAATTCGCAAAAGTTCCGACTGATAAATATCGCGGGACAAGCAGGCGCGCGAGCGTGAGCGGCTCGGGCCACGACTGGAAAGGAAATGAAACGGAACGAGATAAAGGACTTCGGCTTTTGAAATGAGCCAGATACGCTCCGTCTGCGAGCGGAGTCGCAGCCGCGGACACGTCGCTGGTTTCACGACTTGTATCTTCCTCGTCTGCGACTCTATGTATGTCTGGGTTCTCCGCGCGCGCGTTTGCCAGAGGGTTGCCCCTGTGTCGGTGTACATGTATTTGTAGGAGACTGTTCGAGGAGGGGTGAGACGCACGGAAACACACCAGCGAGTTCTCTTTGAGACCCAGGGCTCTTAGATGGGACCAATTAGAGACACCCTTCTGCAGTCTTCGTACGGGTGACGCGTCTTTGGCGTGTTGCCCTGCGCACGCTCTTTCTCTCTCTTTCGTTGAGAGCTTGCAGACTGCCGTCTAAGCGAACGCGAAACAGGAAACAAAGAGTGCCGGAAGAAAATGAGGCGTCGGGAACCGATAAACGATACCCGGAACCGAGCCGACGTTTACCCGCGACCCGACAAACCCCTCTCTCTTTCTTTCTCTCTCGCAAACCACCGCAAACCTCCCTACCGAGGGAAACTTTTGTCTGACCCGTGAACCGAAACAACCACGGTTATTCAAGCTCGAAACGACAGCCTGGAGGCAGACTCTCGCAAAAATATAATACGCTAAACCGGAGAACGATACGCCGAATCCGAGCGTAATATGCTCCGGCCGCGTCCTATCGATTACCGAGGCGGATTCTGTACTTCGGGATATGGAGTTAATGGAATATGATATATGCACGCGAAATTCGCGGGGTTTAAGTAATTTCGCTTGGTTTCCGGGCTGTTTGCGAAATGTGCAGACCCCAGAAATGGCGGGATCGTGACTGGAAACTCCTCTTTATTTCATGGCCGGATAATACAGCATGGGTTTAATGCTTTTGTTAAATGCGCACTCGAAACGTGAAAAGCAGTGACTTAAATCCCATTTGAATTCCTGTGTAGTACATCGTGTCGTTTATTTCGAGGAAAATGTTCTACATCGACTGCGAAATGGTCGAGCACATTTCTGCAGAAAATCAAACTCTTCTTTAGTTTACATGTAGATACTACAGCATGCTTCGTTATCAATTTTTAGAGATAAATGCGGACTCGATACATGTCTTTTTTTCTACGATCATAACTTCTGACTGAATTCGAATTACTTCCCGATTCTAGTACCATCAGAAAGAGCGTTCTTTCAGTTTTCAGAAGAATCGTGACGAGCGCTCTAAGAGTTTCCAGTCCTATGCAACAATTTCTAGTAATATGGCGTGCGAGAAGCATCATTTGCGTCACTGCCTTACTCTTTGCATTCCAGCTTAGGAGATCAGCTGTTGAAGCTACTGGAATGGTTTGCGCGGCATCGGGAGAGAACGTCTTATCTTACAGAACATGCAAAAAGTGGTACCAAAGATTTAAAGACGGAAATTTTCATTTAGAAGACGACGATCGTTCAGGTGCACCGAGAAGGTTCGATGACGGTGAGTTAGAGGAATTGCTCAAAGAAAATCCGATCCAGGCGCAAGAAGAATTGACAGAAAGATTGGGAGTCACCAGGATTTGGAAAAAAGGGGAAAGAGATACTTCGTGCAATTTATTTTGAATGAAATACTTTGCGCCGACTGCAGAAGGTAATCGATTCTGTATCGGATGATCGAACACACTTTTCCAAGATTTATTAGGGTCACACCCCAAAGCTGCCCCCTATCCCAACACATTTATCAATGCCATTTGCTTACATTCTTCCGATTCATGCATTTTTTAAAGACTCCCATTCGATGCTGCAAACCAATAACATTTGCTTAAGTTCTTCCAATCCATTTTTAAAGACTCCCATTCGCTGTTACAAGTCGATAACATTTTCTGTTCCAAGGTTCGCGCCGCGTATCAAAGGATTACGCTGGCACGGCGCGTATTAGCAAACTACCAATCGCGTCCGGGCACCGCAGGAAAATTGGGGCGACAGTTTTGCACCGGTGGCAAAGCGGCTGGGGTCAAACAATTTCAAAGCCGAGTGGAACTAGTGGCCGCGGCTTTGCAAAAGTTTCGCGGCTCGGAGCTGGTTCGTTTGCAAACAGGTCGCTCGAGCGGACAGCGTCAGAGCCGGAAGCTTGGCAGAAGCTCGACGAGAGTGTTCGACGTCGGTAGAGGCGCGAAACGAGACGGATTACGACGATTAAGAATCCGCGGAGTTACGGGAATCGGGAATCGGGGACGGGATAAAACGGGAACAGGAAGAGGGACGTGACGAATCGGCCGCGCGAGATAATCGACCGATCTATTACGATGAAACATTAATGAGCGGAGCGCGAGCGAATCAACAAGCCGATGGACACGCTGCGGGGACACTCGCCGCGGCGTATACAAATCAAGATAATGGGGAATATTTCACGTTAATGTAACGGGTGGCTGAATCGTATAGGTCTCCCAGGGGTGGTTCGACGCACGAGGCCGTCATCTGTATCAATAGAGAGCCACCGGAATGCTGCCGTTCTCTTTCCGCCACCGCGCCCTGTTGCATAATGCCGGGAACGCAATGGGTATCGATAAGTCACTCCTCCCTATCGCACTCTCTCTCTCACCTTCTCTCGAGATCTAGTTCTCTCTCTCTCTCACACACTCTCTCTGTTTTCCGAGAGAAACTACCGGAGATGAAGCCAAGATTCACGGCGCGAAGGCACTCGAGGGCAGCGGGGAGATAGAGAAAGGAAAAACGGAGGAAACGTGCACCCTGCGGTCGATATTAAAGCCGCTCGTCCACGAAACCAGCATGTTCGTTGCTCTCGCGGGACTCCTCTGTCCCTGTACCTTCCACGAAGAACTCCGGGTCCATCTAGACCCGCGACTCCAACTAGTAACCCGTTGGAATTCGTTCGACGATCCTCGAAGTCTCGAGTCATCTTCAATAGTGGAAAATAACAATACATATTTTTGAAATAGCATTGTTAGATACGGCAACAACGCAATTACAGCGAATTTGAAAGCCATAATACAGGACCATAGGAGTAGGCGAAGTGAACTATAGTTTTAGATACTATTAATATATCATTATAGATTATATTTGAATTCTAATGTGGTTTCATATATCTGGATCATTATCAAAATTTAATTTTTCCCAGCTAGATCGTGGAGATAGCCCACACTGTGCGATGTAGCGAGCCAGAATGCCAGTGTACTGTCCAGAAATTCCAGTATATGATGTCTGCAGGCGGTAAGGCGATGTTTAAGGTGCCACGATCTTCCTGGTTCTACTTTATTTGCGCAGCGTTGCCCGTGCAATTATTCCATGACCGTGCCTCGTCGTTCGTCTTGTCGGCTGACGTCGAACTTCTTTGTTCTGGTCACGAAAGCCTGGACAGCCCGTTGGCCGGTTGCTCGAGACATCGTTCGTTACACGAGAGTTACGTTTTCTTTTCTGAGACGTTTTTCGCTTCTATAGCCGGGTCGGCGGAAATTATGCACAGTGTTTCGTAACCCGAACGCATCGTCGCTCTGGTCGAAGTTTCAATTGTTCCCGGCGAGCACTGGCCCCGATTCCCGACAGTCGAATTTTATTCGCGTCGCGCGACAAATTCAATGGGGGCCGCGGAACGCGAACGCCGAAGGTGTTGGCGCCACACAAAACGCCTCGTTACGCTCGTTCCAGAATTACCGAAATTTCGCAGCGTGTTTTACAAACGCGGCGACGCGAGCTCCGAGCACGGGATTGTGCGGTGGAACAGGAAAAAACTTTTTATTTGTATTTATCACTGTAGAACCGAGAGATATCGGTATGAAATTTCCACGAAAATTCATTTAAAAATTATTCCTATCTAGTACAAGAAAATACAAAATTACAACACTATACAAGTTCCCCAAAAATCGCAGAACAGGGAAGATTAAAACTGAACCATAAATCAACTACAATAAACTAGTTCGACGAATTCTGTACCGGGGAATCTTCATAAAGTTATGAGTTGCACATCGGCGAACAAAGCGTACATACAGAAGCTACAAGCGTTCCGTTCGCTCTCGCCGGGATTCCAACAATGGTTCTCGAACTTTGATCGGCGATGCATTTCTGGAACTTCGAACAAGGAATTCCTGTCGCTGGGGGTGCGTCTATGCAGTGCTGTGTCAGTGAAACAGAGACGTGGCGGAGGATGAGGAATAGTAGAGAAAAAGCGCGGTCGTCGGAGCGACGAAAATACCCGCGGAGGAGACTTCAATTTCCAATATTCGTTGAAAGTGCGTGAAAGGGCGTCACGAATGCTCAATCAGAAGGCTCGGCGTTGAAGTCCTCAATATCCTTTCCGCTCCCGCGGAGGAGTGGGAGGGGTAAAAAGAGGAGAAAAGAGGAGAAAGAAGAGCGGAGGTGAGAGAAGCGAGGCGAAGTTAACATCCGTTTCATCCGTAAATAGGTCTGAAAACGTTGGAAAGGAGTTTCCCCCTGGATCGGAGGTGGTCTCGCGCTTGTAGCCAGGAGAGGAGAACCGGGGAAAGGAGAGCGAGAGAGAGAGAGAGAAAAGCAGGCTTTTGAAATCCGCGCAGCGGAAGGCCCGTCTGTTTGCTCGGAGGCCCTCCATTCACGCCGCCGTCGGCAGCGAATCAATATTGATACGGACTTTATATGTGGGACGCGGCGCTGTACACACCGTTCAGATGGAATGCAATATTAATAGAACGGCCCGAACAATATCCCTACCCGGTACCTGTGTACACGCGCGTGTACATGCGCCGATGTTTGCGAGCCCGGCCCGCACCGGCCCGAGCACGCTGTCATCCTCACAGATAACGAGGTGTCGCGTCCGCACCGCCACGCAATTGTTCGTAATTTCCAGGCGATCCGTCGTTGCTCCGCAATTTAAGCCCGAGCCAGGTGTCACGGATGGATAGACGACCGCATTATACCGAGTCAGCCATCGGAACGCCTAACGTCGCCACGATCGCTATCCAAAAAATCTCGCCTCTATCTTGCTGTTCACTGCTCGCGGGTCCAACGGGATCTTGGAACATTTCCCGAGCCGAAAACACGCGATTCAATGAACCATCCCATCGATATATCACCAGGTAAGTTGTCTAGCTTGATACATAATGTGCATAGGTAATACTTACACTTTATTCTAATCATTGATTTATTAACTTCTACCGAGCTGTTTTTGCTCAACTTTCATGTTACGGGTAAAGGCTAATGTATTATCAATCGATAAGAACTTGGTTTGTACGTAAGGAATTTTTAAGCACTCGTTAGAGTCGGTACAACGCAGAAGTTCTCCAGTCAAATCATTTCTCGTGGATGCATATTTGTAATTACAGTAATTGTAAACGAAAAATTATGAAACCGGCGATTCCACCAGGATGGTAGGTTCTGTGTTAAATAGAAGTGTTCTTCCGGATGCGCATTTTAAATGGACGATCAGAGCAATGCTTAGCGAAGGGTCAAAGAGGAAAAACCGTTTTGAATGCACATTTTAAACTAACAGAGAGATCATGCATAAGAATGAAATGAAATAAAAATGAACTTACTCCATATGTAAAGTGCTCGGCGGAAGGAAGAGGATGTAGATCATAATTATTGAACAATATCGACTCGCAGGCTCGCGGAATATGCACGTCGAGATCGTCTGGGGGCCGGAGGCTGTTCCTTCGGAGGATTATGAAGTTGATACGAAATATGCAGGAACGCTGGGCCAAGTTAGGGCCGACAGTAAATTAGAAATTCTAAGGAAGATTAAGACGAGGCTCTCTCGTCCAGCCTCGCGGCATTACTCGGCCTGGAGAAAGCCTAGTCCCGGATCTATGCAAAACGGCCAGAGGAAAGATACGCGGGCATAAGGGACCGAATGGCCGACTCTGCGAAATGTTCTCTCTCTCTCTCTCCCCTCACGGTGAGGAGGTGGCTGAAGATTGCATCAACTTCTTCGCAGCACTTCGACGGGACGGCATTTTCGACGGATAGCGTGATGCTTCTTGGCTTTAATACCGCGCGGATCTGCGGCCCTCGTAATTTATTCCTCGGAAAAGGTACGACCCTTTTGCTACCGTTCCGCGGATTCTTGCGCGTATTATTCCCGCTTGGATGTCGGAGCTATTGTCATCGTTTGGCGTTATAATGTCTTGTCAGTCTCTTTATGAAAATTGCAATTGAGGAGGAACACTGCAATCGAGACAAAGAAGTAAGAGTACATGAAAGATCATCCCCAGGAGAAAATAGAGGATCGGGATAAAATAAAGAAGCACATCATCCCCTTTTTTCAGTAGGAAGCCAAAAGCTCTTAATCCGTTTCCGACCGCGAATAACAACGGCGTTTAGGGAACGCTTCGATTTTCGATTTTCCGCGCGACGGCGAAGTTTATTCAAAGCCGCGAGCGTTATTGGAGAATAGAATTCATACAGTTATTTCCGGTTGGCGCGTCTCCACAGATCGACATTAATCGCGCCGCTTTGGCCGCGATCAAAGGGAGAAAACAATTGGAACGAGCAGGAAAGCGAGGAGGCGACGAAACACGTTGATCGGGGCGCGCGCGTCCGATCCGCTGTATTTACCGATTCCCCGTTTAACTGGATGTTTTCGGGGGTTGGGAATAAAACTGTGAAAGGTGTAGAGAGAATGGTGAGGTGAGGTGAAGGGAGGCCAGACAAAAACGTCGAAATATGGAGGCGGGCTCTGTGGAGGCGGCCGTATAATTTCCGAGCGAGCGCGGCTCGCCGAATTCTCGTCAACGCGTTGCAACGTTTCATTCGCCGGCTCGCCACCCTCGTGCACACGTGTGCGCCAGCCTTTCCGTTCTCACCCTTCTCATCCTTTTGCCCCTGTTTGTCTGCATTAACGCGCGACAAGCCTCGCCCGTGGAAATCGCGAAGGAACAGGAAAATCTCGCGGAGAAGAGTTTTCCGCGAGAGTGTTTCGCGCTCGTTAGCGACGATGCGGTTCCGACATCTTGGTACCAGTAATCAGTTCACTGTGGATCATTAATGATTCCAGGAAATAGCTGTGCGGACATCTTTTCGCAGAACTTGCTCAAACATTGTATTACTCAATTTTGTTCCCATATGTAGCTTTTCCAGCCTATCTACAACAGCCGAGGAATATTAAAATTATTGTTACATAGCACGACATTGTGGAATTAAGCTGTGAGAGTAAACCTGTGTCTATCAGAAAGGCCGCTTCCTTTCTGTTCTTATAACCCACGAAGACAAAATGTCAGCGTTCTGATTACTCCATTTTCACTTCAATTTCATTTCAAATCATATATCTCGCGTTCTCCCATTTTTCCTCAGTTATTTTCATAAAACGAGCGGAGTGGCGTGCACGGACAGGGCCGGGGTCGAACCTTCCGGGAAATCGTATCGCACCGGAAACACCGCGAGTGCTGTTAATTTTTTTACGAGGCTGTTACTCGTTAATGCCCTTTGAAGAGGCATTAAAGAGCGCGCGATACGGCCGATAGTCGAGCCGCGGTTCTCCCCGGAACCCTTTTCGCTATCTCCAGCAACGGCCTGCCCCCGCCGAGCCGCGCTCCTCCCCACGTCTCTCGCAACAGCGTCGGGGTTCAACTATTTCCGTGGCGCGACCGTGAACAAGGAATGTAGGCTCTTGTCACGCGACGAAAGGTCAACTCTCGGAGCACGTGGGCAATTTCCATGGGAGCCCTCGGCCACGAGCATCGATCGGACACCGAGCGAACGCTCGCGAATAAGCGAATTCGCGAGCCCCGGACACCCGACCCTCGGTTCCCCGACGATCGACCGTAATTGCGTGCGCTCCGCCGAGACCAGGAAATGAGGGATATGCCGTCGACCTTGAGCGAGAATCACCGAGAATCAGCGAGAAACGCTGCGATCACGGCGAGCAGATATTGCACATGCTGCCTTCCGCGACCGAAGATTGCCAAGTATCATCTGCACCAGTTAATTGCAACTTCATATTACAATAGTCTCCCAAATACCACCAAAAAATTGTTTGTTAGGATCCCGTGTGTGCATCTTCCGCGGCAGTAATCTCTAGACTGTGGATTTTATGCATTTATGACAAGAATGAGTAGGTGTAATTCAAAGCAATAAAAAGATTAAAAGAGTTTAGCAATGTCGATATACTATTTTGATCATATCAAAATTATTAATGAGCAAAATAAACTTTTACTTAGCTTCTATAGATTGCAATTGATGTATAAAAATTTTATTTTGCATACAGATCCGCTGTCTAATCCGCAGTGTAATCCATTAACACTTTCGTTACCGTGATCCTCTTAATAGGATTCTTAATGACTGTGCTGGATCTGAAAGCAGCTTAACAATCTCGTTTTAAGTAGTAATCTCGGAGGGAGTTAATGGGTTATATTACACAAGGTGACTCGTTGGTTTATAGATCGAATTGCTGTTGCTATTGAATAATTCATTGAGAAATCCACAATTAATGCTGAACCGCCGCGTATCTTGAGAACGAAAAATACTTGTAGTATCATTAATACTATTGATTGATTGTGAACTTGGTCATTAATCAAGAAAAGTAATCAGGAAAATACTTGTAGGATTATTAGTTGGATCAATTGATTGAGAACTTCTGCGATTAGCCGAATACATTGGTCCGACATGGACATTGTGAACCGAATTCGACTACTCTCTTCTATTCGCCATTGATTTCCAAAGTATTATCGAATAACTGTCGATGGTTAAAACACACAACGTCCAATATAAAAAAATATCTCTTAAAATCCGGCACGAGTGCCACCGCATCGAACTCGATGAGACTAATTGGGATATCAAATTTTTTTTCGGGTTTACACCGGAATCCCGTAGCGAACAAAAGCAGCGTAGTGATTTTTTGGGGAGCGGATTCAGCGCATCCCTCGGAGGAATAAATCTGAAAAAGCGTACAGCGTGGTTTCCCACAGGCAACGATCCCGTGTACAAGATAATCCAATCTCCATTCGTTCATATTTAGTCGGGTCGGACGTCGGACGGCTCGGCTCGACGCAACGCGGCGCGTTGGTAACAAGCGCGCGAACAAAGAAGTTCGAGCGGTTGACTAACGAACGAAGCAGTACCGTGGAAGTTTCCCATCGGAAGCGTTGTTATTAAACATTACGCGGGAACTTGGTAATTAGGGTCGCTCGTACGGAGCCGTGCGCGCTCTTTCTTGCGAATAACCCTTCGCGAATCCGAAACTAATGCCGGATACCACAGCCCACACTGAAATCGCAATCGAAGTTGAAAAGACTGCTGCGATAATCGCAGTTGAAATCCAAAATGAAGCTGGAGATAATGAGCTGATAATCGCAGTTAAAGCCGAAGGTGAAGAGAGTGCATTGGCAATCGGGGTTGAAGCTGCATAGAACACTGCGGTAATCGCAGTGGAAGTTTCAGGTTCATCTGAAGAGATTGTGCTCGTAATCGCAGCGAACGAATCCGGCCTCGAGCGAGCGTTGTAAACAAACGTTACGTCAATCAGGACAACGATCCGAGAGTGATGCAAGTGAACGCGTAACGGGGTTCGGCTCGGAGCGGAGCCGCGATACGAAGCCGATAAGAAGCCTCGAGTCCGCCTCTCACCGAGCTCGCGTCAGCTGATTTTACAACTGCGAGGCGAGCGAGGCGAGCAAGGCGGCAACGGGTCTCGTTAGAGCAGAAACCGTGTAACGAGCCGGAGAACGACTGCGGATAGAGTTCCCGATGGTTCGAGGAACGAGAGAGACCAGCCATGGAATCGCCATCGAGCGCGACTCGGTGACCTGTAACCCTACGTTGACTCTTCGGCTCTCTCTCTCTTCGCCACGGAATTCCATTCTTCCAGGCCCTGAGTACCGTTTCACTCTATAAATCCCAGAATCCTCGCTACCTAAGCGGTACGGAGCTCTCGGAAACCTCCTGCGATCTGCAGAGGGCAAAGGGTCTACCAGGATAAGCTTGGTTAAATAATAATTTTTATCATCGTAAAGAGATTAAAAGAATTGTCTGCAGTTTATTAAGATTATTGAGGGAAAAAGAATCTTCTATTCTTGCAGAGGTTCGGATGAACTTATAGAGGCGTAAAGAGGGACTTCCGGATCTCGGCGACTGAATCTGCGAAAAAATTGATAAACGTAGGTTCGGATGAACAGAATCTGGCGAAACGTCCGTCGTTCGAGAGCAGGTTCACGCCATAACGACGGGAAGAGGCTCACGGAGTAAAACAACGGGGCATAAACGATACCTGGCGGAGACTCCTTGTCTGGTAAGTGATTCAATTCCGTTTAAGAGGCACGAGGGGATTTTGAAGAACCAAAGAGACCATTCCCCCGCACCCCATACACCGTCGGCTATGTGCCTTATCTGGGGTAGCCGCGTTAAATCGTGACGCGTGACTGTGCATACTAAAGACGTATGTACCTAAGCGCCGCTTTTTCCCCTCCTCTCTGTATGCCTCCTCGTTCCCCGACACGGTTGACCCTTCTGCAATTCATTTGACGTATGTCGAGCGTCGAATAAAACCGCCCGCGAACGATATAAATCGTTCTTGGATCGTAACGAGGACCGGTTCCAACATCGCTTTCGATCCGAATACCACGAGCACGCGCGCGCGCGCGCTCGCGACCGCCAAGGAGAACGGGGGAATGGGCTAAAGCCTGCTCCACGATACCGTATATTCCGCCTCGTATCGCGAATGGCGGCTCTTTCAACTATTTCACTCGCCATATTCAATTTTATTCGCGATCGATACCGTGATTCGTCGAGATCCTCCTTTTCTCCTCCAAGCTTCTTCTTCCACTCTTTTCATAGGATCTTGATATTGATTCCGACTCCTGCTCTCTCGTCGTCCTGCTTCCTATCCCGGCCAAATTCCTACTTCATCAACTACGATCTCCTCTTCCTCTCCATTCTGGATAGCACAATGTGCGAACGAGCCCGAGGCTCCATTCTTCGACTACTTTATACGCGCTAATCAAGTCGTGCAGCGATCGCGGATACCGCCACGGTACACGTTACGTAATGTATTCGTAGACGGCGGATCTCTATGCAAAATGAAAATTGTCTGCATCGATTGCAAGATGCGGAAGCTACGTAGATGTTCGTTCCATTTTTGAAGAACTTTAGTCAGCTGAAAATGATACGAAAGCATTTTTTACTCTTTCTAATGTTTTCCCTGTTTTGCGACAGAGTGAGCTTCGTTTCTTGTTGGTCAATCAGCCAGACAAGAACGATTCAAATGGGTCACCGTACAACGACTTTGAAACTTTGGTCCTATCATATTTTCGGGAGAAAATAATAGAACCACTGTTTGTTTCAACAAGTCGACGAAGGAAAAAGCCTGCTGACGCGGGAAGGGCTTTGTTCTGGAATTTGTAGACTGCAGGATTGTCGGGCGAGATCGTATCGTTGATAAACAGAAATTTCCTGCGGAGCGGAATCGCAATCGGGAACTGGGAAAGGGTTCCGATATAGCGTTTCCCAACGAAGCCGCTGACGCACAGAATCCGAGCAGCAGTAGCAGCGGAGTTGGAAATCCGGAAATCGGTCGCGCTCCGGCTCCGGATGAATTTTCCGCAGGAAGGGGCAACGATTCCGGGCGACCCGGCTCGTTTCACGGAAGCCCTCCGCTCGATCGTCGAACACGAGCTAACGCGGAAAACAGAATGGTTATCGGACAGCGGCGGCGCGGCCGTTTCGCCGGCGGCACGGAACGGGATCGCTTATTGGTTTAGTCACGGATCGTTTGACGCGATTGGTCCCCGCGGACTCGCCGGAAAATATGGGTCGAGACAGACCGGAGAGACGAGCCATCTCGTGTCCCCGCTGCTGCTGCTGCCTTTTTTCACAGACCGATGCCGATGCAACGGTAACGCAATTTTCCGGACACGCACCGAATCCGGAGCGATTTCGGCAAGAACAAAAGTCCAAGCTGATTTTGTAGCTGAAACTCTCCGAAGCAGTAACCAATTGATACTGGGTAGTTCCGATCCCTTGTGGACGAGGATTTTTTCGAATATTGCAGATACTTCGCTTGGAGAACCGGATTTTTTGTATACACGGATAATAAAATACATTTAACCCTTGAGTAGCCAATCGGGAATCCGGATACAATTTTTGTAATGTTCCTCTAAAAATATTACAAAACTGGTCTGAACGTCTTTGTCCGCTATTATATCGATTTATCGTCGATCTACCAATCTATCGGTATTGGCGAGCCTAGAGCAGTATTGGATAAACAGGGCGAAAGAGAGCCTCTGATACGTTGGAATTCGTCGAAAAGCTGGACGAAGGCCTGCGAAAGAAAGACAAGGATGGGCACGAGAAAGTAAACAAAACTCACCTTCTCGCGAAGCATGTCCCGCACCCTGGTAGCCTGACTTCTGCTTCTGTGCAGCTCGAGTTGGAGCTCGAGGCACCTCTCCTGCCAATTAAGATCCTCCACGGCGGTCGAGTATCCATCGAAGCTCTTGGACGAGCCGTAAGCGGGCTTGCTCTCGAGCTTCTCCTTCTTGGCGTCCGAGCTCGCGGCTACGGTGCTCCTCTGTTGCTCGAGGAACACTCTGTTCTCCGCGAACACTCTCGCCGGGTTTGGTGGACACTCGGGCTGTCTGCCGGAGAACGAGTATGCGCGATCATAGTGTTGCTGTGTTGTTCTTTGGGGAGAGGGTCCTGGGTCGAAATTGGACCTGGCCCTGGCCAGTCCTAGGACGTGTTCCTTATCGTACCCAGCAACGGAGGAGCCGTCGAAATCAGTCTGGGCGGCGAACGTCCGTTTGTCGGCGTACTCAACATGTCCCGACGGCTCCGAAGTGAAATCGTAGGGGCTGCACTTCGGCGGTTTGGTTTCTCGGAGCTCGACATACCCGGCACTCCTCGCCGCCTCCGAGAACGCCTTGTTCTCCTTCTGGAACAGCAGATTGGGCACGTTCACGTACGGCGAGTCCCTGGTGTGCACCGGCGGCTGAAGGCTGCTGCTCGAGGCAACTTGATGGCCCCCGGAAGGAGCCTGATGCCCGTGCTGGCTACCGGCGCCAGTGCTGCCGCTGTTGGTCGCGTGTCTGGGCCTCGGCGGAGGCGCCGGGGCCTGTCGGAACTGCCGTGGCCACAGCCGAGGGCTCTCGGCTCCGCTCGGCAGCCCACGTCCCGCCTCCGACGGCCGGCGACCGCCCGAATCGGACGCTGGTCCCGCCTGCACCATCGAGCCCGACGCCTCGTGCCCACGAACCCCCAATCGGGGGCTGCACGGCGCCGAACTCGAGCCAAAATCTGTCGCGAGCCGAGCGATCGGGTCCAGTATCTGCGACAGTCGCCGAGCCGGCGAGCCCCGGACCTCCTCCATCCTGACTCGGCGAGCGGGCTGTCTGCGTCTGTCCTCCTCCGTGGTGGAAGCCGCCCGAGGCGAGCCCTCAGTGCATCGCTCGACGACCCCGTACACTGTCCCTCGTGTTACTACCTCCTCCTCTTCTTCTTCCTCTTCTTCCTCGTCCTCCGCCTCCTCCACCGCCTCCTCCACCACTTCCTCCACCTCTTCCTTGGCTCCGCCTCGAGGGATCACGTTGAAACGCGACAAGGAACTGGCATCGCGGCCATCTCGGGGCGATTGCGATCTCACGCGGTCCTGCGGGCATCCTCGATCACATCCTCGCGGCTCACCTGCGACCTGAAACACCGGCGAATCTTGCCATTAGAGTCTACAATTTTGCACGCGTACCGAAGGGACACCATTTGTCACAACCCATTACAAATCCTGACAGATCCAACAGAAAAGACTCATCCACATATTTTCCATCGCTATTGCAGTATAATCACTGTTTAGTAGGACCTCGATTATCTGAGGATATACAACACTATTTATTGTACAGATTAACCGAGTGATGTTTCTGTGGTTAGATCAGGTAATCGAGGATCCACTATGTACAACAATAATTCCGATAGAGAAACTAACTTTTAAAACGTATATTAGCGTGGGTTCAAAGGATCCTGGGTCGGCCACGTACATCGTCATCCAAACTGTCCAGTGATTAACAAATTCCAATTTATCAACTTTCCAATTTCTCTTACAATCCAATCTCACACTCGCTTCTACGATCTCGGAAGATGCACGCGCGGATGCAAGAAGTCGTGGAACTCGAAAGCACTCGGAAACAGGCTAACGGGTCTAGTCTCTGTTCGCGGGTAATCGTCCGTGTGTCTCGTCCGTCCGAGTTCGAATCAGCCGGTATCCAATTTGCGTCGTATTAACAGGACACGTAATCGTCGCTGTCGCGGACAGGGAGCCGTCGCATTTCTCTCGAGCCTGTAGAACGACGACGACAACGACGTAACTTGAGAGTGACGCGATTCGGTTAGCAGCACGGTCCAGTTGGCTCGATTTAATCGTTCCTGGGGAAGACGGTTCTCGCGACTCGTTTCCCGGACAGCGGGTAGCGACTTTCACTCGGGCTCATTGGCGGGCCAAGTTGACGAGGTTAGAGCAGGAAATGGAAGGCAGATATTAACTCGCGGCGAGTGTTTGCACTACTAAATTGAAAGCTGTAACTCTTTGGGGTGTCTCTCCGAGCGGCGCGTCCTCTCCTCCCTCTTTCACTCTCTTCTACCGCCTCGAGCCCTCTTTCATTTCCTTGTCGCACTTCTTCGGTCGACTTGCCGTGACGAGGCGTAAAGAGAGCAGAAAGACGGAAGGAGGGAGAGAGAGACATAGAGAAAAAGAGAGGTACACGAAGAAGGGAGGTTCGAAAGCACAGAGACCCGCGGGAACGACAACGACCGCGGCGAAGGAGGACGAAGACGCCGGTCGACGTCGACGTCGACGGTCGACGCAGGGCTACAAAGTTTATTTTAAGGTCGACACTAAAAGGGGCCAAATGAAAAACCGGATAGAGGGGTGGGCCGCCGTCGCGCAACCTCCCGTTCTGCAATTACCGCGAGCGAAACGTTTGCTGTCTTCTCTCGCAAACAGTCCAGCCCAGGCCACCGAAAGAGAATGGACCACGATCGCGCACACTGCGAGCTATGAAATTGAGCTGGATTCTACTCTCCGTTCGTCCCTTTGACGTGCAATTTGTTTGAGTGACGCTCAACGACGACGTTCAGGGACGGGACAGTCCTTCCGACAGTTTCTAGCTTTCCGACGCTGTAAAAGGATTGCGACACACGCCCTGCAGGACGGACTTCCGACTTCTGTGTGTCTTGATCTGGAAGATGGTCGCGGGTGACTGGAGAGAGTGTTTATTCGCAAAGTTTGCTCTCGCGAGACTAACCGAGGTTTTTTCGTTCGAGACATTCTACCTCGTTGTGCGCCATTGTTTTCGCACACTGTGTAGATAGATAGGACCATGTTCAATCCGTCACTCGTTTCTCAACTTCTCAAGTCACAACAAGATAATTCTTCCTAGCCTTTCATTTTATCATTTACAATATGTATGATTATTTAAGTAACACCGAATGATTCTGTTTAAACACAAATGATAATCCATCGAAGGGCTGCATGGTAAATTAAATGCACTTGGCACCATTGATCCAGCTAAGTGAGCAAGTCTATTCTCGACGGAGAGAGGGAGTAAAGCGCGACAAGATCAATTATCGGCTGAACTGCGAAAATAAATAAGCGAACACAGCTTGGCGGCCGACTGTGAAACGAATTCCGAATGGTTCGACGGAATAACCATGCAGACGGCACTCGAGCGATAGGATCGGTCGGCTCGCGAGTCAAATAACAAATAACGAGGGGCTTCTGGTGTTCGGGGATGCGTGAGAACTCGTAATCACCGTCTATTCACTTAAGATAGCCAGTCGATTCACGAACCCGATACCGCGGAGCCACGTAACCAACATACCTAAGCGAGTACCGGCTCCCGGTGAATACGCCGAATCAAGCTCTGGCTGCTCCGGGCGCCCCAATATTTTAGAAATGAAGTCTTAACCCGTTTAACGTCCAAAAGTCCTGCTAGACTATCGCTACCAGCGATACTAGATCGCCGACGAGATATCCTACAACTAGATCTTCGTTAACGTACCGAATGTAGAAAATGTAATTAGGATCTTTTGAAGAAATCAGTTTGATCTCGTAGAATATTTTAAACTACCGGACGGGCACTCAAAGTGTTAAGATGATCTTAGAATCCTCTTTGTGCGACCACTTCTGAGCAGCGTCTGACGATGAAATTATTCTCAAAATATAATATATTGTCACGTCTCCATGAGAAGAAATATAATCGGTAGGTTCGCTCCACAAATTGACCTGAACGGTGCAAAAGGATTCAGTTCGTCGGTGCAGCACAATTTCGTCACAGACAGTGACATCTCGTCAAGGATTCCGTCGTGCAGGCGCCACTAGATATGGGACAGCTCGGAAGTGAACATTACGCGTATCCTTGAGCATCATGTTCGAGGTTCATGCGTGCCAAGGACAATGCGGCAGGTCGTCGCGAATTTTCGAGTCCCCATTCAATTGTGTGTTATCAATACCATGGTGTTATCGATGGATTACGAATGATCGGTGACTGTAACGCGAATCAGTAGAATAAGTAAGAATTGGCCCGGCTCGCAATGCAGGGTCAGAAAGGGTAAATCCTTGCGGCAGGTTTCGATCCCGATTCATTGCGACGCGCTCATTCATTCTTGCTCTCACTTTCACTCACCTTCGCTCGCTCGATCATTCAATCATACTTCCTTTCTCTTTCCCTCTCCGTGCGGCCGCGTTTACAACCGTTCCAGCGCAACGGCCGCAGCCGGGAGCTCGGTCGCTCACACTTTTATTACGGATCAGTCTTTACACGATTTCCATGGGAGAGCCTCGTGTCTCGATCGCTCGTAAAACCAGCTCGGGGATTTTTCGAATACATGTATCCGAAGCGATTTTCTCACACGATGTCGACGTCGACGTACAATATCGCCGCGATTATTAGAAGACACTCGACCGGTTAGGGGCTCGTTCGAAGCCCGGGTCACGCCGTCGTAAAACCGAGCTTCCCAAACCGAAAGTTTCCCACCAGCGGGAAAACGGGTCGCGAAAAGTTTCGCAAAGTCCAGCAGGATCGGGACCAGCGGCCGATCGACCAACTTTTCCCGGAACCAGGAATTTCCTGGCCGCTCACGTCGAACGATTCCGCGCCCGATTTATATTCCGCTGCTTCGCAGGACAATTGGAACTTCCCTCCGGCCCGGCCAACTTCCACCGAACAAGTATCTCTTTGATTCCGTGAAACGCCGCCGGCGGCCCTGCGTTCCGCTCGCGGAAACAAACCGTGCTCGCTACCCGAAACGAGACGGGGAGACTCGTAATTACACTGCTCCCTCGAACGAACCCACCTCCGCGAAAATTTCACTTGCGTTTCTGTTTCGGAAAATACTGCCAGCGTGCGAAATTAAACGGGCATTAATTGTTCGTCTATGAAATTTAATCCTTCGCACTCGGAGCATTTTTAATTACCCAATCGAGACATTTTCCTTTCAGCATCTTCGTTCCATGTAATCTTCTTTATGCTTTAAAATGAGGTCAGAATCGTCGCTGTGCGATTCTTCGCGAAGAAGTTATAATTCGTTTAAATATCACAGAAGAAACTGCTCCTTCAATTTCGCACGTTGGAAAATAGTCCCGTATGAAAATTCAGTCCCCGTGGTTTGCAGGCCGATATTTTACCGGTCATGGTCTGGGTTAGGTTTCTTCGTGCACACCCTTTCTACCTGCAATTAGCATCCCCGATGTATTCGCGCCACGTATCCGCGGGATAGTTTCTTCGCACGCGACTCCAACCGAACACGTTCTATTCTTTTCTTTGGTGCGTGCGCGCGCGCGTGTGTGTGTGCGAACGGCCGGTGAAATTGCACGGGAAGCAACACGAAGGGACGGATAGAATGAGAAATAGAAACATCTTTGACGGCCGAGGAATGCCAGGCGACTCGCAACGCCAACTTTGTTCTGGAAATTCGTCTCTTTGCGTTCTCCATCCCCGGTACCCGATCAAACTTGCTAACACTTATCTACGGGGTGCTTGATAACGATCGCGTACACCGGTGATCTACGATCCAGACCGAGGAGAATGGAATCTATGCTGGAATTTACGTTCCTCAGATATTTTTATCGACCAGGCGATATATTTCATCGCAGTGACAAATGAATGTTGCCCGATTAACGAGCGGCGCGACGCCTGTTTTCTACCTGGCTGTTTTAAATATGCGGGGAATCGAGTAGCATGCAGATTTTGTTGCAAAAAGATTAAACGCGAAGTCCGAATGTTTTATCGCGTGATAATCGGTCAACATTCGTTTGTCCACTCGACAGTGAAAACCGGACTACGAACAGAATATACTAAATATTATCAATTTCCTTCAAATGAAATAAAATTCTATCGAGTTTGTTATCGATATACAGGGTGCGTCACAAATTAGCCCCGACGGTTTTTCAGCCATTTCCGAGGGTCTGACAAAAAGAGTGTTTCACATGAAAATTAATGTGTATCTACCCAGCAAAAAATTGCGATTTTGAAAGAATGAACAAAAATTTATCTTCAACAGCACATTGGAGTCGCCGCGATGTTTCTAAAAAAAATTTGGAATTCATATTGAACGTCGAATGTTTAAAGCATTAATGAGAACGAATAAATACTAGAAATTGAAGAAGGTTAATGGCTACCGCAGCCCGTTGTCATCGAATTCGATGATTCCTCGGTCCCCCAGAAGTTGCCAGAGGCTTTGACTGGCAGTGGTGGACCAGACGACGAATAGAATCTACAGGAAAGACTTATTACATGGGGAGAAGGACGTGGAACGCGTCGGTGTCACGTAATCGGACAAGTGGAGCTCTTTTCAGGCGTCGAAGGCTGCTAGATCGTGGCAGCCTCGCCTCTTGTAGAATTCGAAGAAGCGGCTGGAGAACGAGGAGGCGGAGGAGGAGGAACAGGAGGGGGAGGTCGCGTTTGCATACAGGGTGTCGAATAAATTTCCTCGGCGAAACCGTGCGTCCGTCTGCCTCGCGCCGCGGAAAGAATCGGATTCATTCTGCCGGGGATCTATCCGGGCATAAATAATACATAACAGGAGATACGGCGACGTCGACTCGCGGAAAAAAGGGGAGAAACGTCGGGGGAAATGCGAGACCTCAGACAAGTCGATACGAATCCACCGTGAAAACTGCGACGATTCGAGACACCGCGATTTTCCGAAAGGAGAGCTCCTGGCGAGGGCAAATTCGGAGGAATCCAACGCTTTTTAACAGACGTTCAGACGATCTTACCGCGTGCCATTCATAATCGTCCGCGCAAATCATTCTTCCAGATCGGTTCTCCATTTTTTATTCGATTTGTTGCGATCCGAACGTAATATTTTACTAATAATAAATATATTAATGCTATCGGCGCACTGGTTCGATCAATTATCGAATCAATTATATTGATCGAACTAGTGCGCCGATAGCATTAATATATTTATTATTAACAACTCTACGATCGATATAAGGAAATATTTATTTGTAATGTTTTACGTAAAGAAAATATTTTTAGAAGAGGATTTGTTCTCTGACAGTATCTTCTTCGATCTTTTACGAAAGTCGCAGTGCGACTGCGAATGCATAGAATGTTACAACCACGAAGATTGTTGTTCCATTTATTAATAAAAAATATTCGAAAGTCTTCTCGTATTATGATTCGACTGCGGATCTTTATGCAAAATGGAAATTTTGTGCATCTCACAACCGAGTCGAGGAAGACGACCATGATGTAGAACTTGGAAATTTCGCGAGCAGATGAGTCGAATTTGGCCGGGCGAATTTCACGGCGACCGCATAGGAACGGGCAACCGATCGGCGACACTTAATTCTTAATCGTAATAAAATTACGTATTCATAGAAGGTCGGTGTGTTCTTTTTAAGCTCGGCTTCTCACCCTCGTGTTCCACACACAGCGTTGCGCTGGTAGGCCTAGGTTCGCGTTCCGACCACGTGTACCTTCATAATGCTCGAGCGTATATAGAGGTGGCGGCAGCTAGTGGTCCCGCAGAGTCCATGAATAAATTTCGAATTAACTTTCGAACGGTTTTCGCGTTATACGAGGCGCGACGGAAACCCTCTTCAATCCGGCCGGCTCTCCTTGGAGAGGCTGCCGTTATAATGCGGAGGGTCCCATACCCTTTTCCGGCGTAGCGAAGCTGGAGAAAGAGGACACCGTTCGAAACCAGGACAGACCAAAATTTCAACTGGTAAAAGAAACCTGAAGCGAGGGAAAAAGTCCGGCAACATTCGTTGTTCATAAGCATCTCTATTCTGTGGAAGAATAATAAGTAGACTGCGGAACTTGATGGAAAATAAAAATTGTTTCCATCAGTTGCAGGACGCACAGAAACCAAGTACGACTTTATTCAGTCGATGGGATATTCTTGAATTCTATTTTCAAATGATAAGAAGGATTCAGTGTAGTTTATGCCAGGTTTTCGGGACTGCGACCCCACTGTGCAACGGCATAAATGATTCCAAGAGCAGAGTTCGAAAGGAGGACAAACGAAAATTTCGAGTCGGAGCGTTTTCGCTACGGCCCATTGTCGGCGAACGGGCCACGGTCCACCTCCGAATTAATCGAAGGCAATTCACGAATGGAATCATCAATAACTCCCGGCCTCGGAATGAGCCGAGCGTCCTCGCAGCCGCGCCGCCATAAATCACGGGCATTCAAACTCCGTCCACCTCTCTAACAAGCCCCCAATTCTTCTCGTGCTCGAAAAGAGAGCCGGGCCCTTTCTTCGACGATTTAACCACGTGTTCCGAGGACTCTCCGGGAACCGGGGGACCTCGAGAAGAAGATGTTATCGGCGGATAACGGAGAACAGTGCCGTGTTCTTCGCAACAAAGTGCAATGCCGCTTGGTAAGAGGGATTGCAAGCCTGCACGTGCAATTACTGTTACGTGTATCGGCGATCAAGAGAAAGAGAGAGAGACAGAGAGAGAGTTAGCCGCACAAGGGGACCACACATCGATTCGAGAGACCCGAAGTATCCGCGAGCAAGAACTTGAAGAAAAGTTCAGAGCGGTGACAGATTGAAGTTTCCAGAGGTAAATTTTGTAGGGAGAGTCCAGACTTAGCTTTGGCGCTGATTTGACCCCTCCATTTCTTCCTCTGACGACACTTGTCTCGAACCTTTCGCAAATCCGAGCGATCTAATGGAAATCAAACACTTTCCAGACCTATCCGCAGAGCGTACACGTCATCGTATCCTAAATCACGATCCGATATCTTCGGCAAATATCGGCCAGGCGGGTGTCCTCTTTCCGGCCAACAAAGTGTCAGAACATGAAGCATCGTTGAAATAAAGCTATGGCGTATCCATTCGGGATGACTTCGGGCAAACAGTAGTTAGTGGGGGGTGGTTCGGTGGTGGTATGAAGATCGAAAGCTCGCGAGGACCTAGATCCCTTGTCCCCGAGTAGCCCAGATTCGTAAAGTTGCCGGTGGTCGGAGTTAATGTTCCCGGTCGGCATTGAACACGGAGGAAACGCGGTCGCGGGCCGGATTTTATCGGGCTGATTTACGTGTTTCGAGTAGGTATTCAGATTTATACGGCGGAACTCGGCGTTATTGCGGCCGTATATCCTGTTCTGTGTATCCAGAAGGCCCCTGGACGCCGCCGAGCCGGTGGAGCCCGAGAAGAACGCCGAGAGGAGCGTTTCTTTTCATGGGAACGACAATCCGAAAAGTACACGATATCGCGCGGAAGAAGATATCGCCTGCTCGTAAAACCGGCGATATTACGGGGACCAGAAAAGGAGTGAAAATTCGACCGTTCGATGCTCGAGGACGCGTTCTCCTCGTCGAGAGAGCACACACCCTAAACACCAGAAGCAGAAACAAAGCGACCGAGTCCGTGTAAAATCAAGCCGCGTCGATACTCTCATACATCGTTAGATTTAGAGCGTAGTAATAATAAAATCCAAGAAACAAGAACGACCACCCTAGAAATTAATTTCATATATTAATTTCATATGTTTTCTACGGAAGTAGAATAATACTTGATTTTTAAATTCTATGTTTGAATTTACTCTATGTCGATGTTCGTCGTGGAAATGTTTGGGAATCGACAGAAGGGTTAAATCGTCCATGCTCGGAGAAGCTGCAGGATCGATAGGAGAGTCTCGTTTCTTCGTTCGAAGAAGGAAACGAAACCGTGCGCGTTCGTTCGCAGCCGGCTGGTCAATCGTGGAGGATAAAAATACGCGTTACACTGACGTAACGACGTAACACGAGCGAGCCCCGGCATCGCGAGGATCGTTATCGATTACGGCGCTCGTTGCGTAACCAAGCACTCTCGCCGGGCCTCCCGTGTACCGTTCGTGTTCCCAACTCGAAAGCGATTTTTTCCGTTTTCGTTCGAACGGAACGCCCTGGATAGATTGCGATTCCCGTCGAATATAATAGCTCCGCGCGCTGCTCGAGTTGCAGTTTGCTTTCGCCGCCGCGCCGCACCGCGATTTCCACAGTCTTAAATCTCCGAGCTCGATGGGATACGCGGAGCCTCCGATCTGAGATAACAAACATATCGCGGCCAGGAGTAGAGGTAGGTCGGGAATTAGGCGACTGATCTTGTTCCCCAGCTGAAACCGACCGATGGAATGTTTGTACCACCAACTACCCTAATCGCGAGGCTTTCGGAGCACGTGGCCACGATGCCTATTCGCGGATGGAGAGAAGACAAACTGCAGAAACACTAATTTTCTCTGCTTGATCGCTGCTCAATGAGATTTCAGTGTTTGCACGTAAAAATCTGTAATGCAATTTCAGTTGACAGTAGAATAAAGAAATTCGTGTACGAAATGTGCAACAGTTTATTTATCCTCAATGATTGCACATAGGAGATATTTAGTAGATTTTGTTCGAAACCTTCAAGAGTCTAGTGAATCTAATTAAACGATTAATAAGAATTTTATGCCGGATTGTGTTAGGGGAAAATGAAACAAGACTTGGAAAATGCAAATATTGCATGCTTGAGTTTAATGTTCCATGACGTTGTAGACATGTACACATGCACGTTTAATGTAAACGACGCTTGAAATGTTGCCAAATGACACGCACTGCGTTGAAAAAACCCGCAAAGTGGTCCTTGTACTTTGACGAAGGCAAAAATATAAAAATAACAAGAGATAAAAAGGGCAACAGATAAAAATAACAAGAGAGTGTTTTATTGCATGCAACCCTCTTTGACACAAACTTTTATTTGAAAACGGTTTTCGCACGAAAAATAGTCGACGAGCGATTTAGCAGTGTAGCGCGTTCAAGCCAATTCAACTGAAAATTTAATCTTCATTTTTTACCACACTATCTGTTTATTATTAAAATTTTCCTTAAGTAGATTTCATCTTTGCACCATTTTGGCATACAAAACATCGCTGCGAGAGCTTGAACATCAGTGTTGAAACAACTACCTGAACACCAGCGTTGGAACAACTACTGAAACAGCAGCGTTAGAACAAACACTCGAGTCTTCGAACCGGAGGACACATTACTCTCAGCACACTGTTCGTGAAATTCGTAAACGAGTTGCAATTCTCCATGAATCGCGTGGACGCCACAGGTAGCTCGAGATTTAGCGCTCTCATCGAGAGGAAAATAAAAGAGTAGATGAAAGAAGAAAGAACGGGAGAGAGTCGGACGAACGAGGGAGAGAAGAGAGGACGCGCAAAGAGCCCGCTGTTATTTCTAGACGAAGATTCGGTTTCCGGTCGCGGCACCAATTTGTATAATTACTGTTTTCTTTGAAAGCAGCTCTCCTCCGTTCTCCCTGATGTCCAGAAAAAGCCTCGCCACCCCTTTCTCCGCCTTAGCCGAAAGACGGCTTTGACGGCACCCGATGTCTCATCTTTTCACGTAATTCCCCCTCCTCGACACAGTTCCATTATCGTAATTGGTCGATGGACTGACACAGGGGCGTGAAACACGAAAATTGATCATCGAGAAACGCGGGGAACATTACCTTTCGCCTCGGCCTGTAATAAGGATCTACCAACATCTGCTCAATATATATGTTTTTAATTGTCCTCAAAGATATTGTAAATCAAATTCTAGAGCACGTTCCCAAACTGCTTTGTCCGACGCACAGTGAAGTATTTTCCTCGAAAACTTGGCCAAAATACGAATTTTCAAATCTTGCGTACTGTCTTCAACAGTCGAATTTTCAAGAAAGAAATTTCTAAAATAGTTTTGGCCAACTTTTCGGGGCAAATACTCCATTGTCCGGCGATTATTATGGTCATACAGGCACCTGACGAAGGCTAGCGGAATCCAGCGATCGTACAAAGTCCGGAAAGAGTAAATAATAGCCAGCTAATGGGTTCAAATGACAGGTTCCCGGGGTTACAAACGATTATCTGCGAACGAGATCGGTCCTCGGTTAAATAATACGAACAATTACAGAATGGAACAGCGTAATCTCTGCGCCGAACCCGCGTAGCCGCCATTAAGGGTCATTAATAACCATTACGAGAGCACTCGAGCATTTCCGGCCCAGGTAAAGAAGGATGGTAATAACTGGAAACCATTAGACTACGTAAGTCGATTAGACAATGAAGCTGAACAATATATAACAGCGATGTGAAAGAGAGAGAGAGAGAGAGAGAGAGAGAGAGAGAGAGAGAGAGAGAGAGAAGCAGGATCGTGGATATCGTGTTTCGATGTCCGGTAGCTCGGATTTTCCACGAAAATTAATTCAACGTTGCGCAACCGGGAATCGAGATGTTGGATATATCGGAAGAATTTCTGCCGATCTGGGTCTCTGTCAACCGAAAATCTCTTTCTCTATCACACGTCCTCTCTCCCCCCCCCCCCCCCTCCCCCCCCCCCCCCCCCCCTGTTCACCAGCCTTGTCTCGACAGGATCGAATTTCAACGCGTGCATAGGCTAACCCGGGTCCGAGACAAAAATCCCGACTAAGGTTTTCTTATATTCACGTCGTGAATCATCCGCTGGAATTTGAACACGTCTCCCAAGATATCACGTATATGGCTAGCCATGTACCAAGCAGACGTTCGATTCGCTAGCCGTCTAGACGAGCATGGTATAATCAACGCGCCCGTTTTTCGCGATCGACCGTTTTCCTTCTCGAACTTCCTGTCGAGTCGTCTCAAAATTTAATACGGTTACCTCCTCCTAAATCTCTCGAATCCGATCATACCGAACGACTAGACTGCGAATCTTTCAAACGACACAACTCGAATGTGAGAGATCAAATTGCTTTCTTTCTTTGATGTCTTTAACAAGTTGAAAATGGTGTATCGCCATTCTTAAATTCCTCCTACTGTTCCAAGTTTTACCCGCTTTGATCGCTACACGTCGATCTTCGTGTGAAATGAAAATTGTATTTTTTCGTTTCATAACTCTAACAAATCGAAAACAACGTCGTAATATTCTGAAATTGTTCTAATGTCGTCGCAAACTCCCACAAGTTCCGAACAGTGAGGAAGGAAATATGTACTTTGCATTAAGATCCGCAGTCTATTGATTACAAATGCATAAAATTGATAAATTCTGAAAGAACCGTCCGCGCATGCGATACAGGTTTTGGCAGCCCGGCGGCATCGAGTGCCAAAAAAGATAGCACGGCCCCGGTTCTCACAGAGATTAGATGGCTGGTGGTGGAGGGGCTACAGATTTCCCATAAAGCGGGAACGACGCATCGAATCCGGTGCACGGTCGCGTGAATAAAAAAGAGGAGAAAACGAGAGAGCCCCTCTCGCATAGACAGGCAGCTGCTCGTGTTCTCTGGCGTAGAGAAGGTTCAATGACCAGAGATAAAACGCGCGGCGGCGTGCCGTCGTAAAATCGTGGAACCAGAGGCCGGCGCGCTGGTTCGAGAGCGATTCGAGAGCGGACCGGAAGACGGAAAGCGGACACGGAGGTTCGAGAGGAGCGACATGCTATGCTAGCCGCCCCCCGGATTCTGATCGGCTCTGTCGGGCCACGGGAAATTAACGCGTTCGATTCTCTCTCTCGAGTCGCGTAGGATCGGATCGAAACAACGAGTTTTCGATGCCGAACCGAGCCGAAATCGAGTTTCACGAACGATCAAGTCCGCCGTGATCGTAAAAAACACCATGGAAACGCTGATTATCCCGTCTCCGCAATTTGTTGCGTTTAAACTAGCAGAGAGGAATCGATCGATCACCCGTAACTCGCTTATATCAGTAATTACTTGCCCAGCCAAGCGATGCACAGTGGGTTATCTCACCCGAAAACTTGGAAAACGTCGATTTCAAAATTTTCCGTAAGTCGTACAAATGTTCCTGTCCGACGTAATTAAAGCTCTGAAGAATAAGGCTTCAGTACTGTTTTTTTAAAATTACAAATACCCCACAGTGCGATGCAGGTGCACGTAGAATGTGTTATAGCTTCATCATTTGGAATTATTCACTCTTCTAATCGGCCAGCGGATGTTTATGCAAAATAAACACTTTCTGCATCGATAGATGCGCTATATCCTATATATATTTTTCTAAAATATATCTATTTTGGAAAACTGTACATATTTTAGAGGGACAATGATGAAGAGGAAAACTTAAGTAAGACTGGCCATTTTGCATTGATAATCGTTGGCATCATCTCTGGTTGGAACGGCGATTTATGGCGCGAAACGGCGGACAGGACGCAATCTAGTTAGGAGCAGCTTGTTTCGGTGCGATCGGCGTAGCGTTCGCGGGACGCGGCTAATTATTTAGTTGAACAAACCGCGCGTGTTGCAACGCGCGACAATTCAAACGCGGCCGTGATTTATGCAAATCGACCGGAGAGCCCCGGCCCACGTGATTCGAATTTCCTTTTTTCTCCCCCCGCGCGACCGTTTCGCGTCGGTTTTCGTAGGATTCGGGGCCGCGTTTACGGTCAATTACAGTCGTTGAACATTGTTTCGTTATAACGTAATGGTCGCCGCTCACGGAGCACGCCCGTGGGCGACTATACTACACGCCGCTGCGTTTTGCATAAATTACGCGTATAGTTGTGTCTGGCCTTGCGTGGCCGCGCGGCGTTATTGTCAAAATAATGCGGGAGCAGGTTGCTGCTGCAGGCTTGATAAAACAAATAGACCCGGCACACGTGAGTTGTATATTTCGACATTCTACCGGGGCTGCCCAATTGTTTCCACCGATCGCGGAATTCAACTGAAAAGAAAGGCAGCGAGACGGGAGAACGTTCGCCGGAGTGCCGCTGAAGCGAAACCGGCGCGGTTCGCACGATCTAAACGAGCGTCGCGATAAGTAAGCGAAAATATACTGGGTCATCCCTTTTCTCATTGCGCTTTACGTATGTGATGGTAGGTATTTTGTTTGGGGTGCATTTTTTGCAGAAGCACCCCGGGTGGGCGTGGTATCGCCCTACGCCCTTCCTTTAGAAGGCGTGGCCTCGTCGCTTCGATCTCCAATCTATTCCTCAATACTCAATACGCATTAAATCACCCCACAATCTTCTACGTTTGCATAATTAATAATAAAGAGAAGGCGTAGCCACGTGGCACCCGACTACAACGGACCTAGACCATTGCTCAAAAGGACAAACTATATAAACCAATCTTAAAGTATCTGACGGTTTCTTACATTTAATGACGAAGAAACTAAGTTACAGGAGACTATCTATTTTGTCGTCCCGGCTCGAGTAGGCGTGACTTGTGTGCTCCAGGTTTTAACGGGGCGGGAGCAATGCCCTACGGGACAATCTGCGCTGACGTTGGCGTTGGAGAAATTAAAGTTTTAGCTAGTCTAGTTCAGCAGCCGCCGCGTAAAAAAAGCTTTAAACTTTGTTACGAGAGATCCGCTTTCTTTTTCAACGACTCTCTCCCCTGGCGGGATTTCTAGTTGTTGGTACGCCTGTTGGAGGAGTCCTCCGCGCAAAGCGCACCGTGAAATTATAGATTGCATTCCCGCTTCGGCTGTTCGCCCGCCGTAAACAGGCTTTCCCGCAATTGATGGTTACGGTGTACGAAAGAAAGCACACGGATATCTCTCTCTCTCCCTGTTTCTCTTTCTCTCTCTGGTAATTAAAGCTCGTCCTCCATTGACGAGAAGCAACTGGCGGGTTTCAATAGAAACGTTCCGAGCGCGTTCCGCGGAAAGAGTTAATACGCGTAATTTTGTGGGAAGAAGGTAAACGTATTCTCCGTCCTGCTGGCACGGAAAGAACGAAAGAAAGGAAGAAAGGAGAAAAAATCGCGAGGGTGGAGGATAAATGTGAACACGGGAGACCGTGCCAAATGCACCGTCGTTTTTCTTATCATCGTTTATTAAAAGCGTCAGCTAAGCGGGACAATGGAAACGGACTCGTCATGAGACGCTTCACCTACGTAATCCCCGCGGACAGCTTTTAAAATACGAACGACGAGACCGACGACTTAAAACTGCTGTTCTCTCCTCTTTTTTCGTGGATACATAATGCTAAAATATTTCCCCACCGTTCTTTTGTTCCGCTGTTCGGACATACGTCACAATGTTGCAACAGTAGCTTCACAAGCACGGATAACAGTTTCCAAAAATAAAAATATTTTTCAATATTCGGCTCGTAATATACAACCATTTCCAAATATTCACATTGTGTATCGCGAGATTATTTCTACAAAGCTGAGCGTTCGAAACAGATTCGAATATCCGCTTCGTTTCCCTGTTCCGGTATTACAATATTGCAATCAATTTGATGTCATTCAGTCATCTCCCACAGAAACTTTCCGGAACTATAAAGCTGTCGATTAATATTTTTCCTTAATTCCAAAATATTTACATCGGCGAGCGTTTAAAACAGATTTCCGGTTCGTTTCGGTTCTGTTCCGGCACCGCGACAAACATAAAAAACAGTGTTATATACTACGCTGTTACCTCTCACCAAAATATTTCTAAACCGAAATCAAAATTGTTAATTGATAATTAGTAGCCCCGGATTCGCAACGTCCGGTAAAGCTCGCGGACTATTTTGATTGCGTGTCGCGGCACGCAAAAAACGTCGAACTGCCAACGTCGGATTGAATTTCCGTTTCATTTCCCTGTTCCGATGTCAGGAGAAATGGATCGACAGTCGCATCTGCATAATCCCCGTGAACAGCGTTAAAAAATGCTCGATGGCGAACGGGCGAAAATCGTCGACCTTTCCATTCCGCTCGGGAAACGGTTGTAATTCCGAAATATTCAGCTGACATGCAGCGAGACCGCGTCGAAAACGTGGAAATGTCAAAACTGGATTGAATTTCCGTTTCATTTCCTCGTTCCGGTGTCACCGGATCGACGGTTGCCGCTGGTGGACAGTGATGTAAACCGTTAAATAATAACATTCGGCGCAGGCTGATAACCGTGGTTATTCATAACGGAAAGAAAAAGAGAAAAAATCTTTTAGCGAATTCGTAATCCGCGAGGTGGAACGGGACGAGGGCTCCGTCGAATCGGACACGGGCAGGATGTAACGGGTCGACAGCCTGACATTGAGAGATTCGAGCGATTATGAAAAAGAATCGGCCGTATCGGGACAAGGGGTATCGGAGTACTTATGGTAATTCGAAACGAGTTCCAGCCGCCGATGGAAAATATGTCGTAGCGCGTTTGCTACTGATGTGCCTAAGGCGTGGACAAAAGATGAATTTGAGACCGATGACCTTTCTCCTCGAGGAGAAAGAGAGAACGAGGGAGAGTGAAGAAGCAGAAACAGAAGAAGAAGAAGAAGACGACGACGAGGAGGAGGAGAAGGTGGTGTAGAGAGAAAGAGAGAGACAGATAGGAGAAAGAAAGAGAAAGAGACAGGTCAAGAAAGATCATTCTCGAAGGCTCCGTTAGCTGATCAAGCGCGAAGGTTATTTAACATTCCGTGTTTGGAAAGGACGCACTTACTTTAGGAATCGCAGATGTTCAACGGACTGGCAGTGCTAGTTTTCAAACTTGTTCTCGCTGCTCTCGCTTGATCTTTCCGTTTCACGCTCCTTCTCCGGTTCTCCGTCTCTCCTTTCTCTGCCCCGAGTCTCTCTCTCTCTTTTTCCCTGAGAAAAAGTCTGGAGAGCGGCGAGTGTCGAGGCTGCCGGAGTCAGCCGTGCAATACGTCAGGAAGGGTTCGTGCTAAGGGCCGTCGCAACGCACGGCAAATATTCTAATTGAGGGTTGACAGCTTGCACAACAAGTAGGTCAGAAGCGGGTACGGACAGCGTAACAGAGCGACGAACAACGACGGGCCGGGTTAACAGTTCGATTCGAAAGTGAAACGGGGTGCGTGGACCGCGATCACGCGTGTTTACGTCGCCGGAACTCACCTCGGCTCGACGGGGACTGCGGTAACGGCTCGTAATGATTTGAAACGAGCGCACTGAGTCCACTCCATGCTTGGCACACGCACGGCCACTCTCTTCCGCGATGGATTTTCTCCCGGTTTCTAATATGTCCCGGCACTCGTCGACATGCTGACCCTCGTTCGACGCGGATAAAGATCGTCGGCGCACACTAATACTCGACGGTCACGACGCAGAGGCGCGAAAAACGCGAAAATCCCGACCGATCCTCGGTATAATGTCACGAAATATGCACAGAGTCGGCGAACCTCGAGCCGCGACAGTAGCGACTGCACGCGACGAGCGGCTCAACTAAATCCTCTAGCTACGACACGCTTCGACACGCAACACAACAGACACGACCGTTCTCTGTCGAGAACCAATCGCGACTGCGCGTGCGTCCTCAAGTGCGTTACGAACAGTGTCGCTAGATCAAAACTAGGATCGAAACTTAGAATCTTTTCTTAAATATTCACTGATTTAGAATGACAATTTTATCATAATAATTTTGGTAATAAAATCGTGTACGTTCTGTAGCCATCGTGTTCTACCACATTACGATTCAAATATTGCCGCGCTTTTCAACGTTTCCCAGTTACCGCATGCAGTCTCTTTTTGCTCTTTTTATTTAGTGGCCCACGGAAAAGGATGGAGATATCAACTAAAAGAAACGGCAACGATGGATGTATGGAGACTGTCAAAATCGCCCAATTGGAGAACATAAACGTCAAAAATTCCACTAGAAGTGTCGACTCTAGTATATTCTGTGGTTTTAGGATATTCTCCCACTCTTCAACCTTCCTCGAAAGATTCAAAGGATGTCGGGGCACAAGACAAGATAAGAATCACTTTCTTAATTAACAGAAACAGTTCATTTATTTATCATAAACTTAGTACAATGAAATTTATGATACAATAACAGTTTCTTTATATTCTCAAGATTTCCTTATATTCTTTAAAAGTTAAAACTTGCAACAATTTATTTTTGTACGTCGGGTCTAGGATATCGTACAGTCCTTTTTCAAGGGGGGATATACTTTTTCCATAATTTTGTAAAAGCATCTTGAACGTCAATGACTTCGGGAATTCGATATTTACCCGGGAACTTATCCACATAATAATGTCGTCCGGCAGTGCGTTATCGGCGAAAGATTTCATGTGTTCCGAGAAAAGTTTCATGCAAATTTTCGATACCTCGACGGGCTCAAAGAAATCATAGTTCGTACACTTGTTGAACACCTGAAATCAAATGTCAACGGTATGCTTAGTATATCTTATCTAGTTTACCTTTGGTAAACGTATTTAAGTACTTACATCTGTCTCGTCCATTTCGTAGTCCACGTCGTCCAAGAGGGAGGTACTCCAGTAGAACAGGACAACGCATAGAAGATCAGGATATTTTGGACACATATGCTCGTAGAATTTCCTCAGAAGCAGATTCAACCCAGAAGGTCTGTTAATTACGGAACAATTCCCTTCAATATTCTGAATTAATTCTAACGCTTCGCGTCGCACTTCCGCACTGTTATCAAGTAATAATTGCAGTGCCGTTGTCCACCATTGAACTTGAGCAACTGTAACAATGCATTCCATTTATATTTTATTCAAAAACCAGCAAAAGAAAAATTGATAAACGTACAGCGATATTCATTGTATTTACAACAAGGCAGGAAAAGATCTTGCATTATTTTCAACACAGATTTTCGGAAATCTGCACTCAGAGATGCGATCCAAAAATTATCGCAAAAATTGTTGTACACATCCTCGGTGCATTCCAAGTCGATTTCCTTAATTTCATTAAAAGAAACTGCGGTTGCGTACGATTTTCCGAGTAATCTCAGATAAGAGTCTCTCTCACGGTAATTATTTTCATCTGATAATCGTAATTTGTTTAAAACGAATTTACAAATATTAATTACTTTAAAACAGCTTGATGATCCAAACCGATCGGGATGCATCAAGCTATTGTAGAGGAAATTGAGCATCGCATCTTGCAGTTCGGGGTTGTACCGGTAAAGATTCTGTATCGAGCTGCAGATTATGTCGATTGCATAATTTAATAACAACTTCGATGCGTCCTTGTGTGTTGCTTCGTCGATAACTTCTACGACGGTAGACCACGCGACGTTTTGCGTTTCCGGTGTTGTTAAAGAACAAAAATATATCCTTATTGGCACGCATTGTCGAATTAAACGCGTTTCTCGAGCTACAGAACGTATAAACATGATGAGGAATGTTTTGTAATCTTCTCGCGCGGGTCCTTGCTTCAACTTCTTCAATTCGATTAAATGCGATTGCAGTGCATCTAGCATTGCAACTTGTTCCGTCAAATACGTTTTATCTGCTTCGAATATTTTATCACAGACGTTTATATAAACTGTAGCTAATAGGAAGCAAGGGGTATTTGAATTTTCTCGCTCTAAGTTCCCCAGAATCCAGGCGGTTCGTTTTAAAAATCTGTTCCAATCTATAGAAAATGGCCGGAGTTGTTCGTGATTAAAATGATTCAGTATCTCGGATATCTGAAAAGAATAAAAACAATTGAATTTCATTTTCTCAGTAGATAAGAATACATTATTTCACAGATACCTGTAGCATGTAACCATGTATCAAATTTAAAGATGGATAACTGCTCTCAGCAGATATTACATACTCCATTATCTCCATCAAAACATTTCCCACCGATTGTTCCGTCAGTAGAGCTACAAGTGCTCTGGCTGCTAATTTGCGAGTCTCGTATACTTCACTTTTAGCGCACTGCATTACCAAACCGACAAGATTATTGATCTAAAATACATACATACTTGTAATTGCTGAAATTACTGTTATATAATTATTGCTCACCTTACATTGGATGTCTGTGGGCTCGCAACTATGACTGAGGTATAGTCGTGACAGTAAAAGCAAAAGAGACTGCACATTCGTTTTCATAATAGTCTCGTTCATCACCACAAACGATTGCAATTCGTCCAAAATGAACGGCAACAAGTAGGGATATTTTTCAAAAAACATCCTGTAGTTCATTTTGTTGTCCGTCGTGAGATTGATGTGGTCTTTAGTCCTCTGCACTCCAAATATTCTAATAATTAATGCACTAAACAGCAACGTTGCTGCATTCCTTTCCTGTAAACAATTTTTCATTGTTTATCACTCGCTGCAGAAGGGAACTGTATTTTTAATGCTAGGTTTACGGGACGCGTAATTAATTTACAATTATTCAGATTTTAAAGAAATTACTAAAAACTTGGATGGAGAGATTCACTTTTAGCGTTCTGTAAATCTAGTGTTAATATTCAGTAATCATCATACCGCCCATGTTAAAGCATCGTAGCTCTTGAACGCCGCTATTAAACCATCAGCTACATAATTATTCACAACCTCACCCAGCTGGGAATGTCTAAAAATTGCTCTCAGAATATTCAGAGCGTGAGTCCTAATCTCTGTAACTTTTGAGCTGTTTACCCCCACATGGTAACCATCTTCATCGGTACTGAGCAATTCAAACGTGTCCTTATATTGTGAAAACACTGTATCCGTGTACAACAATTGTTTAACATTTATCCAAAAATCCGTGCCCTCCAATTGCGTGAACCCTAGTAAAATTTTCATCACCGAATCGAAAGTCGTCGTCTTAGTATCCTTGTGTTGACGAGGTTCTGTAGACAGCAGTGCCTGTTCAATAAAATTGTCATTGTTATCGAAAATCAGGAGTAAAACAAAAACTGTAACATTTACCTGGATCATGAATGGCACACCAGCACTCCTCCGCGTTGCGCATAGCTTGGAATTCTCTTCTTTAATCCCTGTGATAGCAATCAAAATCTGGTGCAACCATATCCTGGGCAGCTCGTTCAAGCTTTCTTTCTTTAAACGCCATAAACGAGCACAGAGTTGACTGAAACCTACATGTGCCTGTTCAAATGCTCCTCTGTGCTTCGTCTCAGTCAGCAAAGCCACCAAATGTTCTCCGATCCTGACAATCTATTAAAGCAACAATTTCAGTAGTTTATTTCTTGAAGATAAATTCTTCTCGACATCCTTACTGAATCAAGAAATTTTACTTGCTCTTCGATCAGGAGCCCCATAGAAAGATCGTCTTCGCTGATGGGAGCCTTGGTGGCAAGGAAGCCAAACAGTAAACTAACTTCCTTCACTGTACGCCACGAGCAGAGCAACACCATTTGAGGTGTCACCACCTCTTTCTCGGGTGAAGAACCGCATATCTCACGAACTGTTTGCAAATTCATGTCCATCGGTAGGTGTCCCTCTGGAGAAGAGTTGTTAACTATCACCGACACAGCGTTACTTAATTCGAAGCACAGGGTGACCAGCTCAGCTATGGTGTCTGCCCATAAAAGTTCTTTCCCTGCTTCTTTCAAGTCGCATCCTTGCATCAAGCTTCTAATGCAGAAAAGGTAGCCGTAGAGAGAGTGTTTGGTCACTGTCATCACTATGTTTTCCCTTGCCAGAATCAGGGACTTCTGTGAATATAAAATATTGATTTTGAGCTCCATGATCAACTCGTGATCGCCTCAAAGTCACACAATAAATGATGTATGAAAAGAGTACCTTTAATCTTCTAAGTAGAATCAGTATTAACTGCAGCACCACAGCCTCTGCTACATTCTCAGACCACTTTGTCACTCCAAACATAGTGTTCAGAACATTCTGTACAACGGGGGACAATATGCATACTCTCAGCATGTACGCCGATGTGATGCTATCAATGGGTCTGATACTGTTACCTAGTTCTATAGCGACTGCAACAAGATCGAGAACATTACTTTCTTTATCCAACTGTAACAGACTCGAATCTACTGACTTTATTAAATTAAAAGCCATTTCTTTGTTGACTTCGTACGTGTCCAACAGCATCAGATCGAACAAGGCTTTCGCTTGCTCAGCCGTCCAGCCAATATGATTGAACTCATTGTCTAACAAATCTCTCATCAGCAGCAGTATCTGAAGAGAAGACCGCCTCCTAGCATACGTTGCATCTGGTCCACAGATGCACATGTTGCGCAGAGACTTGAAAACATTGCTGTACATCTCTATATCCTCTTCCAATTTATTAGATAACGCGTAAGATGCATCTAGCACTTCTTGCTTCATCTCTTGGGGACTACAACTCTTTTCATAGTGATTCCTCATTTTCTCTTCTTGAGAGCATTGTCTTCTCATAACTGTTAAACTGTCTTTCATTCTTCTCAAAGCCTGCAGAAAGGAGACAATTGAATAATTCTCAATGTTTATAGACAAATTTTAAGAAAAGTGGCACGAAATAAAATACTATTTTTAATGGGAACAGCCTTTGTAGATCCAAAACAAATAAAAATTTTACTAAGTTCTATCGAATTTTATATTGTAGCATTTTTTGAAAATTTTCATAAGCCCTAAATGCGTAAAGATCCGCAATCTATTATCAATCTTACCTTCTTTATTAGGGGCACGAACTCCAACTTCTCCTTAAAATTATTGTGCAGGAATAAAACAATTATATTGAGCTCCTTAGGCAGGAATTTCAAAGTACTCTTCTTGGATTCTACCAGAACAGCAAGAGCAGTTAATTTAATCTAAAAGCAAATTTTAATAAAAACAGAAATACTAAGATTTTATTCGTTTAATCACAAGCAGCTCGTTAACCTCGTCGTCGTGATGATGCACACATTTTTCCAAAGTATCGTAAGCGATAGAATCTCGCCAGAATTGTTGATCCGTCGGGTTCGAAAGCTTCTCATCCTTGTCTAATTCTCCGCTGCGTTTCAACAACAACAACTCCTTTAATTTCTTCTTGATTTCCTCTTGCTCGAGCATGGTGAACTTCGCTGGCAGCTAAACACAGCTAAACACAGCTAAACAGTAAAGCATGTGCGCATATTGCGTGCGTATAAGTAGTATAAACACAGACAAGGCATACTAATAGACTGATCATCTAATGTATTTTTCTGTCACGCGATCGTGAGACTTTAGCTCCTTAGACTCCTTATCATTTTTGTGTTACATTCTACCGTATCGGTTGGGACGTGGGGACTAATATGTATTGTGCTGCCGAACAGAAATACAGTATATATTCGATGGACGCAAGGGCCTCGTGGAGGTTCGAGATAGAAAGGGACAGCGTGTGTAAACAAAACAGAGACCGCGCGCGGCCGAAGCGCAGCAAAAAATAGCGTACCGATGAGACCGCTACATACAATAAATAAAACTTGTTTGTTTTTACTTATTTTTAATGAAATTTTACCAACATATTTGTGACATTTTTCTGATTAAAATGACACTAAACACGATATAATTTCAACTGTATTTAGTGGTTTAATTCACGGTATGAACATGCATTATGCTTGACATATGGGTACAGTAAATATGGGCCAAATTACATCTTGTTTATGGAATCATTTTCAACATTTACAATTTGTGATAACATCATATAGTAGAATTTAAGATTTGCTCGATGTAAGAACAAATGTATTGAAAGATTTTCGATAAAGATCTTGTAAATGAATATCTATGATTATTTCAAATCTATTCCTATTCCCTTCGCCACCGACAAGATACTGTTTCTCGTCGGTGCCTTCGCCTCGAATGGGGCGGACGTTGATAATGTAGAATTCTATTTTGTCAAGATGTCGAAAATGTAGAATTTCGATTTTATAATGTATATTAGTTTTCCATTTTACCGAAACATTAACATTGACCAATTGTAAATTTTGTTAAATAATGTGTATATATAACAAATTTATTGGTACAAATTGATTGAGTTGAAAATATCGCATTTGTAAGTATACAAATTGTTCGAATTCCTAATAGTTAAATAGTGTGATGATAAATATTATTAATCAGTTAAACAATTTATTATTAGAACATTCCCTACAGGGCTCCTACCCCTGCTGGCCTCTATTACCAAAGGCCATACTACTTGCGAACTATATTCAACACGAGAGAGAAGGCCACTTGTGCAACATCGAATCAGCCTCGTAATTAAGATTTCAAACAGAATTTACTAAACGTGAATTCGCTTCGTTTACATTGAAACAAAATTCTATTTAGCGGGTTATTCATTCAAAATGAATACGGGCATACAATAATATAACCGTCAGACTTGTAGAAGTTGTCAACAGCAAATTATAATTACTGAAGCAGCGAGAAAAATTCTACACTTAATATTCTTTTATTTAAAAATTCTAATATTCTTTTATTCAGATTTGTCAATTAATCTTTTCATTTAAATTCTGATTTAATTCTCAACTTTGAATACTGTTTCTGTTCAGGATGTTTTTAGATTGTTTAAATAAAGTCACTAGCAAATATACTTCAGCATCATTACGGAGTAAAAACATCGGTGAGTTCTACATTAAATTAAATTAAATTAAATTCAAGATAAAAATCTACGTGGGTCTGGTCCACAGAAGAATTTTAATGAAGCTGCTACTTTCAAAGTACCTTCAAGATATAAAAGTTTAATAGCCAACGTTTTAATTATTCCCTTTTACGTCGAACAGTGCTGCGCAATTTTACATATTTATATTGAGCCGTTCCATAGGCAATGCGGCGTTTTTCAATATTTTTCGAAGGCGAAATACAAGAAAATCATAACGATGCGATTATAGAAATTTGCATTATTTACGGAACTAATTGATTATTTGATATCGAAGCAGATTAGCAGTATTAAATAAGAATTTCTCTAATTTCTATTTCCCAATTTAATGATGCCTTTCGGAATAGAGAATTGAGTGGAGAAATTGATAGACTCTCATGATTAGCGGGCGATTTTCTAAATTGAACAGGTTCAACCGGGACAGTTTGATTGGTGAATATTGACCAAATTAACAAAATCACGTGGCAGAGCGGGCCATTCATAATGCTTAACGCAGAAACGTGTTCATCATCAGTATTTGCCAGGGCTCGTTACTAGGCGAGACGACCGCGAAATCACGGGGTCGAGGCGTACACGGCCGATATTGATTCGAAAAATAACTGGAACCACTAATTTAAATAATTGCGTGTCGAGCGCCGAAGCTTGTATGGGTCACTCTAATAAATTGCATTTTAATTAAAATCGATTTTTCGCCATGTACACACGCGAATCGAACTAACCGGAAGCTATTACGCGGGGCACAGCAACGCACTGTTATGGGACCTGTTACCGGAAGCGACGCTAATTGTCCTATCACAAGCCAATCCTTTTTTCTCGACAAAAATTCATAACTTTTGTCGTTCTCCTGACAAACGCTACGCAACGATCGCAATTCCGATTGACGGAAAATACGCTACGATCCTTTCACGTAATAACAAAATTGAACAACAATTTTTATTATTATGTACGGTTATCATCGACAATTTTAAGGGCATTTTCAGAAATGTACTACGAACCAAGATAATACATGATTTCCTACGTTCTGTACTTTCTCCAAAATCTATCTAAATACTGTCATAAAAAATATAGTCTTTTTAATGTGTAACAATTGTGATTCTCGGATTGTTTGTCCTCTTTAATATCTATACTTGAATAGAGAGATGTATACGGTTTATATAATTGTTGATTTCGGTTTTAAGTATTTTCGTTAAACTTTTCTAACCTTTATAGTATACAATAAACTAGTACCGTGCTCGAGTACCCCAAACCCATGCCGGCGAACTGCGTTCGTGTCTAACACCCTACAGAACTTTTTTAATTCCGCGTTAATAAATACGATCATATAGATATCGCAGCATAATTTTACTGTCTTATCTTATCGAAATGAAAGTTTTACGATTTTTGTCATTAGGCGCGGTGGTACCGTGCGCCGTAACGAGGATATTGGGAATAATTTATCGAGCCGAACAAAATGCACACAATACAACGACGCATGCAACGGCCCCCGGGCACGCTCGGAGTTCACTTTTTAAATAGTTCCCGACTAATTTTAAACTGGCCCGGTGTCTCATTGTGTAACTGACCTATACCGAGACCGTCCACCGTCGATTTTCCTTTCTTTCCTGAGCACCCGGCTGTCCTCGATGCTGTTATTAATTATTGAACTAGAACGTTGGTTCCATAAGCGCCTGCACCGTGCATTTACAAATCGCTACAATCCATCCAAAAAAGGTTAGTTGATTCTCTGAACCCTAAATATCTTAATGAATAATAATCTTTAGACATCTTCGAGCCGGTCCTCGCCAATGTGATCGCTTTTTCCTGTGGAAGTTCAGATTTTTCTTGCAAATTAAATCCGGCAGGCTGTAAATCACGCGAAATTAGAGGGGGTTTATGTCATCAGTTTGCCTATTTCCAATTTCTTTATGAAATACAGACATTCGAATTTTATCACTTTTGCCGAATTTCTTGCAAGCACTTTCAAAGCAGTCCACACTTCTGAATGTTTATCTCGGAAACTACTAATCGGATCGAGTCGATATTTGTTTTATCTCGATCAGGAATGTGTAGGCTGTCGACTATCAGAAGAATATTTTCCGACACGGTTGGCTTCCGGTTGTCGGCAATTAATATTTCGCACGCACCACCCGTGACAACTGTTTTATATTTGTCCGCGCCCTCCGAGGGGCTTAACAAAATAGAAGCCCCCCTGCATTTTGTGCAGGGCAAACATCGAGTCCTAACGCCATCAACGTGTCCCGGTGGCGGGACAGAAGAACAATATTTAATCGCGACCCGCGCAAATCGAGTTACGCGTAACGAGCGTAACGACTCCTTGCTAGTTTTATTTCGCTGAGTGCTCGGGGACATTTGTTTGCATTACGAGAAACAGAGTTGCACGTGGACGACTGCAGCTCGGTGCGAGATAAAAAATCGTCATCGGCGAAAATGCATTTCATTCGAAGTAAATGCTGCTTCCAGATGGAGTAGGGGGAGTGAAGGAGATGCGAGGGAATATAGCTGGCTTCCCATCGTCGGGCTCGCGATAAGACTCATAAAGCGAGGCAATGAGATCTGTTGCCTGTTTATCGTTGTATGTACCTGTACGAAGAACGGTGACGTTCGCCAGAGACACCGACGAGAACATTCTGCAGCGACCATGCTTATCGCGCCGGCCTTATCTGTGTTTTTCTCGCGTGTGCATGGCGGCACACGAAAAACGGGGACACGCGGGTATATGTAGTCGGGAAAAAATCTCTTCCGAAAGAGATGGTATATCTGGCCGAATAAAACTGCGCTTTTACGTCTTTCGTCCCAAATTGAATCCAGGAGAATTGATACTGCTCCCTCTGATGTAATCGACTTAGAGGAAAACGCAAAATTACAGCAGATGATTCGATGTTCCAAATAATTCTACATCATTCTAAAAATTCACACATGTTAGAAACAGACTGGGAATCTCTATGCAAAAAGGTATTCGAGTCAGATAAACATTTCATTCTCACTTGAATCATTTTAACAAGCTCACGATGATAGATTAGCTTCCTTGAATCATTCAGAATTTGGCTCCATCAGATTGCTCGCATCAAGAACATCGAAGTAACCAATTAATAGGACGACTTGTTCGACATCCCGCGTGCCTTAAATACCTCTTCCACAAAGTATGAATTAACAATGAAAGGAACGAATTGACAAACAAGAGCAATTTAATTAAAGTTAGCCCCAGGAGAGAAGTCCAAGAGTGCAAGAACTCGGTCGACCAACGGACCTCGACCGCGTGACAAGCTCCAGGTTTATCCAAGAACGAGTCCGAAGTTTATACGGGGCTGATTGGCCACTCGAAGAGTTAATCAACGATTGTTTATTGCCCAATCCTCTCTGACACAAGACGATCGGTCGTAGAAGTCGAGAAGCATTTGACGGGGCAACGCGTCGAATTCGATTGCGGGTAGCAGTCGATTATCCAGGGAAGCCCGATAATTCGCCGTTAATTGGATTTGACGGAGAAGGGGGAAGATAAATCGAATCAGCGGACGGTTCCCGGTTATTTACCTGTGCGTCGAACAAACTCCCGCACGGACGCGCGAAAAGAGCGCTTCGAACTTCGGTTCTGTTCGCAACAATGCTAGTCCCGCATCCGTGGAATATCATTTTCCTCCGGAACACGGTTTTGAGAGGCTCCGCCGCCCCGTTATTCTCCGGGAACTTTTGGATGACCAACCTCTCGTTATCAACGGCCCTCATTGTTCGAAATGAGTTATTTCACTCCGAGATAGTCCGGACCATTTTCTCATTTGTGTGGAGTAGGCAACAGGTGGAAGAAAATTCACAGAGATGTTCTTCACAATATAAAATTATCACGTTCGCCAAATTACAAAAATCCAATAAAGTCAGGACGGAATTTCCATCTGCACCTTCGAATTGTATAATATTACGTTCAGAAAAGTTGAAAATTTTTCACCCCCTCAGTTTAACCAATTTTTCTGTCATCAAGAGCAAGACAAATGTTCGGATAACCCGTTCCAAAAACTCCACCTTCTACATTCAATTAAGAACTTGAAGAATTAGGCAATGCCTCGACGTCCATGGCAAACGTTACGAACATTCGCAGTTCTGGCCAGTCTCACGGGGCGTTGCAATAAATCATTGTAGTCGGATAGAGAAGAATGTGTCGTAATAAACGTAGCCATTATAAAACCGTCTCCGATTATCCGAGCCGTGCACGCGGCAGACGTTCTGTTACAGAACAATGGAAGGCTAAATTTGATCGTTCTCCGCGGCTCGTCGGCCGAAAATCGCCCGGAAAGTCGCAATGAAACTCGCAGTTAGCGATAAGATCCCCTCTGTCCGGGGCGAAAAACACGGCGCATTTGCGGTTCGTTGTAATACCCACGTTGTACGCCGAGGATCGCGAGAATGTCTCATAGCCGTCGTCGTCGGGGAAGAGAAGACCTTCCACCGTCTAGAATGGTCGGAAACGGTCTGGGACCCTTCCCACAACAACGTGTAATTAAAGTAAGGAAAGACAACGATTGTTGCGCAACCCCGAAAGAGATTCATCTTTCCACGACGACAGAAATGAATGGCGGCAAACGCGGCGTTGTCGCTCGTCCGGAAACGGAATGCGAACATTGTCGGAGAACCCTCAGGAATATTCGAGGAAAACGGTGTCCCGGGACGTGTTGCGAGTTATTGAGCAACGAACTGCAATCCTTCAGAGGCCTGCTAACCATCGCGACGAAGCACGCTGGCTGCGAACGTGATGGCTTGGCAATATTGAAAAGCTGATAACTAGACAGCGGATTTTATGCATTTATAACAAAAATGAGTAGGTGTAATTTAAAACGGTAAAAACATTAGCAGAATTTAAAAATATTGTTACATTATTTTCAACCTCTTAACCATATTAAAAAAGAAAATAAATTTATATTTCACTCCAGTTTGTTGTAATTCAGGTACAACATTTTTATTTTGCATAAAGATCCGCTGTCTACTGATAACATTTGCTTCGTAATCATCATAGTGGGGTATTTCACCCAGAAAGTCGATTTCAAAATTTTCCGTAAGTCGTACAATTTTTGTTGTCCGACGTAGTTAAGCTTCGCATTACTATAATGGCTGTCCTAATCGTTACAAGATTGTTTATACACTTATTCGGTTATTCGAGCCGTGTCATGCAAAAATGGCGTAAGTCGATATTTGTCTGTGGCGTTTAGCACCACAATTTAGGGGACTAACTGCATCAAGTAAAATAATTGTAATATAATTTTAGTATCATTCCTTTATATTATTGTGTTTTAAAAAACTTTTTTCCAATCCTTCTCTTTCTTTGAATTACATCATTTCCGCATTGAACAACTCACTTACGAAAACGAAGACGCTTGAAACAGATTCTATACTATAATACAACTGTTTCAAATGATCCTGGCTCTCGAACCGAACTGTCTAGAGCCGCATGAAAGAATCTCTAGCCTCCCTCAACTCAAGTGAACTCCAAGTTCGCGAAACTACAGAACGTGTGTATGTAGATGAGAAATCTATCCGCCGGCCGTCTCAACAACCGCCTCTCAAAAAACCACTTCGCCGTCACAGACTCTAGAATCCTCGTATACTGTTAACGTCGATACGAGCCGATTGCAAATTGGCTTGAGAAAACGGAGTACGCAGATGCAAATTCCAGAGCGCTCTATTTCGTCCCGGACGAGAATCACGCTCGCTTCAAAGCGAATCAATCTGGCTCGATTGAAGCTGAGCCGCGTACGATCGGGAACCTGCGAACCAGGAAGACGACCAGCTCTGGTGTGTAACGAACGATTGTGTTCCAGAGAGCTGTGCGAGTCGCGATCGTAACGAGTCGGCCGATAAAACGTCGCTTCGATTCCCGGGCTTGGTCGGGCCGGAACGGGACACGGGGAAGGTGTTTTCAACGAAATTTCCCGGAGGTTGTTTCGCGGTCGACGAGCTGAAAGCGGTCGCCGAGAATGGCCCCGGTGAGTGGTACACAAATTTCATTCGGCCGACACACAAGAATGCTTTCAGGAGGTCTGGCTTTGAGGTGAGCCACCGTGAAAGAAATCTCCATAGCCGCCGAGGCTTTTCATTCGCGGAATTTAATAAACTCCCCCATTCGAAACGGATTTCTTAATCCGCACGCGCTCCGCGCTCAGCTTTCCGCCAGTTTTTGCCCGACGCGGCACGAATCCGTTCTTGCCAGTATTTCCAGGCGCGAGAGAACTCTAGCAAGTAGTTTTAATTGGCCCGAAAGAGCGGCTCGCTGAAGGCGGATTTCGACGTCATTTAGATTTTTAATTGCCGATTGTGGCCCGCTGGATCAACCAACAAGCAAAGTAACCACGTGCTTAGGAAAACGAGAGCACCATAGGAATTTTACTCATAGTAATTGCTAAGTATTTACGCGTTGAAAACATTTTTTCAATTAATCGAAAATGCCCAAGAAATCGTATAGGCCCACCCTAAATAAGGGAGCCTGAAAATCTCTTAACACTAACCGTACCGGGTACAAAATGTGTCGGATTTACCAGACAGATTTAGATCTTTCACAATTTTTATAACTTAATACGTGCTCGAATAAAGAAATTTATTGAATAATTTCAATGTATAGACGAATAAGTTAAATTTTTCCGAAAAATGAAAATTCTCGTTATTTCTTGAACACATCTAGTAGTGGTTAAAATGGTCGTTCCACAGTCCAGTAACAGCACGAAATATTTTCCCTGGGGACCCAAGAAGGAAAGCCAGCACAGATGAGCGGGATCCGAGAGTCAGCTCACGTAAACGCCCATGGCAAATCAGTATCGTCTCCCAAATCGGGGGCATCGGCTATCAACGGCGTACCGTGCAACACGTGCTGCAAGCTGCAAGTGTGATTTGCGGTGCAGCGTTGACTTACCGGCAAACAATGAAGCGCGGTTAGCCGCGACGAAACGTTCCGATGGGACACGGCATAACGCTGAAAACCGTATTATTAGGTGAACGGGACGCGATACTGACCCGGTTCTGTCTCCTCTGACTGAGTGTGATCTGCGAGAGGAGTATGCATCTTTCCGTGCATGTTTCTGCATCTTCCTGCAGCGCCGCTCGCGTGTAAATTCGCGAGCGCGCGGCGCAAGTGGCCCGGAAGCAGCAGTATTCACGCCTAGCATAGTTTCCACAAAGCGTGGAAACCGACCTCCGGGCTAGGAAAGCACTTCTCGTCCCGTTGCTGTTTAAAAAGCACTTACCGTCGTCGCCGCGACAGGAGAGAGACTCTAGAATATTCTTGTGGAAGTTCGCAGAACCTCGCGGAAGCCTATCGCGAGCAACGCGATAACGTGAGCAACGCACAATCGAGTATTTCGCTCGAAAAGTCGGAAAACAACTACTTTAGCGTTATTTGTGGGCTCAAGATCATAGTAGCTCGTTGAATTCGTCTTAACGTCTGCTATAACATTATCAGATAAAAAATGCATTTTAACATTTAAAAAGTCAATATGATTTTTATTTTTTGTGGAAACAAGAGTTTGTAGATGTTTAAATACTGTTCAACTTTTGTTGGGAACATTTCTTGGAGTGCTTCCACCGAAAAGCTGGAAAAATATGTAGATCACGATACTTTTTAATAAGTAAATATATATTTCAAGAAATTTTTAAATTTTTATGTTATTAATTTTCGGTAAACGCAGCGTTCGAATTGGCAGCGATCCGCTCGCGAAGAGCAAAGTTAGCTCGGCGATTTACGCGATACGAGGAAATTCCTCGTATTTTCGGTATTGCGATAACATGGGGCCCGATAGAAATATCGAGGAAGTATCAAAAAAGATAGGTGAACGGCAATCGATGCCGGGTTCCCATCATCGGCGGACGATGCTTGAACGCCGCTCGAATGTTTTCTCGTCGGAATTACAGGACGGAATAAAAGTGCATCGACGGAATGATATCTGGGATGACCGGAGGGGAAGGGTAAAAAAAGAGCAAGGACCGTCGATATCGGTAACCATTGGAGATCGGCCCGGCCGGTAACGGACGCGCAGTTACACGCGTCATTCTCTTTCCTCGTTCCCGTTTCGCCGGGTCAGGTGACGCGACGCGCGGAATGGAAATTTTCGGGATTGCATCCGGCCGTCCCGGGAATTTTTTCTGGTTTCCTCGCGAGATCGTTTCCAAAGCCAGCAAACTTCGATCAAAAATCATGTTCACAAAATGTCCAATTTAAATGCTTGTTTTAATTTTATAATTTTCATCAAATTTCATTAAAAAAGTAATGTAGATATGAGACAAGTTATTTTTTACTAAACGAACTGCTAATCAACCAACCGGAACATTGTGCGACGAACCGGATTTACTAGACGATAGGTGAAAAGAATTCTGGTGTTTCTTTGGTGAAGAAAATCGCAAGGGGTTGAAACTTTCAGGAAATTTTATCGTAATATCGCTCTCGAAAAATTTCCGAAAATTACGCTACTTTTACCGGTTCGCTGGAGTCTCTTAACATAATGTTTGCGTGGCACCGGACAGTAATGGGAAAATTACAGTCGTTTCGATCGGAGGGCGACTCGAATCGCTGTCCACGCTTCTCTCTCTTCCGATTATTTCAAAGGCCGCGGTTGAATTTAATATTCGAGCAATTCGCGTCGTATCCGCGCGAAGAATGCAGCTTTATTGGAGCTGCAACGACGCTAATTCCTCTTCGGAATCGAACGATCCCGTGCTCTCGCGTCTCCGAGCAATATTCGTCCCATTCATTGGCCCCGTCGTTTTGCACGCGGAAAATCGATGTCTCGCTTTTCTTTGCTCGCTTTGTTTCCGCGTTGCTGCCTCCGCACTGAGGTCAGAGATTTTCCCCGTCGATGCGATTCCAATCTCGCCGATCGTAAAAAGAATGCTTTTCGATCGAAGAAAGAGACAGAAACAGAAAGAGAAAGAGAGAGAGAGAGAGAAACAGTGTATCGAACGCGGCAAATAAACGAGAGATAATAAAACCGGTGGAAAGTGGAGACGCGAGCGAAGTCGGAAGCCAAGAGGGTCTCTAGGCTAGAGTATTATTAATTTCTCGACTACTTTGTAGAAAGTAATATCCGGAAGGGTGAGTCGCGACGGGAGAAGTAATGGTGCCTGACGTCTTCTAAACGCACTCGGTGTCGCCAAAACGGGATCTCTATTTGTCATTGTCGCCGGTTGAGTGAGATTAACGACGTCACGAGAAAACTATACTCGAGTGTCCACTGCAGTTGCCCTCTAACGTCTTCAACGATTTCCGATACCATTTTTTTCTAATCAATCTTGCAATATAGAGTCCCTCCGAATATTTCCCCTACGATTTTCCAACGTTGTTTCTTAGGGGGTGAAAATGGCCCTCCGTGGGGGCAACCTGGTAAGCTAGTCGCGGTCATAAAAGACTATTTTATTGAAAAACAGTCCAACTGTCATTTATTCATAACGTAGAACGCTCTTGAATACTCTAATATTAAAGAATACTCTAATACTAAGGGGTGAGAATGGCAGTCGAGGTTGTGTGCGTGGGAACAAAAAAACACATTTTATTTGCGAGGCTATTGATTTTAAAGAAAATATTTAATCCCGCCGTTCAGTTCGCATTCATGCGGAACGAAATTTCAATTGTGGCAATCAACGTCGTGTACAATAAATAAACACCGGGTTCCTCGTGCATTAAAAAAAAACAGCCCCATAATTTAGAAGTCAGTTTTCACCCTCCCGGCGAGAAGGCGGCTAACAAGCTCCAAGCTGAATATTTCTCAGAACTTTAGGTTTCGTCGCTTGTTTACGAGCGGAATTTGTCACGCCCCTCTCGATCGAATTAATCGAGAGACGCAGAGCATGGGCGCGATTACTGTTTCGCAGGTGGCACCTGTTCGAGATTTATGAGACCGATATCGCGCGATCATCGAGTCTGGGGAAACTCCGGGGTGGAAAAGTAATGGGCGAAGTTCTGGCAGCGACCAGTGTTCCCGCGGTTATGGTCGCTTGCGTCCCTTCCCGAGGAGGGAACTTTCAAATCTCTCGGTGAAATTGATTGTGAGACTTTTTTCCTAATTAATATAGTGCGCTAACGAGACGCGACACTGTCTACAGGTCCACTGTCCACAATAGGGTTAGAAGATATTCGAGAGGAACGATTTTATGAGCATTAAATTAATTATTTTAATATTTAAGGATCATGTGTTTTCCCGTTATCTGAACGAGCTCAGACTTTGTACAGAGTCTTTTATAATTATTCGGAACAATCCTGGGGGATGCCGTAAAAGAAATTCAAAAGTCGAAAATAGGAGAGAGCCAGCCTAGTTCACAATCTACATTTTCTACGAGATAAAGAAGATCGGTAAGTAGATGCACTTTTCCGTGGAATCTGTTCCGGCTCGGAAACCCGGCATTTTAATTGTATCTCGCGATAACGCGGGTTATAAACAGCTGCGTTTTGCATGCAGCGTGCATCTCGCATTACGCGATAAAGAGAATGTTTGCGGGCGAGCGGGACACGGTAACGTTGCCGTAACGAGAGAGCGAAAAGGAGAGCGTCTCCCTCTCTCACATTGTCTCTATCTCTCTATCCCTTCGTCGTCGTTTAACGCCGGCTTTTCACCGTGTTCGCGAGAGCCTCGCTTATATTGTTAGGGAGGCATCTGGAAGCCATATAACGGGTATCCCGTTAAAAGAAAGCCACTCTCCCTTTTACGAGCGCGACTAGCAGCCCGCGAGGGGCGAATTACGAGCTGGAGAGACACACGCGACCGTCGGCCCCGCGTGTTCTGAATTTTTTGAAATCCTTCGAAACACTGACTGTGCTATTCCTGAAAGAAGCCTCCCACGGAACGACGGAGCCTGTTTCGATTTCATGCAACACCGTGTAGGTGGAACTCGCCCGGCACCTGGACACTAGCTCTTTATTAAACAGTTTATACGCAGGCGAGATTTTATTTGGGGGAAAGGGCACGGAAATATTAGGACAAGAACGCTGTCCTAGAATTGGAGTTGCCTGCGAGTGCGGCGCACAGCGGTACAGTGGGGCATTTGGCCCGAAAAGTCGGAGAAAACTATTTCAGCGTTATTTATAGGCTCAAGGTCATAACAAAACCGTTCACTATAACTAAGTATGAGAATATTTTCTAAATTCCACGATATGTAATCCTTCAGTCACCGCTAGACGAACAAGCCATTAAATTTGTTGGAAAATACTGTGTCGCGTACTTATAAAAATATACTTATTAGAACATCTATTTTTCACTCCTTAATGATTGTACAGTGACTCCCACTAATATTCGGACACTTAAAAAGACGATAACTTTTTAAATATTGGACTGTACGATTTGAACTTTTTTGGGTAGCTAGAGCAATTAGTTTACTACAGGAAGTGAAAAGAAATTTTTTCAAAAATTATAATAGGTCGGAATTGTAGAGAAAATACTAAAAGTTGCATTTTACAAGTTTTTTATGTGGGCCTATATTGAAAATTTTAAAAATACGTTTTCTAGATCTGTGTCAATGAAACATATTCTGAAAATTTCGTCAAAATCGGTCGCAATGAGCTACAAGCGTTTAAAGATGGTGAAAATTGCAAGTTTTTACGATTTTTGGCCTGTAACTGCAATAAATCTAGGATTCTTACATCTTTCAATGCCTGTCGTTTTTTCCCGCATTATTTTTTCCCCGCGTCATTTCCAAACAATGTACTTCTTAAATTTTCAGTATAGGCCCACATAAAAAAGTTGAAAATTACAACTTTCAGCATTTTCTCTGCAATTCCGACAACTTGCAATTTTTGAAATAATTTCTTCTCACATCCTGTAGTAAACTAATTGCTCCTGCTTTACAAAAAAGTTCAAATCGCATGGTCCAATATTAAGAAAGTTAGCGTCTTTTTAAGAGTGTCCGAATATTAGTGGGAGTCACTGTATATTCTAAACAACTTGTAACATACGCTTGTTCAACCTCAAGATCCACTGGGTGGTCGTCAACGCGTCTCGTTGCGATTGCGTTACAGGGTGCAAGTGCATCGAGACACGTCCTGCAGTATTATATTGCAGGCTTTGTTGCATCGGCAGAATCGTTGGCGCTAATGAAAAGCGATTCCCAAACAAGTGTGCAAGCGGGGTTGAACACCGGCAAGCTCGGGGGCGAATAAACTCGCGCGAGAGACCGAATTAGTTTGTCAACGCTAACTGGATCCGCCATTCCGCGTGTCCGAATGTTGCCAGTGTATTCGGGGCAAACGAGCACGAGCATGAGTGCGAGTATGCGCGCACGCGGCAAAACGCGATTTCGAAATCTCCGTGGAAACGGTGTAACGAAGAGCAAGCGAACCTGGGTCAGGTTTTCAAACAGCCCCTGGCTGACTGCGCCGTTTGCCCTTGCGCAACGATGCGTACACGCGGTGTGTCTGTAATGCCGCTGTGTTTGTAATGCCGGCAATAGCGCAATAAAGACGATGTAATAGTCATGATGTCCTCTGTGCCCCGCATCTGGGTCACCAGGATGTCAGTGGCGCTGTAAAGTTTATGCGATTTCACAGCGGTTTCCGTGATTTTTTCCTCGGAGCTTTCAGACGATTATGGTTTCTACGAGTGTAGGTAGTCACTAGGAGTTTATTAACACTATAATACCCCTAAACAAGATAATGCATATTCCTTTTACAATAATAACAGGATTGAATTTAGTCAGCTTCCATAGGATTTCTGTGGGAAATAGAATTGAATAAAGAAATATACCCTAAACAATATGATGCCGATTCCTTTATAATTATATGATTGAATTTAGTCAGATTTCACAGGATTTTTGTAGTGACTTCACGAATTGTAAAAGAAAAAATCCGAAATCATTCTGACGGGTTCGGTATAATTAGGATTTGCTATTCTACAATTATCGAGTCGATGCTTTCGATTAGATACAGTGCAAAGTATGCAGTCTAATTACTTTTATGGAGAAACGCAAACTGTACTCGGTTTTAGTGTTCAGTAGCCAACAAGGTAACGAGCGTTGCAATTAAAATTAAAAGCCGTTTTGAAACCGTTGAAATCGTGGTGCCACGTAGTGCCTAATGATAATTAGAGTGCGGTTTTTAACATTTTTACGGTAATAAATTAACAGAGTGTAAATAGATTTTTATTTAACTTGAGTCTGCATAAATAATGGACAGAAAATTTCCTGTTAAATGACCAAAGTGTCGTGAAACAGTAGGTAAGCATACCATTAGCACGATGAATTAAAAGGTCGTGGAAACAAGATAGCCACAACAACAGCCTTCATTATGTCAACTATAGTAATTACACAACAAACATTAATACATTCGTAGAGCTATTAACACACATGTATTTTTGTATGCGTAATATAATAATCTATCGGAGCACACTAGCGATATGAGAGAAATTCGTTTAATAAACAGTATTCCGTTAATATTAATTGAAACTGCGTCAGAAATTGCATACATAATAATATTATAATAATAATATCTACTAACAGATTCACATCCGGCGTCATAGAAATAGAAACAATATGAGGCCGGTAAAACGTTTGCATAAAATCAATCATAAAATTATTCAATCTCATGTAATTATTTATCAAATGAACCGTGTAAATCAGATGTCAATATTTTCCTATCTGCGAAAAGACATTAAAATGCATTGCAAACCACTGACCATTTAAGAGTTAATGCGATTCGCCCGAGGCTCGATCTCGAAATTAAAACGGATTGCAATGCCAATAATAATAAACCACGAGCAGCAACAATCCCTTCGATACACACGGTGCATGGATGCCACGATGCCGTGTTTGCCTTGGCTTCTGATTGGCTATCGTTGTAGCGTTCAAGAGATTTTCTTAAGCGAAATAATTCAGCGAAATTATGCGAAGCCAGGAAAAGCTCGAGCAAACCACCCTCGATAGTAACCGTGTATGCATGCATTATCTCAGCTTCAGAGCAAACAGGTGCAACAAAATGAACGGCGCACGGCTGTTACACGCAACTCGCTGCCATCGGACGTTCCCAGGAACTGAAAAAGAGCTGAAACTGGTGCTTGAACCGACTGGATTAAAAAGACGACTGCCCTGTCTCAAGTCAGCAACAATGTGGAGGGGATAACTGCTTTCGAGTCGCCCACGGCGATCGATCGATTCTGCTCTCAAACTGTAGATCCCCTGCGGCGACACGCTCCCTGCCAGTGTGGGTGCACACAGCCACATAATATTACCTCCAGCAATATGTCCGATTCTGCACGAGAATGTGCATGCTACTTTTGCATTATGAACTTGCCTAATCAATGATTCACACACCGGTCTGATCCATCAAGTTTTCCGAGCTGTTTGGCAACTTACATTAAATTTTTCTGGTCTTATATAACTTTCCATTACCGTCTCGCAATTTTCTTACCCAATTTAATCAATTTTGACTGTAATCTATATTGAGTAACTCGAATTTTTTACAATCTACCAGGCGTGAGAATGTTACAGAAATGATTCAGCTCGTAATGGCTAGACTTTCAAAGAAAGTATTCTCTTTTAAAGAATGTACTAAAGTTATTGCAAAAAGAACCTCCCACGTGGTTCGTATTTCTAGTAATTGATGAGAGTGTTGATTTTGCGTAAAAATCCGCAACAATATGAATCTCTGGAGAATTTCGAAATTGAAAATAGAAGGGTCTCTACGGACTTATCGCCGAGACTAAGAGATAGTCGATTTTGAAAGCGTCGATCACTCGTCTGGCATCGAAGTCGTTGACTCTGCTGGGAGGCTTATCCTTATTCAGAGCTCTCCGAATCGGCACGAGAGAGGAAGAGGAGGGAGATGGTAGGCGTATGCTCGGCGCCAATCGTTTTGAGAACGGTATCGGGTTACGCGCGATTGTTGTAATAATTACGTGTCACTCATTCCTGGCTGCGTACGTGTTACGCTATTATTTAGGCCGCGCCCTGCCCCGCAGACACATTGTCTACCGGGCCAAACGGTCGCGACCGTAAACGTCGCCGAAAACGGGACAGCTGCTTTCAGGAGACTGTCGTCTCGATGCAATTTACCCGGTCTAACAATCTGTCCCATTCGTCCAGGTAAGTGTTGAATTAGTACTTCGCTGCAGTATTTGAGATTTACAATTTATTACCTTCCCTACTTTCTGAACGAAATGCTTCGTACAAAGGGCGCACTAAACTTTTCACAACTAGGTAGAATCTTTACTTTATATTCTGCGAGCCGAAGGAATTTTTACCGATACAATAAACAGCGTTTATACCTTGCTCCTTCGCTCGCCTCTTCTGTTCTCGATATCGGCGAAATTCCGACGGAACCCGCCTTCAATTGCATAGCGAAAAATTTACTTGGCTGCAAACTTTGCAATTTCATCTGCTGTCCAGCTTCCAGTCTTCTCTCTGTCTACAAATCGGTCGATTAGAGAGAAACGTCGTTAAATGAATCGGAACGCGTAAATCAGCGGTTTCGAAAAATACGGCGCGCGTAACGACAAAATGTAATTAAAACCGAGAGCTTATTCGATCTCGCATTGACTGGAACCGCACTCCGGAGGATTAAAATCCGGCGAAATAATGGCCAAGTGTTAAATCAACGCCGATGAGTTAATCTCGAGAGACATTGGTCTGCTGGTTTTCATTTTGGCGTTCGAACACGGACGATATTATTCGCCGAAAACCGTGGAGGGACGTAGGATCGCACTAATCGCTTGTAAACCGTTAAATCACTACTGATTTATGGAAAAGAAACCCGAGGGCCAAACCCCGTGGTCAAAGTCCTCGCCTACTAAACTTAAACTAATACCTTCCTTAGAAGCTCATTTGCCGTTTACAGTCGTCCGGAATTCCATCGGCTTCCGTTGTTGCGCTCTGCCCGAACGAAACAGCCCCCGTGATATCCTCCAACCAATAGAAAATAGCATCCACTGCACAACATCCTACAGTATTTCACGAATTAGTCACGATACGTTCGGAGTACTATTTGTTTCCATGATGAATAATATCGTGCTCCCGGTAGCAACATTCTTGGCGTTGGCGCAGGTGAAATGAATGGTCGTCGAAGCATCGAAAACGAGTCCGTTTGACATAAAGTTCCGATTGCGCTCTCGCAGCTGGCAGCTCGAGTGTATCGTACAAAGGACATACACGCAGAAAGAGAGAGAGAGACACAAATAGACGGATAGAGTCTTTGCGGGACGCGGACGCCTCCATTTCGTGAATTATCATCGAGCTGGTCCGCGCTGGTCCAGCCAACCCGGAGGACCCGACATTAATTACGCCGGCAGGTAAAACTTGAGCCTTCTGCATTGTGCCCCGGGATTACAATGCATTTTATGCAAACTAGCTCGTAGAATAGCAGTTCGTTGAATGCCGCGGCCGAGTCCCCTGCCCTTCCACTCCTCTCCTTCGCCCGTTGGCAAACACTTCTATCTCCCTGCGTGTCTCCCTTTCCCTTTCCCTTCACCCCTGCTGCTGCGCCCTTAGCCCCGCGAAATAATAGCAAACGCCGCCTAATCCGTAATTGTTTCCAACTGCACCCTGGAAAACCATTCCGTCAAAACGCCGCTTGCGTGTATACGAATCCTTCTAGTACAAATTTTTAGTAGACCATCTCCATTTAATTTATCTTTCGATATAAGACGACGATACTGCTTTCGCAACAAGAATATCTGTATCCCTCTTCTGCTTTTGACGTTTGATGCTAATTACTTTTTCAATCCTCTTAGCACACTCTGTCTATTATCGCAGAATTTTCAGATTTACGGATTTACGAAATAATCCGCAGTCTAGCAACAACGATTGTTCGATGCTGTGTAGAATAAAAATTACATGACCCGTCCATCTCGAGAAGTTAATTGAAACTTACCGATGCCAGGTACCTTTTGTTACCGGTTGATTACGATGTAGTAGTCTCACGGAAAGATTCTTGATCTTCTGAATGCTTAAAAAGCCACGCAGCTCCATTGTTCGAGGACAATGGAAAAATGTACGCGTACACTGGGAAAAAACTGATTAAAAACTTTGATAACTACGTAACGGATTAAACATTCAATCTACTCGTTTATAGAGGAACGAAACTTTTCCTCTCTCCGTAGAAAATTCTCCAAACGTACGAACCTTGAGATATCTAAATACATTTCAAACATTGCAGAGATTATTTTAACGAGATTTAAAGTTCATATTATAATTTTTATTAAATTTTATTAATATGAGACAAGTCATTGTTCTACCAAATCAACTGTTAGATCGGCCGCCCGGACCAGCGCGAAAAATGCAGATATTTTTAAACCGGTGGAATTTCGTAGACGACGACGGTGCACACGCGCGCACGGGAGTTGTCGAAGTAATTTACGACACTGGACGCACGCGTGCACCCGCAAATTGCGTTCGGTCGCGTGGCGAGCGATCGAGAATGCGTAAAGACTGCATTCGCGCTGCGTCGCGCCGCGCAAGTTTTCGAAAGCCGATTAATCCGACGAGCTGCCCATCTCGAGTTACGATTCCCTCTCTGCCGAATGGATAGCAAATGTACGGCTTCGCGGTTTTCGCCGTGGAATTGCGAGCCGAGCCGAGCCGGCCACCAGGGGGATGAAAGAGAATTTACCGACACGATTGCTTATCTCAGAATAATTATGGAACCGAGAGAGTGCGTGCTACCATCGCTACAAAGCAACCTTCCCGGCAATCGCAACCCCGATCATACCTGTTCCATCGCGTTTCGGTGTTCGATCGACTCGGACACCGCTCCCCAATTATTTTGGCCAGAATCGAGTTCGCGCACCTACACATAATTTCTTAATCGATAGTAATCCGGCTGTTTCTACGAGGAAATTATCTTTGTTTATTTACAGAACGTTAGCATCACGTTTTTTCAAAATATTATCAATTTTGTTGGCATTGTTCACGTTCCGAGTCGCCATATTAAGGTTTGTCCCCCCACTCTACCTTCCTAAGCAACTTTTTCCCCTTGATTCGAGTCAATTCCCCTGATATGGCGATTCTGTTCACGTTTCCCATTTAATTTCAAATATTTCCTCAATTTAACATTCTCGCACCTCGTAGATCCCAATCTTTACTTACACACACCGCTAGACCACGTATACGTACGCGAGGATTGCAAGGGTCCGGGATTTCACTTCTGATACCGCAATAATGCAAAGACGGGATTTCTTAGTAGTCAAAATCGCTAGATGAAAGATAAATCTAGGGTGCTATTTGCCTCAAAAGTCCTACTTTTACGTTTACGACTCGTAATTCTCATTATTCGGCATCATGTCGCGGAGCCGCGAGAAACAATGTGACAGGCGACAGTGCTGCCGCCTATCGTGGCTCCGCGACATGAATCCGAATAATGAGAATTACGAGTCGTAAACGTAAAAGTAGGACTTTTGAGGCAAATAGCACCCTAGATTGATCTTTCATCTAGCGATTTTGACTACTAAGAAATCCCGTCTTTGCATTATTGCGGTATCAGAAGTGAAATCCCGGACCCTTGCAATCCTCGCGTACGTATACGTGGTCTAGCGGTGTGTGGACTCACACTCATTTGAGTAGACGCTACCCTTAACAGATTGCCAGAAAAATTGTTTTCTCTCTTCACGTCACACGATTGATTCCAGAGACACTGTGCGAAACAGTATACACAATTTCCTATTAATAGGCAACTCGAAGACGCTTGATGCTAGTAAAAGGGGAAGAAGGGACAAATGTTCTCTCACATTCAGAGCCAGATTTTCGAAATTCCGCGCAATGCTACGAAGCACTGAATGCTATTTTCAATTAACTCTTAACGTTTCGGAAGGATATAATTACGAAGTTAACGGGAGAAAGGAGCACTCTCTCGCGTCCAGAAACAAACTGATTCTACATGTAGCGACGGTACAAAGTAGCGGATGTAATTTTCCGTGAGCAGACGACTCAAAGACGTTTGCTCGTGATAAAATCGCGTCGTTACAGGGGGGGGGGGGCGAAGGCCGTAGCAAGCGGAAACCATAGTTCTACGGGTATTTGATTACACGCTCCAATTCGTCGGGTATGTGTCGGGATGTCTGTCTGTCTATGAAACGTGTCGCGATATTGCGTCTCGAAACAGTATACGGCTAGGAGAGGCTGCTCGAACGCGATACGTAGAACGAAAAGGGAAAGCCATCCGGCTATCGAGTATCTACCGTTCTCACAAATCTTCGGTGTCCCTAATCCACGTGGCGGGCAGCCCGCGAATTGAAAACCTGGGGCGCCACAATAAAATAGGAACCGATGAATGAGCAAATACTACGTTCGAACGGGGTAGTGCCGGCCTCCATTCAGCCACCGGTGAGAGACCGTATTGCTCTCTCCCACCTGTTATGTCCGACGGCAGTTTATCTCCCCCTTGCTCCATTAACCCATTCTAATATCGAGCTAGACTCGCGGTGAATACTTCGAACCGAATAGGTACCATTTTATTTTTCGATGAGTCGAATGTTGCAATTTTGCTGCAGCCTAAACGCTGACATTGGTCCACAAAATGTTAAATTATCTGTTGCATTAAATAGAATTGCATGCACCTACGACAAAGATAGGTGCGTACAGGGTGTAAAGAAATGTTTAGTCTTGGCTGCCATAGGCGTATTCTTCATTTTCTGATCGATGAAGATCTGTAAAGAAAAGTTGCCGCAAAATCGACCTTGACTTTCAAGGTCAAATTTTTTATTCAATAGTATTTTAAGCACCATGCAATTAAAAAGAATTTGGATTGTACGGAGCAGTTTCAAGGATTTTAAATAGCATCCTCCGTGGAACGCGGCGTTCGAAACGAACCGAATCGCAGAGTAGCGGTGCACCATGCCCCCGGAGACACGTTGACGCTCGCAGTGATGTAGGGCATCTAGCGCATCGTTCGAGGGAGGGGATAGCCCGCTGTTATCTAAATTACTCTATTTTCTCGAGGGACGCTCGCGATGGATTTTTTTCGATCGTCTGGAACGTAGGCATCGAGGTGGGTGTTCTGATTGCTCTACACGGGCCCACCTTTTTCATCCACGATTCTCCTGTCTCTCTCTTTCTCTTCCCCGAGGTTCTCTACCCTCGTCCGCTTCCCCTCGATCTCGTTTTCGGTCGACGCGACTCGGAAACGTATAAGTGTCCGATTCGGGGCACCGTGGTACTCTAAACACGAGTCATATTTAATTTCGAGATACCGATCGGTGGGCCGGGCCAGCGACGCGTACGGGACCCCGCGCGATCGGCATCGAGAAGAACGCCCCTGGAACAGGACCAAGTCGGAAATATCCTTCCCGTTTATGATCACAATTATTGCACCCCGTGCATAAACATTTGTTGTTTCTCTCGCTGACTGGATAAGACCGAGGATAATCCCCTTTACTGCGAAAATAAACATCGACGCCCGTAACGTCGGTGGCCGAGCGAAGTTAACGGTAAGAATCGACCCCCTGTACCGTCACAGAAAATATAGTGGCAGAGGTTCCTTACCTGGGGACAGGCTGCTTCCCTAGTGATCAAGACACGAGGTAAATTATGTGGTTGCCAGAGAAAACACCGCATGTCACAATTTGCAAAAAATTTCAGTTTATGCATTAAAATTGAGCTTTAAAAACAGTCATGAAAATAAATTCGAAAGGCTCAGAAAATAATGCAATTTAACCAATGTCCTATGACAGAATCAGTAATCAAAACTATAAACGGCAATATCTCGAAAGTGAAAGTATGCGACATGCGGCACGTTCTTCCTTACAACCGCAGAATTAACCTCAATGATTTATTTTACGGTTACTAATTCAATAGACTGATTACTTTATTATCCGAACAGTTATGATGTAGCTATTAGTACGGATGACGAAGCCTCTACTATAAAAGGAACGTTGAGGAAAATGTTTGGAAATCCGTATTTTTTCGAGTTGTCCCAGTGCATCGGTCTGTGACGTTTTTACACTAGAAATTCAAGGGAGATTTATATTATACAGCAGAAATCCTACCTGACACACGCAATATTTCATACTCTCGATTGAATCGATCGCGGCGATCACAGCCGGATGCATAGCACCTGAGAAACTTTAATGACTAATCGAGTCCTCCTGGAGGTGAATTCGAAAGTCCAACCACAGGACGTGTTTGTCGCGAAGCTAGCCGTAGCTTGTCGCGATTGCGCCGAAACCTTGGGGATCGGTGCGCGTCGGGTCGCACGGTTGCATGCACGGTTCAGCGAGGTAAACGCGGCGATCGAGGAACAATGCGGCGCCAGTTGGATCTTCAGGATGCATCTTCCACATGGAAAGAAACTGCTGGTAATCGCGGTAGGAAATCGGTGGAACGTTCGCCGCGAAAGTGGATCGCGAAAGAACGTTCGTGAAAACGAAGTCGCCGCATAGCATGCGGCATCGGCGTCGGCGGCGTTGTGCTTACGGCCCGAAAGGCTTACCGTAATTCTTCCGTCTCTCTTTCTCGTTGCTCTCCTTCTCCCTCCTGTCAGCGTAGTGTCTCCCTCTGTCGTCCTGTTCCCTCCTGGTGGTAAACCGATGGTTTCTCTATCTAGCGTGAGTCGGTACCCCCTCCTCTGGGTGTTCGGTGTGTGCAGGGGTTCCCCCCTCCCAGGACAGACGAGTCGAGCAGGTAACGTGCCAACGCCAGGCAATGGCGCCTTGGCGGCTGCACCTGGGCTAACCGTTCGCCAGGTGAGCGAGCTTGTCGATTGGCCGAGTCGCGCAAAACCTGCCGCTGATTGGCCGGTGCCGCGGTTCCGCCGGCACGGAACTTTAATCTCGTTCACCGTAGGCGCGCTGCTACTCAGTTCAACTTACCTTTGCCGTACGGACGGACGGACGGCTGGGGCTGGCCACGCAACCCGCGCCCGGACATTCCACGAGAAACGAGTCGTCGTAGCCGTCGTCGTCGTCGTTTCGTCTGTTCGTTTGTGCGATTCGTAGACCGGGACGCCTACAACCGCCACCGCCGCCTGCACTGTGCACTGCCACAGAGCTTGTCCTCACACGGCTACTCTCCTTAGCTGTCTCTCTTTCTCTCTCTCTCGCGCGCGCGGCGCAGTTGAGTGGCGTGCGTGGAAACCGGTGCGTCGCGGTCGTCGATCCATGGATCCCGTCCCCGCGCCGCGGACTCGTTGAAAGATCAACGTCGCTCGGCTTAGGAGATCGCGTCTACGCGATCGCGTGTATACCTCCGCGTGTGTGCGCGAGTGAGACAGTGTGTGTGCAAGCGCGAGACTAGCGAGTAAGCAAGAGAGAGCGAGTTTCGCTCTTCCCCCCCGGATAGCTGGCAGCCCGTCGTCCACCTATATACCTGCGGTGCACGTAGATCGTGTACAAGCGGGGCCCCTCTTGCTTACCCTCTCTCCCTCCCTCTCTCTCTCTCTCTCTCTCTGTCCCTTGTTCTACCTCCGTCTCTCCAGCGCGTGTTCGTGATTGGTCGGTGCGTGGCATTTTTAAAAAGTCGTCCGCCTGCTTCTGTTCGCCGTTGCGCCGCATCGGAGAAAGAGAGGAGAAAGACACACACGTATCCGGCAGGGGGCGATGTCGCGAACCCGCCAGTGAGAATCGATACCCCCGTATCCGATGATCAAGGCTCCTCCGTAGATCCTCGCCGAAGATCGCAGCGATCCTGCGGACGCTCTACACACCTGGAATTCCGCGGGTTACTTTGTTCGGCCTCGAACTCTCCCGCGGCCAGGTATTCCGCGAGGGCACGCGCGTGCACAAGACAGCCCACCCCCCGGCCAGCGAAAGCACGGGGGGACCGGCTTCGTTGGCTGTTCCTTTTGGTGCCGCAGAACCGAGTGAGAGATTCCTTGGCGGAAAATTCGAACGGGGTTTCGCAGGAGAGGAAAGCCCGGTGCCAGAGCCGAGCCGGCAACGCTGCAACAACGGCTATCAAGCCGCTGACAGGTAGAACGCGGCCGAGTAAAACGAGAGGGAGAGGAAGAAACGGGAGCGTGTTGGAAGGAGAGGGAACCAGAGAAGAAAGAGGACAGTGCTGGGCCGCGTGCAGTTTCTTTTTCGAACGAGCAAGACCCCTCTCCGACGAGACCGTTTCGGAAGTAACACGCGGAGATCGACGGACTCGAGGATATACATGCTCGTCAGAAGTTCGATATCCCCGGGAAATCGATTGTTTCTTTGAAGTGTTCGCTGGAGATCGCACGGTGTTAAGAATAGAGAGAAGTGAATCTGGAAGAAGAGGAAGGGGCAAACGCTCCCGGGAGGAATATAGCCGCGCGGCGGTTGCGGTGATTTTCTGATCTCCGTTCGGAGGCACGCCTTCGGACGCGGTTCTCTCTCTCTTTCTCTCTCGGTGGATGTGTGGTCGTGGTCGTGATCGTGGTGTGCCGGTGTGTGCCGAGGTTTGGTTGGGATCGTGCAGAAGAGAAAGAAACCCGCGTAGAGGGGGGCAGTGGGCAACCAGTGAACTGCGACACCGCGATTAAGTGCAAACGAGACGAGATATAGCCGGCCCAGGACTCCGTTCCAGGGAGAGGAGAGCCGCACACGCGATCGCCGAGAACTGGATTACACGGGCGACTCGAGAATCGCCAAAATTTTGCCGGTTTCTAAAAAAGGTGAAGCTCTATCTTTTCGGTCTTTCTCTCTCTCGAACTTGCTTGCTATTTTTCTTTCTCTCTGTCACTCTACCGGCGTTTCGCTCCTCTCGGCCGGTCTCTGTTCACCGGGAGTTTACGGTCGTTGCCATTTACCGAGCGACAGACGGCTTTATCTACGGCAGGTTCGACTCGATCCCTGACACCCGAATCTATTCTACCTGGTTTTTGTTCGTTATCGTAGCCGACTTTTATTTTCGGAAGAGCTTATCGACCGATAAGCCGTGTTTGCGCTGCTCGTCGATACCGGCGACGAATGCACCAGACACAATCCAGCGCGATCTCCTCCGTGGACGCGACCGATTTTAGGTCCATTTATTATACCATCGACGAGCCGAACAGAAGGAACGCACTGTCGAAATGTGTACTGATAGCATTTTATCCCTCGTACCTCAAGAATTGAATCTATACCTTGTTGTCAAATTGTCACGAAAATTCAATCGAAGGTAGGTTCTTTGATTTCATGTCAAAGAAATATTAAACGGTTGCCATGACGGTCCTTTGATTCGCTAATTAAAGCTTCGGACGAGCTAGGCAATTTGCGAAGACACAAATTTCAGTTGAGCATAAGTTGAGTAAACGGAAACGATAAAGACACACACCAACAACATCCAAATGTAGAGTCTACATGGAGTTCGACTCTACGGAGCGATGGGTTGGCACTTGTAAGCATTGAACGGTGGAAGCACGATCGCGCCGCGTGCCACTAAAGCGCACGATGAAGCCGAAGACTTACCGTTTCGACGGGAATTTCTCTTTGACAGTCGCTGGAATGGCGGAGATCATAGTTGGGAATTTCAGAATTGGCGCAGAAGCACAGAATATGAAAGCGATCCCGTGTCCGAAATTTATCACTGCTAGAAACTCATTGTCATGGACCATTGACACTCTGAAAAATTAGGAAATAATCGCCGAGTGTTAATAGTCTCGCGGAAGATGAAGTGTTATTTGGTATCAATCGCAGGTTGCCATCTCTCAGGCTTCCACCAATACTCTCGATCATTTAATCGTGGAAATGATCGTGATCGATGCGACGCTGATCCGGGGTCGCGCGGATTCAACTTTCTTCGCGCGACGCCGGCGGATTCAGCGTCCCGACGCCACAAAATGCTGTCGGCCTGTTCTCCGTTTAGCCTCGGATGTCTCGGCCTGCCTAACCTTGAAATCCCACTCGTCGGTACTCGCGTGTTTTTAAAACACTCGATCTTGGCTCTCGTGAGACGCGCGCATGCGTCTTCCGTCCACGGTCCTCTCTCTCCTCTTTTTTCCTTTCCTCCTCCGCCTTCTTCTCTCGTCCTCTCTCCTCTCCTCTCCGACTGTTCCGTTCCCGCGTTCGCCGGTTCGACGAAATTTCAATTAAAATCGTTACCGGTGACATCGCCGGAGCCCGATTTAACTTTCAAATCGAAACCGAGCGCCCGCTGGAATCGATATGTCGCCGGGAAATTTGGCTCTCGCCCGCGAAAACTCACGATCTATTTTCATTCGGCGGACTTTGCGGACGATCCTCGACTGGGATCCTCGTATGTACAGGCAGAAGTGTACAGTATGATTCAGGCGGAATAACAGAAACCTGCCACCACGAATAGACTGCGGATTTTATGCATTTATGGGAAAAATGAGTAGGTGCGATTTAAGCAAGGGAACAGATTAAATGAATTTGACAGCTCCAATGACTAAGTCCCAGCTAATTATAATTATTAAAGGAACAATGAAATTTCTATTTGACTTCTGTTCGTTGTAATTGATACAAACAATTTTTATTTTCCATGAATATTACTAAAGTTTATTTTAACCCTTTGCAGTCGGAGCTATTTTAACTTGAAAATGAAACACTTCTTCCGACCTAGAATAATCCTATTGTATTTGATTTCTTTCATTTTGTGGATATGAAATTGATATAATACCTCATACAATACTTAAATGTGCAGTAATTGATTAGATACCAACATGTTTCATAATGTAAAGAATATTGTGAATAAAGGTGCAGCATATTTTAGTGGTTGAACACATTTTTTCCTCAATCCTTTGCCTTCGGAAAGCATCTAGGAGCCATCATACGATTTTCGAAGCCGTTCATCGTCTTTATGTGTTGCATAAATTTCCGCCTGCCTTTCATAGTATATCTGCGTTATGCATCTGCTTTGGCACCTCTTCCGCGGATAATATTTTTCAATAACCAAGAAGCTCTCTCGAAGGAGTTGTCGATCGCAAAGGGTCAGCTTCCGCGTAATCTGTGTGTTCCTCGTAGAACCTCGCGATCCATATTAATTCCGTTCGACGTTGACGAGTTCGTCGGAGTTCGCGGAACTCCCGCAGCGCGGAACAAAAGAGTTTTCTTGCGACGGTTTGTCGATACACGGCGATCGATCGATCACCTGACAACGGATAATATTCTTCGTAGCTGTGCGTGTACGATACACACAGGCAGAAAGAAAGAAAGAGAGCCGACAACGCTCGATATCCGAGTTTCCTGCTCTGTCGTCGCGTTTATGTGTTCGAGGAATGTCTCATCCGTTCCAGAAATATAAAAAGCGCATCTCCCGCCGCCGACGACGACAACAAGAGATTCTTACGAACCGATCATAAACTCCACTTTTATGAGCCACAGGAATTCGCGATCGCAACGCGAATGCTACGCGTTTTTCCGCTCGAACCAGCCGAAACAAACAAACCAGCGAACAAATAAATGCTTGCCGAACGAAAGGGCAATTTCGCGCGGCGCGCACCGGCGTGTACAACCCCGGCCCCCATAATTAGTTCCATTCTGCGCTGGATATTGTGGAAGTGGCTAATTTCGCGACGCTCCCGCCACGGCCGCCATTTGTTCGTCCCCTTGTACAATATACTTTGCTCGAGCGTTTCAGGCCAGTAATAACTCTTTTCCGACCGAAATACCGCAAGAATCTTGGATACCAACAATGTCCCCTGCGAAATTGCCAGCCGTGCCTGCATTTCGTAGGTGTCTCACACAAAGGGATCAACTGATTGCCATTTTTCAGCGAAATTGCCCGCAAATCCATCATTCCGCTGTCCATCAAATGTGGACCCGTTAATCACCGGCGATTTAAACTACTCGCTCGACCAAACTTGCCATTCTCCGCTCCATTATTCGTGACAAGTTTTCACATGAATGCAGCTAGTGTGGTTCTCGCTGCAGTCTATTGTTTTTACAACTTGTTTGCGGTGAACTCGGGATGTTTACCTGCGAGTGCTTACATTTTAATGTATGTAATGTAGCAGTTCTGAACAGCTTTTACCATTTCTGTTCAAATTTGTCCCGTTGCTTTGAAAATGAAGCTCTAGAACAAAGATAATAGAATCCTCTATTGAGAAGCAGCTTGTGCGATTTGCGCCAAATTTTCTGCATAAGTTATGGAATAAATTGAGCCCGCCCGTATTGCTCCGACATTCGAACCAGTTAATTCGGTAGTTGAAGACCGAAGTTGTAGAATAAAAAAGCCCGGTTCGAATTTGGCAGGGGCAGTGACGGGACAGAGGGAGCGGAATACCGGAGAGTTTCGTCAAAGTCAAAGTTCCGTAATTATCGGTCCCGTCGCTGGATTTCGTAGTTGGTACGGAATTGCGATCGATCTCGCTTCGAACAAGAATCCCGCGCGGCTCCTAATTAAATCTTCGCGAGCGTTGCGCGGTCCGATGGACGAGCGCCGCGTGTTCGGAGCTAATTTCCAGCGCGCGGAGTCAATTTTTCATTAATTAACAGCCGGTCACGGTGAATTTTAACCGTGGCGTGTTTCCGCCCTAAGTCGTCGACCCTGTTGCCAGTCGTTTCCACTCTCTCTTCTCTCCCGCGTTGCATCGTTAACGTGCTTTGCTTTGTTGGTTTCGATAATATTAATTCGCTTATCTCCGATCGGAAATGCCACTCGTGAGACGGAAACAATCACGTGTTTTCCTCGAAGCTGGTTGCGCACCCAGACGTTCATTCACGCGTTTTCTCGCAACGGTTGCGCAACCCTCTCCGTTGCGAAACTTTTACTACTCCGATAGACACAGTGTCTCTGAATTATTCATCGGGAAATATGCCTGACCGATCGGGAACGGTTCTCTGACCGGCGCGGCGCGGCGCAGCGGCAATTATTCCGCCGATCTGGCCGCTGGAAATTGTTCTTGATACTCGATTTGCTCGAAACTTGCTTCACCGTAAATTTGTACCGCATTCTCAAGCGGGACAGTTTCCGAAAACATTTCTATTTCTTTCTTAACCCCTTGCACCACGATTTCTCCTACGGTTACCGTGATTAGAACTTTTTTATCGATCACAGTTTCCTAGGAAAAAAAGAAAATCCATATCTATTGTATGCCTACATATTGACAACAACGAAATAGAATTTTATTGCGGTCTAAAGGAACTTAAAATCCGCGGTTTAATTATTACATGACGCTGGTCGCGAACGTGTTAACAATTTAGGTCTGACCACGAGTAAATCATCGCAGCTCTATAAGTACCTATCGGAAAGCATAAAAACTTTGATCAGGAAAATTAGTCAGCTTTCGGGGCGATCTGGATCAGACGAGCGTGGAGGATCAGAGCTCCGTGGAGCGTTTATGCTAATTAGAACGGTTCATGGTGGATCCACGAGGAAAATCGGTCGACGTAACGGACGGTCGACGGATTCCTCGGAAAAGTGGGGGTCGGGTGAATGATACTCGCGAGACCAGTCGTTCGCCATTCCAGTTAGCCTCCCCCGGCACTTCCGTCTATCGTTGTCCACTAGAGTGTAACGATCGGCCTGGATCCTAGCGATCAACCAGAACTGAAACACGCCCGTGAAACGCGTTCATGCCCCCTCTATATTCCCCCTTTGCTCCCCTCCATTCCGTCTCGTTCCATGTGGCCAGTTTTACGACGCTTCGCGGAAGCTTCTCGGGTCCTTCCCCATGGATGACGATGATGTAACCCGGTGAATGATTTTTCTTCTCTTTTTCGCAGGGGGACGCACCGACAGAGATGGCATGAGGGACGGCTCCGGCAACGTTGCCGAGGTGGTGAGTGTTATTCTATTGTTACTGGCAAGTTACAATGCCTAGACAATGCCGGCGATGCCGAGCGTTACATTGCCTTTAATTGGGATATTATTAGACCTGACGATGCTCATAACGGTGTGCGAGACTTTCACCAAACGGGAATACTAAATTTCATGCGTGACTCCTAACAGTTTCCCCGTTCGATGACACCTATGCGCCGTGTGAAAAAATGACAGAAGATTGCCACAGGCGTTGTGTTCATGTCGCGGACGTTTACGCTATCTTTGTACTCTTATATCGAGCGTGATTTTACATCAGATTTCCTTCAAGTCCTACATGACTCGACTTCACACGTTCAGAACTGAATACATTTTCTTTTAGTGTTACAATTGTATAATTGCGAAAGCTCATGCTCGATTTTTCCACACCTCGCCTCATTCGAAGAAAAGAAGCACATTTCTGCGACGAAGGCTTGTAGAGCAGCTTGTAGATCGTTCGGGAGGCAAATGTAGAAAATGTTGATGAACATGCACAACATAATTGATTGATGAAACTGTCCACTTGAAAATGTAATCGCTCGTGCATTATTTTCAAATCGGGCAGAAACTTCTGCAATCATGCAATGGTATAACTGCACATGGCTAACGTAGCTGAAAAGAATGAAATTGCGAATATGGCGCAAATGGTTAATGTACTGTGTAATGCACGTTTCTACCAATACCGCGTGTAGAGATTAATTGTAACGTGCCTCAGGGGCTTTTAAAATTTCAATACATAGAGGAACGTAGAGATTAAAACAGGGATGAGTTAAATAAAGTGATCCCCGAATAAAATATCATTTCCTATTCCGCGTAAATTGTGAATCAAATTGATCACATGCCCATTTTTTAGTTCCGGACATTTTAGACACTGCAACCCTTTCGGAAGGGGAGACCAGATTTTTGTCGGACCTGTTTCCCATCGGTCTTTGCGCCTGCTACACGCTGCTCCGCCGAGTTTGCCTGGCAGCCAACTCCACGGAGCTTTGAGACACGAATATAGAAGCTTCTTACGAGTTGCTGCGAGAAACTGCGGGTAGCTACGCAAAGTATTTTCGAAAGGCCCGAGGCTGTTGGCGCCAGGAAGTAGGCTACCGGGTTAATACATCGCGGCGAGAGTCGGGGAAAAGCGACGAGCCTCAGAAGGACACAGAAAAACCGAGAAAGATTTCAGGGTTTGCCTTTTCGCGCCGTTTACGATCCAGGGATTGGCTGTCGATCACAATGAGGCACCGAAACAGGCTTTTCTCTTCTTCCTCCGCATTGTTGTTGCCGAGCAACAACTCCACACAAGTTAGCCTATTCTTCCTTATTATTTCTTAGCCACTTCTGGACATTGATCGACGCAATCTCATAGATCTAGGGTATACCCGTTAATATATAACAATTATCTCGCGAATCGGCGCATAGATCGACAGAAAAAGCGTCGATCTCGACCGGTGAAACCAACCGAAAGACATTCAACCACGCGAGAACCGCCTCTCGATCGAGGCCACCGTGGATACCACCGAAACAAAAACACATAATTCAGTTAAACGATAGATAGGGAGCCGTGGAATCGATGAAAACGAGGTACAAGTACCTGTTCCCTGGTTGGCCGACCTTGGTGGGCTCCAGTGAAAAGTAAACCGAGAAATATGGAAGGGGATATAGAGGTTCGGGTTGAACACTTGCTGGATGAGTGTCACCCAGATTCGAGGCCTGCCGATCGTGCTCGGAATCGCAGACGCCGGTTTACTATGAATCGTCTCGTCGCGTCGTGTGGGCGATTTCGAGTGTGTCTTCCTCTCGAGCCGCGGTTCAAATTCCGACCCGAGCAACAAAGAATCTGAAAGATCTTCGGTTCCATCTCGATTTCGGAGACCTTCGTTCCCGGAATCGATCTACACCGCGCGAAACGGCCCGCCCCGGGGGCCGAGAGGTTAAAGGATTCTCATTTTCAATCTTGAAAATTATTAACCATAGAAGTTGGTACAAGATACATTCAAAAACTGGAAAAACTAATTTTTTATTCATCTTTCTATCATTAGGCTGCGGATTTGATGCGTTTATAGTCAAAACAAACAATGTCCCTTGTTAGTGAAATTATTAAAGTAAATTTTTATGAAGAAGATTATAAGAAGATTATAAGAAGATTATTTCCACGGCGAACTTGTAGCCGTTTCGGGGTGTCACGGTTTGCTAAGCGTGGGAGGATGAAGAAGAAGAGGATCGTCAGAAATAGTAGAAAAAGCTCGGAAGTGACCCGAGCTGAAATCCGCCACCCGAAAGTTTCCCGAACAATCGTAACTCGGGCGGCCCTGATCTATTTAATCGGCGGAAGAGAAACGCCCCGGCATTGTTGAATCAGGCTATTTGAAGACGGCTCCACAGCACACGTTGCGTCGGTTAGTTTCCCTTCCATCTTCGAGTCTGACGCGGTAGTCAGCATTGATCTTGCTTGGGCCGGGCGCTCTCTATTCTAATTTTAATTAAATCCAGATCGCGTGCCGACTCGGTCTTGATTCGCCGGTAATTAGCGAGCTCCGCGACGCACGCCGATAATCCCTGATAACGAAATCAAGCCTCCGTGACGCGAAGCCGATACCAAGCCGATCCAACGTTCCTCGAGAGCGGTTCGCGTCGCGAGAAACCCTTTCAGCCGCTTCTTTGATGCTCGAATACCGGAATATTGCAGAATACGGCGCGATCTAACGCTGGAAATTCAGATATAGTTATGGAAAGTAGTTGCATTTGGATTTCCATTCCATTGCTTTGGGTAAATAACGTCGAAGAAAGAAAATAAATCTCGAGCTTACTAGTCGGCCGTTTCCGATGACAGAAGATTACGTGTCTCGCTCTATTTGTCTTCATAGGGGCGTGGCTCCGTGGCCCTCGATTTCAAAGAAGTCAGAGATGACGTCTGTTCCCACAGAGTCTGTTACCCATTCTACGCGACGCTTATTTCAAGTGAAAAACTCCCTCGCCGCTGACGAGAAAGTCAGGGATTCGCAAGAAAGATTCGCAGCCGAGGGTCTGCGAGCGCAACAATCGAATCGATCGCGCCGCGTAATTTGTTTAATCGGAACTGTAACGACGAGACAAACGCGAAAAATAAATAGAGAGCCGGCGCGAGATAAATACGGGATCGGGGAACGTCCGGGCCCGACCTGTAGGCTGGTTGAGTGGTGGAGGCTGGGTTGTTTGCCGGCGACAATTGTTGCAAATCCCGATCGGACTGCACGATAATTCGACGCGCCCTCCTAGTTTTAATCGTTCGACAAATTTCCAGCCGGGTACAAGCCGACGCGCGTTCCAATTAATTTTCCCTCGATGGAGAACAATGAGCGGGTCCCCGAGCCTTTCTCTATTAAAGCGAAGTCTCGATAATCCGCGGTACACGGAACCGAAACGCTCACGAGCCGAGAGGCCGAAGAGAGAGAGAGAGAGAGAGAGCAGGGGTTGGTCGATTTTAATTCAAGCGGCGAATCAACGCGGAAAATAGGTGATCGCGTAGGAAACACTCGACGCGATAAAACCAGGCGCACGCGTGCTCTGCTCGGCGCGTTTTAAAGCAGAGTGCATTCGTCGCTCGATAGACCAGCGATTACCGCCGCTAAATTAATTATAGGAGCCGTCCGTTGCGGCGGTGTACAACCAGCTAACGGCCATGTAAACGCGAGCCTTCGGCTCCGCTCCGAAACCCCGTTTCTGGGACCGTTCCGGCCCGCGGAATTCCGCGTCGAACAAGGTCGAACCAACTCGGATCCCGATTTCTTTACCGCCGCTGCGTTTCGAACCGACCCGTGTCTGCGAGCCCCGTCGCGATTAATACAGTCGAATGCTATTCGCAGCCGCAGCCGAGCAATTAATCGGACGATATTCTCGAAATCAATTTGCCGGGACCGTTTGCACCGACCGTGGCCTCGCTGGAATACATTAGTCTAGAAATATGTCCTTGCGAAAACATTTGCTGTAATGAAAGCCAAAGCGTTCGCTTTAATGAAAGGTAAATAACGAAATTCATTTCGTCACGTTGTGATGAAAGTGGTGTTCGTTCTATGAATTTTGTTGACCCAGCTTTTGAATTTTGCTTGTTTCTGGTGGGCGCGCGAGTCAAAATAGAATACACTCTGCTTCTGTCTGGCTGAACAAAACTGTACGTTGTTCAACTTTATATTAAATCAATGTGATTCTACTGAATAATAGCTCATCGTTTAATAGACCAACATTATTTTACAATTCTACGACGTGTGAGAGACCATCATGTATTACACAAGCATGTATCGACAATGTGATTTTTTCCAGAGTGATCTAGGTCAGTTAGTAATGTCAAAATTGAATGAATTCATACATATCTGGTTTTCCGGGAAAGATGTTAGTATTTGGAAAAGTGCTTATCCGCAGAGATGGTTAGAGTTTCATGCAGTCGATTCGTGATTCCCGGGAGTCCTCGCGGAAAGTGTGCCGATCCGTGTACAGCATACCGTCCGGATGTCGGACAAGGAGACAGCGGTGCGTTAAAACAATCTGCGAACCGAGGAGAGGCAGAGAGCCGGCGCGACGCGGTGCGCGCGGGGGAGTCAAATAACGCAATTACTGCGGAGCCGGTTGGACAATGAGGCCTTTAATTAACCCCCATATAAATTCTTCATCCTGCAGCCTCGTATTGTTTGCGTCGGGCAAATAGCACACGCGCGAGAATCTGCAATGACAAGTCGCGGCGAACGATGCAAATGATATATGACTATGCGACGACGCGTATCCACCGTGTGTTGGTTCGGCGCTTGACCCAATGCCTCGCCGTCGATCCTGACAAATGACGTCTGGCCAGACGGTGGACGCTTCACGCCATGCTGCGGGGTGGCTTGGCTCTTTAACCTAACAGGATACGCGATTGGCGAAAACAACGTCGGACAGAAAATGATTCCTGGGAACATCGAATTTCCGGGCTCGTTCAGAAGATATTCATTGCCTTCATCATCGCACAGTGTGGAGTATTTGCCTCGAGAAGTTGGCCAAAATACGATTTTTCAAATATTGCGTAAGATGAAAAATTTTGGTTGTAATATATCAGCGCTCGGATTTACTTACTTGCGACGGCCGAGTTTCGAAGGCTGCGCCCCCTCGATCCGGCCGCGCGTCTCCCTCCCCGTGGAGGGCCCTAGTTCCCCTAGGCGCCACGAATAGCGAGTATGGAACGCGTCTGAGGAGATCCGAATTATGACGTCGAGGAGGCTGCAATATGAACAGCGTACCAGTTTGATTTTTTTTATTTATTGTTGTTATGCATTGATAGTAAAGAATTATTGCTCGGAGATTGAGCGTAAAACGCCGGTACTAAACCGTTTTAGCATCTATTCGACGTATTATACGTACAAGGCGTGGTGTATATGACGGAATATTTCTCCGACATTCCGTTTTGCCATTGAAAAACGACGGCACAGTCGTATAGGGAACACGAGCAGTTCTGCGACATCGACGACCTGGCTGTACGGACGCGGAGCGCAATGCCGGTACCGTTTTACGCGGTTCTAGTTAGAAGAACTAGATTAACAGCCCTTGGACAAATTCCAGCCGCTTGATCCTCGGGACGGGTTTCTGTTCATGGAGGAAAACTGTTTCAGTTGAGTTGCGCTGTTTTGCGCGCGGATCAGTTGCGATATTTTTTCGGGATGCTCCGCGCCTTTAGAGGCGGACGGTATAAATTGGAATTTTTAATTGCGCTGTTGATCCGTGATAATTTCTGGTTGCGATCGATTGACGGAAAGACGGTACAGAGATCACAAGTTGCCAAGCAGCTAGAAGCTGTATTAATATATTACTGTACACAATCTAGTAGATAATGCTGTAAACCGTACAGTTATAAATAGACAGCGGATTTTTATGCAAAATAAAAATTGTCTGCATTCATTTCAACCTACAGGAGCCGAATAGGTTTCGTTCCTTGATGATTGTGATAAGCTGGAACACTAATCACCAGACTGCGGATTTTTATGCAAAATAAAAATGTTCTGCATTGATTGTGGGAAGCAGGAATAAAATAAAAATCGATTCCATCCCTTATGACTTTGCTACATTAGAAACAACGTTACGATATTCTGAAATTTTTTCATTCAACCAATTTCTTCATAAATACATAAAGATCCGCAGTGTATTTATCACGCATCTCCGAACATATAAGAGAGTGACCAAGAATAAGCTAGATGAAGAGACCAGGCCATCTTCGATCGCTTCCAAGCGGCTTGGGTGAATCGAGGATTCGCAGGGATCTTTTCCAAGCTTGTTTTCTGTTAGGCATTTCTTGGTTGAATGGGTTGTTTGAAGGCACTGGCCTGACTAGTCGGTTCCCAGGCTGAGACGAGCCGCGGCAGAGGTTGCGCGTTTTTCATTTTTCATTGGGAACGAGAACCGTGTCGTTGGAAGTCGTTCCTCCGGTTGGCAATCACGGTGGAGCTGGAAGCAGAGTATGTTCGGCAGAGCTTTGCTCGGGGGATATATGTTCGATGCAGCAGCCGATAGACATCGGCAAAACCTCAGCCCGACACAGCCGATGAACTTTCGCCGGAGCCGACACAGCCGAGGGAAATGTTTTTCTCCGGGCATTATAAATTCTCATTGATTAGAGAGACCGTAAACGGGTTTATGACGTACAAACGACCGGACGCGACCTGAGGGGAACAAGGATTTACGAGCGAGCGCGTAACCGGCCGGCGATTGATGCGCGCGAGAAAACCGCGACCGGTCGCGTTTGTGTCCCGGACCGCGTTCTAGGCGACCGGCGCGGTTTTCTTTCGACGGAAGTCGAGCACGTTCCGCGAAAGCAGCCATACGTTGCGGTAGAGAGAGAGCTTCTCTCGTGGAGTAGCTGGAGAAACGGCTCGGGACACACGTTTGCTACAAGCAAGGAGTATAGCAGCACACGTGAACGCTCGCCTAGCTTGCGCATCGCTGGCCTCGCTAACGGTAGTGCGAGATCGACGTTGCTTTTCTTTCGCTTCTTCTTCGCGGTTTCATTGCTGTTCGCACAGCGACTTCGTGCCTCGACTCGGTAAACCGCGAAATTCGATCAATGGAGGGACACGCGCTGCTATGGTCTGATAAGCTCGCGGTGCGTTGTTTAGAGATCTTTTTGGGATTAGTGGTCTTGAAAGGGGTTTGGGAAGGGGATCGGGAAGGCGAAGAGAGATCAGGCAAGTTTTAGGGGTAGGGGAAACTTTCAGGGATGACAGAGAGGATAGGATTTATGAGGGGAACGGTTTACGGGGAGGAGAAGGGACCTGGAAGGAGTCGTGGTAGGGAAGAAGGCTTTAGAGAAGGGATCAAGGGAGGAGAGGAATCTAGGTGACGGAAGAGTCTAGTAAAAGGGGAAGGAATCGCTGAAACCTCCAGGAATGGGTCCAGACAAGGGAGGAAGGAAGGAGACGGGTCCCCCTCGACCTGCCAGTAAGCTCCCAAAGGGTCGGTCCCACTTGGAGTCTCGAGACAGACTGGCAATTTTCAACAGCGCACCTGTATTTATGTGCTCGTCCACCCACCCGTAGATCGCGCCGCCATCTTGATAGGTCAATCTATCGAGTACCATAGACAAACCATGTCCATTCTATGCATACCTTTTCACTTGGAGAGCATTCCTAATATGATTGTTCCAGAAAAAAAATAAAAATTCGTTTGCTGGACTACTCCTAACGAAAAATCTGCTTCCATAGAGCGAATTGGTTAGTGTCTCGGAAGAGCGATGCTGTTTTAAGTGTCCGCGGAGAGGGTCAATTCAGTTTTTCTCGAAGTGTCTGCGAGCCTCTTTGAGGAAGTGTCCGATGATTTAAATGCCTCGGTTGAGGCTGTTTCATCTCCTCTCCCTCGTGTCTCGTGTCGTTCCACAGCAGTCATTCGATCGGTCTCGCTCGATCGGTTTTCGCTGGGGGCACTTTTAAGGCATCCTCTCCCTAAGTACCTTTTATTCGACGTCAGAAAGTTTCAGACGGGCGTCGTTCCCCTTCTGCATGCGCCGCGCCTCGCCGGGAAGAAACGTTACCGACGTCGCCACGACCCGTCTTCCCGTGGATTCCCAGGGGTTCCCGGGGGGTTCTCTCGTTATTTACGAATCGCGAGTAACTCTACTATGTATACTCCTACGATTCCATTCCACAACAACCTATGCTAAGTAGCCAGAGTGTGGAAATTGAGGGGAATACAGTTACCCTCTCTCTGTCATTGCCGGATTAGTCGTGCGACATTGTGACATGTGCAGGGCATAGACGGTCCGTTATCGGGGATACTCGCTGTGGTAGACGGAGGGTAGTGGGAGAACAGTTTTAATCTGGCTTCGCTGCTCCCGCTCCCGCACTGGTCGGTCACCTGACGCATACTGTTCCCGTTGTGATTAACACTGACCGTACCACGACCGGTCAAATGACCGGTTCCACATTTTTTATTTTTTAATTATTGAAATTATAAAGATACTTCCATCAGAAATTATTCACGTACTATTATAAAAATTGTGAAGAATCTAAATAGATTCAGTCCTGTCATTTTTATAAAACATTTTGTAGCCGGTACGGTTAGTGTTAACCCGGTAATGGCAAAGTGAGGATAACTCCACTCTCTTGAAATTCCCCTATCCGGCTACGCTGGTTCCACGTTCTACGTGCAACGTGACTGGCAAAGCCACCCGAAGGAAATATGCTAGAGTTGGTCTGAACGCGGTGCCACACAACCTACCACTCGTCATCGACCGCCCCCATGAATCATAATTATCTATCCACGAGCTCGTAATTCAATTCCACTGTGCGTCCGTGCGATGAATGATATCGGGCGAGCGAGCAGGGTAGGGGAGCAGCGCGCGAGATGCGTTATCGTCGTTCAATTAGGCGCACACCAAGGAGAGGCCCAACACCGAGAGGCCTGTATCGTGGCGGCACGTACCGAGCCAGCGTCAACCTACATACTTTCCCGCACCTTTGACCCGCCGGCTTCCCTCTCGCCTCCTCCTCGATCGCTCTCTCTAATCGGCTTTCTCGAGCCACCTGGAGAATTTGGTGCGAATTCTGCGCGAACGCCGCACCAACTCCCCAGACGTCGCTTCCGAATTCCGCGTGTGTCGTCCCGCAGATCCTCGAGAAATTTCGCTGATCCCATCTACGCGGTCCAGCCTGCATAATGCCCGAATTAGATCCCGGGTATGTATGTATCTCCAAGTCTCGGAAAAAGGAACACACGTCGGAGCGACGAGATAATCCTCCGCACCGGCCGGCAATCCATTTAATTAAACAGCTACTAAAAACTCGAGATTCGTCAATGCGATTACTCCTCGCACACACCTTCTGCTTCTACCGCGAGCTTCTCAAATATAAGACCTTATTTCGAAATGAATTTCATTCCAGCTCGAACCGTGTTCGCTGCAAATTAATGTTGGAACCTGCAGCATTAATTACGCCAGTTCTACGTAGAAATAATTACGTCAAAAGTTACATGAAACTTTGAAGAAATTATTCAGTTACAAGAAACATAATTGAGACTTCTATATTCTATTTTATCGTCACGTTATTAAATGCGACGTATTCTCATGCACTGTCCGTTGAACTTGAAGATAGCCAGGGAAAACATATCTATAACATCGTGTAACGACCATGCAAACTAACAAGTCACCATCGTTCCCGAAGGGTTACCAGATATCGATTTAGCCGCAATTAGTGAACTCCATCGATTGCAACAGCCCGCAAGCTTCGACCTTGAGTCCGCTCGCGAGATCTCGCCGTCAGATATCCGTTTCTACAGCGTTGATCCTCCATCTGGGAACTGGAATAACGCGATTGTAATTGTACCCCGAATGAAAAGCTTGCGGAACGTTTATCGGGCAGAGCGGCTGAATTTACGGGAGAGACGGGAGTGGCTTCTTTTAATTAAAAAGAGGACGGCACTTTTCAAGCATCCGTCTCCGGACGATAATCCGGATCCTTATATTTCCGCGTAGCTCCGGTTGTCGTCGCAGGGTTGCAGCGTTGCAGCCTCTCTGCTCTGTACCTCGCTTTATTTGCCGATCTCGAAGCCGGCCGAGTTAAGATTACTCCGGTTTCCTCGTTGATGACGAGCGCGCGCGTTTTCCACGCATGCGATCCACGTCGGAATGAAACTAGGAGATTGTTGTTTGCCCTGGCAATTTCGGTGCGCTGTCTGCCCATGTGCATTTCGTCATTCTCCGGTACATCGATATACGTGAACCCTACATCAATTTCTGATTTGTATTTAGAAAATGCAGAATTGATCTCTTCAGCAAGATCAATAGACATGCAATTAAAAAGACAATTTAGAGAATTTTGACTCGAATATCCCTTGTGTCCAGAATAAATTACGTATTATATTATATTATTTTTCATCGATTAAACTTATCGAGAGAAGAAATAATATTCCATTTGGCTTCTATTTCTTGCAGACAATTTTTATTTTGTATATTTATTAGTAATATTTATTATATAAATGTAGCCATTCGAGTGCAAAGAACTTTTCATCAATTTTGACAATTTATTTGTCGAATTTTATAAATTGACATGTTCCTCGACTGTCTATTTCCATTTTCGAGAAGAACGATTCCGATCAAGCTATTATTCGCTGCACAAGCGATCGCATGGCATTTTACACTGTCGACACAGAGCTGAAATTCGAGAACGGGCAAAACGACAAGGTAGAATGGTATCTGCATCGAGCAGGGTCATGAAGCAGCAGCAGGAGCGCCCGGTAGTCGACACAGTGCACCGAAAATGTCCCCCGTCAGAAACCAGAGAGTAAAGTGTAAAGTGCATACCGCTTGGGTCTCGGCTGCGGGTGGGGGTACGGTCGGAGGGTAAAGAGAAAGAAAAGGGCTGAACGGGAACATCGCAAAGGGAGAAGTTGAACTGTCATTGACTCCCTCTCTCCCTGCGCTGCTTCATCGTTCGCGTTCCACTCTGAAAGCGTTCCTTGTGCTCTCGAAAGGCTACGGTGCCTTTCAGGGCGCGATGACGTTGTCCAGAAGCCATCAGTTGAAAAAGCCACGGCATAAAAAGAGAGAAAGAGAAAGAGAACACGCCAACGATTTTCTATCTGTGGTCACGTTAATAATCGCTCGTGAGCAGATCGGGCTCTCTAATGGTTCGAAGAAAGGGCCCGATTCACCCGGGGTCCGTGATGATTTTCTTTTCGGTCCATCGTGACTTCGTTTATTGGGCCCCGTTCGTGCTGCATTTTTATACCATTTGCATCGTTAACGCGTTCCCCTTCAGGCTATACAATTTCGAGCTTGTGAGAAAGTAATTTCGCTTGCAGCTCCAATAGTTTCCCGAGTCTTGCGAAGAAGAAATAATCCGCCGTATAAAAATACCACTGCCGGTCGAATAACTGGTTTCATGTTTTTTATTTTACAACTATAAATACAGTCATTTTTGTGAGAGAAAACATGTTAATCGATTTCATTGCTTGGCAGGTTTAGTGTCGATGAAAATGGGAGTGGACAATTTGCTCTGGGGGCTCGAGCGAATCGATAGCGATCCGTCTCCGAAATTCTCCGGAGACGTGTCGTGCGTAAAATATCTTCGCCCAACTATTGCGCAATATCTGATTCCTCGGGACACTTCGGAAGATTCAGTTCCGCGTTAGGAAGACGAGCGATAGTTTCGCCGGAAGTTCCCGGTGGATCCGGAGGCGACTTCTAGACAGCTACTCCAATTCCCCCGACGTGCATAGTTGGAGGTTGATAATTCCTTGTCAACGATAACGCGAGTAAACAGAAATAGATACATGCACAGACCCCGTGCGCGCGCGTGTGTGTGTCGATGCATTTGGTTTTGAGCGCAGCCACACGTGCTATAATGCGCGCCGTATGCCGATACCCGGCCGAGATAAAGTACTAGGAAACGAGCGTGCATAGGCAGGGAACCGACGCGCAACAACCACCGCCGTGCCGTCCTCGTGCATCGCGATCGCCATAACGTATCGGCTGTTTCAAAGTTACCCGGCGATCCCGTACACGGCATTGCCATACTCGTTCTCCGGACTTCGAGCTCCGACGAACGGGCCCGTCTCGCCTTCTGGGAAAGAACGTCCGCTGGGGACGCCTCGCGGACGTATTATCGCGACATCCTCTTCACAACATTTCTACTAGAGCACTACGAAAATTCCCTGAGCTCTGTGTCCAAGCTTTTGTACAAAGTCCCGTCCAATGTCAAAATTCAACAGTCCCGAGACAATGAAATGGTATCTTTCTAGTATTCTGTAATCATCATGTTGCAAACAAACGGAGGGACCCTTTCATCTTGCATCGCGTTGTAATGAGATGACCCAATTTGTTAATTTTCCTCTAAATATATTATAAAATTTCTCTGAATATCTACTCTTTGCTCGGTAAGATATTAATTTGTAGTCTTAAAATGAGAATATCTGCAAATATGTTAAATACAGAAAGGTTTTAAATAATCTATACATTTTGGTTGGCTACACAAGGGTTAACGAGAAATATTTTCTTGCAATATCTAGTTGCAAAACTACAAACGCAAATTACGGAGTCAGCAAAATAGGTCAGCCCACGATTTACAGTCCACAATTTCCAGTGATTCGGGACAGTTTAATTTCGGCAGGGATGGGAACTAAGAAGCGGCGTTTTTGACCCGCTAATAGATTGATGGGGATGATTTTCGGGCAGCGGTTGATAGAACGATGCTCTTAGCGTATGAGCCGAGCTTCCATTCGTTGGCAGAGCTTTTCTAGCCAGGCAGCAGCGGCACGGTTAACCGAAGCGTTGCGCGTGTAGCGGGTCCGCGGTTACCCGGTTCTATTCTGCTCCTACGTGGGTATCGGTGGCTTTGTTGTATGCGTACGTTGTGTTGCGTTGCGTTGCGTTGCGTTGCGTATGTACACTAGCGGCCAAAACTTTGGGATCGCTTGCCGATTTTTATAAACATCGAATATACAGATAAATTTTGAAATGCTCAATCCTTATTATATTAAATATTAACTAGTCGAAAAATATTTCTAAACAGATTTTCTTGCGTCCAAAATGCTCTTGTATAGTTTATACACCCAGCGTAAGAAAATGGAGAATAAAGGTGGTCTTTTAAAGAGCAATTTGAAGAGAAATACGCATTCCTCGATGAAAGAAAAATAATACAAAATGCAAAACATACTACCCGTAAGTTTTTTTTTTGACAAATAAATCTTCCTTGGTTGCTCTAAAGGCATTCGGTTTTTTTTAGAAATATCTTGTTTCTCTGAATTTACCCTATGATTCCACAGTTTTGGCCGGTAGTGTACGTGAGCGAGTGCGTGGTGGGCCACGTGCGTGCGATACGAAGCTCGCACCCGCCCACCGGGTACGTGACACGGATCACCGGGCGGTTCTCATACATATTCATCCGCATATGTGTTCCCTGTAATCTACTTAACGTAGCTACGACCCGTAGCCGCCGTACAATATCTACGATACGCGCGTATACGCTCACACCCGCGTCCGCGGTCCGCTCCGCTCAATCCGTAACGTAGTCGGATATTTGTATTATCGGCTAGAGCCGGTAGGTGTGCTCCGTATCGGAGACGACACCGTCGATCGACGTGCCCCAGACATAATTTCATTTCGTTCGATTTCCTCGGGCGTGAAAGCCCTTTTACCAGCCGCGGATCCTGCGACAACCGGCAAACACGGGCCAAAGAAAACGCGTTTTACTCTACGTTGCTCGGGCGGGGCTGTGGTAACCCCTAGGGTTTACCCCACCCTATCTGAAACAGAGGATTGGAATATGAAATATTCGTTTTATTTTTTAATCCAGAAGTTCATAAACACACTAAATATAAGATAGATACACTATATAGATACACTATATAAATAAAACATAGATACACTAAAAATAAAAATAAAATGTAGAAGTTTAAAGAATTTCGTATGAAATGTGCTGCGTCGTGAACATGAATATTGCGGATCTTGCAGAGTTTTTCATTTTCTCACCGTTTTTAACACTAGCTTTTGAGGAGCTCTGAAACAGACTGTTTTACATTATTTCATAAATAAACAAGAGTGTGTCTGTGTCAAAATTGAGATTTTAGCACTATTTGGAGTTACTTATTTAATAAATGACGAACTGTAATTCTAAATTTGAGATATGCATATTCAATTAAAAGCATATTCATTTAAAAAGAAAATTTTTTTTAGAAATGTTAGATAGGAGCGGCAGGGTTTACAAAACAAAATTAGTAATTTTTTCGATCGAAAATCATATTCGCGAAGTGTTTGTTTTTAAATGCTTTTTCTAATTATAATTTTTATTAAATTTCATTAACGTAGAAGCATTAAATACCGATATGGAACAAGTGATTTTTTACCAAATGAATTGCTAGATCGGCCGCCCGGACCACTGTGCGACCGGCTAAACAGGGCAAGCGATTTCGAGCGCAGACGAGAGGCCGCGATGATGCAATCGCGGCTTCGGGGAAAAACGGGAGTGAAATATTTTTGAAAAGCCCCCGCGCGCCGTGCGTTTCCGTACGGCAATTATAAATGGGGCTAATATAAATAACCGACCACTCGGAGCTGCATGGTGGAACGGATTTGAAATGGGTTAAAATGTCGCGCCACGAAACAGACTTAGAACGACGCTCTTGAAAAGGAAGATGTCAGAAACTTGTGTGTAGGTATATGTATGTCTTTCTCTCTTAGCCGGGCTTATAGAAGAGTATGTAGAATGTTCTTTTAGTTCATGAATCCATAGAAATTGTCCATTGTTCTGTGCAACATGCTGACAATCCGGTTCTGTGACACCGATTCGGTTCCGAGAACTTGCGATCTAATAGTCTTTGTACTCGACTTACTTTTCCGGGGCTGCCGCATCTCTATTTTATTTTAAATCGTTCGAACTTGTACGAGTGTAGGATAGTCATTGTTCGCTGAGGTGAAGGTACAGTTTCGGTGGAAAGTGAGAGCATCAAGATTTATTTCGGCAATTTTTCTGGGAGAACTTTAGTGTACTAATGTGTGCAAATGTGTTCAAAACACAATTTTATAATAAGTGGACTGCGGATGTTCATGCGTTTTGCAATTTTTGTCGACAAATTTTAAGAAAGTGGAATGGAATGAAATCCCATTGTTAACTTATTTCGGGAAAATTTATTGTGTGAAATTGACACGGGACGCATGAGGGTTAAGTAAAGAAGATGAATGAGAAATCGAGGTAAAATCGACGCGAATCGCGGATCAGCTTACGCGTCGCCCACGTCGCAGGGGATCGTGACAGCGGGCTCGAGACTCTTAGAAACGGATCAAAGGAAGGATCGCGCAGCGGTAGGGAAGTAGGAAAAGGAGGAAGAAGAGGGCGGATGGGATAGAGTCGTAAAGATTAGTTGTTGAAGCCGGGCAACGCGATGCAACGTGGGTGGAGCGCGGCGATAGCAGTCGCGGCGGGCTTGTTAGCGCGAACGCGCCCTAGAGAGCGAAGCATGTCGCGTGTACGTCTAAATATAAAGCCGACGAAGTCGGTGGAAGAGGCGCGAGAGCGCGAATCCTCGACCACCTAGTCAAAACACTCTGTCGTGCCGCGAGAGAGAGAGTCGTATCGCGTCGAGTCGAGTCGAGTCGCGAGTGTAGCTGCAGTTGCAGTTGCGGGCCGATTCCGCCGGTTGTCCGTCTTCCGATCTCTCGTTCGGCGCTCCAATTTCTCGACGGAGTTGCCCCGGCGGCTTTCTCCCGAAGAATCGTCCTCCTTCCGAGCCTCCACTTCCGTCGAGAATCGTTCGCGTTCGCGGCCCAGGTGAAGATCGATCGATCGCCGAAGATCGCGACAAGTGTGATTCGTGTTTTGACACCTCGGAGATCTATACAGGTCCTCAAATTGCGGACTAACGTGCGGCGACCTTGATGACGACCGGGAATCGTAAAACGGCGCGGAGAATGCTATTTTCGAGTGGAAATCCAGAGACTCGCCTCTAGTTTCTGGCTCGCGTGATTGCTTGGTTCGCGCCGGCAGCCGATCGGGGGTGAAATCGATTCGAGCACGGTAGGCTGGACAAGCGACCCCGCTCAAAGAGATATTTTATAAACGAGTTCCGGTGTTCGACGTCTCTTCGTCCCCGTCAGCGCGTTAATTAACTGATAGGTGCGAAGGGTTGGTCACCGGGATTTCGATCACGGATCTTCAGTGTGTATTCGGTGGTTGCTGTTTGATACTGTGGCTTAAATCTTGATATACTGAGTCTGCTTCTTGAAGCAGTTGCTCGTACATCTGCAATATTTATTGAGGCGAATAGTTTAACTTGGACGTGCGTTTATGTTGAACTACCGTATATCTTGGGGAGGAAATATACTGAGGGTTCATATTACGAACGGTGATCAGTGCCATTTCCGAAGGTGCCAAGCTAGTCAGAGACTGTATCAATCATCCCCGATCATCATTAGTGTCCACCATCCCCGTCGAAAAATTAGGAAAAGCGTTTTGCAGCGATCTCGAGCGTCGTGTGGCCGACAAAGCCTCGATCTCGCGTGTTCCCGGCCAATTATCGTTCCCCGCGGGTAATTAGAGGGGCGGCGCGATAAAAATCGACGCCGGGTCTCGATCGAGATTCCTCGCTTCTAACCAGTCCGGTAACGGTGTTTCGCGTAAACGGATAGCCTGGCTCCAGCTCTTCTCCCCCTGTTAGGGTTTCTACGAAGCGGCGTTTCGCGACGCAGAACCATGATCGCGTCGTCGTCGGAGAGATGGGCCTTCTGACGCACTCGACCCGACCTACTTGTCGTCCTTGCTCGCGTCATGCTCCGGCGAGATTTAACGACGGTTCGACGATGTGCCACGCCGGTTGTTGGTCAGTGGGTGGAGCCGGTGATGCCGGTTTCCCGGTCGAGCTCTCGTGAAAGGGCCGTCTGTTCGCGAAGCTGGACCACGAAGGGTGCGCACCAACTCGCCGGCTATTAGCCGCTGATCGCCTCTGTCCCTGTGATCCTACAACTTCGAGGAATCCCGTGAATACCATGCAGAACCATTCCCGCGGCTCTCCTGTAATTAATGATTCCCCGCGTCTCTCGTCGAATTAACGAGAACCGTCGCGGCCACCGACCCACTCTCTCCTCCTCGATCGCTTGAAAATCTCTCGGACCATCTGGCGGCGGGGCACAAAGCGAACAATAGCCTCTTGGTCCAAGATCAAGCGGCCGTTGTTCTGTCCAGTGTTGGCCAATAATTGGCCGAAATACAGAACAGATTCGATTCTGTTGCTTTTAGGCACAGAGAAGCGATGCTAGTTTATTCGACTTCGAGTAGCGAATACAGTTAATCCGCAACACGTAGTCGATCAAGTCCATTGATTATACTAAATCTTTCTTTCAAAGAAGCATCATTAATACGTTGACCGTTTGTCTATAAATAAATTTGTACATTAAGAATGCACAGTTCCTCCAGAATGAAGCATAGCTGCATGATGGAATGAGCAACGCAAATCACATCATTTTATCGTCGACTGCAACAAGACGTAACCGCAAATTAAAAATGACAAATAACGAAATTTAAACTCCCATAATCAAGTAACGAAGAGAGCGCAGAACTCGTAGAATGAAAATATAGAATAACGAATAAAAATAAAATAACGAACAATTATTTACTCGAATAATGCCCAACACCGGTTCACAGAACGATGGACCCGTACCTCGGTTATTATGAATTAATATTGGCTAATTCGGGCCACGAGAAAACGGCCGATCCGGAAACTATTTTCGGCTCGTAATGCGACGCTTCATTCATAATCCGACGGCGTGTAAGCTGTGCCCGGAGACACCCAATTAAACTCGAGGCTCCGGCACCTTCGTGAACACCTCGAGGATCCCAGAGATCCATGGATCTTGTACGACTCTAGACGTTAAATCTCCTATATGTCTTGAAGCGTTTACTTAGAAGCTGTCTAACAAGAGTAAATAAATGTCTAACGTCCTGTATGCGCACTGATAGAACTTTCTTCGTTAAATTATACGTATACTTGAATGAAAATCGTGCGGAATCGGAATAAACTCATTCTTGCTAGTTTTAGAGATACTCACCTTTCATGATTGATAGGCTCGGTGTTAAAAGAAGTTCGTCCATTGCCGATTTGACGAACTCCATTCTTCTCTTGCCATCTTAATCATACCTCGAACGTGTGAAAAACGTGGTTGGACCGTAGAAAAGGTATCTTTGTCGTGAGCTAAAGCGTCGAGCAGAAAACCGGTACCGTTTTTCTGCGATTCCGGTGTGAAACCGAGCGAGTCGAGGCTCAATTATCCACGTAATTAGCCTCGCAGCAGGATCCAGCATAGTCGAGACGCGTCGAAGGAACCCATCGAGACTCTCTGGTGATCGATGCTCGCCGGCCGGAAAGGGTTCCGCGAGCGTCGATTACGGGACAGAGGCCTAAGTGCAAACGCGTGTTTCCGGGCCCGGTCGACTACCCTTTCCGGCCTTAATCCTCCTGGGCAGTTTCTACAGCGCGGTGCGCAATTCGGTCGGTAAATCAAACCGGGTCTTGATCCTGCGAGTGAGCCGCGTGGCGCACGTGACGTTCGTCCAGGAAATCGCTGAATCAAGGGAACGCGGGACGATTAGGGGATCAAGCCGCTGGAACGTGCGTGGCCAGCAACTCCCGGTTCTCTTCCGCTCGCCTCGAGCATTTAAATCAACTAAAGTTAAACCGTAACTTCACTTCTTCTCCCCGAAATTCCAGCTGCCGGAAAATAAACTTGCAAATTCTTCCGAGTTCTTCCCTGGTTGTCGCGAAAAGAATTCAAACTGTTTAACACTTCGCCTGGGAATTCTTCATCCTCAAAAGTTCCACCGATGGAATTTATTTTAGATTGGCTTTTTCCTTTTCATATCTCATCATCTCTAATAAAAACTAATTATCTAGCAACAGGATTATAACAAGACTGTACGTCTCTCAACCAAACACAGCTCTACTTGTATAAATTTATTCTATTTATATAGCTCTATTTATACAAATCCGAAAAAATTGAATTTCACGCACGGACGTTACCGACAGTAAATAAATCGCAAAGGGGCTAAACCGCAAAGCTGTCACGGGGGAATCGCACTCGGAGCATTAAATATTATTAATCGTGATTCCCGGGGCCAATTCGCGGAATTATTCAGGGAATGCACTCGAGCGCAGGAAAACGGTGCGACCTCGTCGGCAAATCGAATCGAATCGGGCTCGTCGAATCGACGACGGCCCGTGCTCGATCAGCTATTCCTTGGCTACGGCTCGCGCCGAAACGACTCCGATTCGAACAAGATCTTCCATGAGAAGAGGATGGAGAAACGGTCGAGGAGCGACGGTCGCGCGAAAAGGCTGTCGACGATCGCCGAGTACTCGGAACCCGCGATCGACAACAATAGCGATCCGTCGGAGAGCCGCAGGGACGAGTCCGCCCCGAGAGAACTCGAGGAGGAAGCGCCCGTCAAGTACTTCCTCGTCGACGACTCGCCGATGGCGAAATTCAGCCGCAGCATCAAATGGATCTACAAGAAAGTGAGTCCCGAAAACGTTTTATCATCCATTCCGCGATTATTCCTGCCGCGTTTGCTTACCTTCTTCCTGTTGTGCTCTTCTTCTCTCCGCTAGCCGACTCTTCGGGAACGTAAAATCCTAGCTTTGAGGTTGTAACATATAACACTTTGAGTGCCACGTCTCCTAAAAATGGGGAGCAAACTTATTTGTCCAAAATGAATAATTTTGGCATTATTCTAGCGAATTTGGTTAGGATCTGCAAAGATAAGAAGATCGAGAGTACTTTCACTGTCACATATTTCCATTTTACTTTTATTCTATGACACATTTGAGGCTGCCGTGCCGCGCTCAAAGAGTTCATATAAAACGAAAGGTCTGCTCAACAAAGACAGCCCAGACCGCCACTAGACCGGTAATCATCGAGCAGGTCCATTTCGAACATCTGGAACGAAATAATAAAACACGGAACTCAAAGCTCGAGGTTGAAGTGGCCCCGATAAAATGCTCATAAATTCTCCTAATGCGAAAAGGCAACGATAGGGAAGTTTCAAGAGCAAATCGGGGGGGCTGTCGGATGAAAAGCGGCGCCGGATCAATGACTTCGTCCAACACGATGATTCCTCGGGGTCCGCGCGCGCGGGTTGAAAAGCGAAGCGTTGTAGGTTGCGAGTTGCGAGTATATGGGGCCAGGGAAGAGCGCACGAATGCCGTCACGACTTTCGTGCAGCTCGCCTCGACACGTTCCCTTCTTCGAGGCCCGAGCACAAACACGGATCGAGGAGTTAGAAAGTAAAACAGAGCAAAAGAACGAACTGCACGCGGTGCGCCGTCTACTGCGTGCGGCTAATGGCTTCTTTCACCGATCTAGGTAGACGAGCAGAACAGAACAGTGTGGAACAGAATGGAGTCGACCCTCCTGTAATGCGATTAATTCGCACCGCGTTATAGAAAACTCGGAATTACATAGGGCTCGTCGCCATTTTTGCTCCGCGTTATAGGAGGGTTTGCCGCAGAGCGTTGCAGAGCGTTACAGAACGTTCGTACACAGAGCGAACGCCTGGCTAGAGGTTGCAGACGATGGAAACGCCGATGTTGACGCCGAGACTATGATAATCCAGAGGTCCCGGGAAAGTGCGCGCAATGCCGCGAGTATGCATGCATATTAGGCCCGGCAGATTCAATCGGCCACTCATAAGGCGACTTTGATGTGCAAATTCCCGGCTCGCTTGAATTACAGATCGGCGGCGGGTAGTCGCGAGGCCCCTCAGACCTAGTCGCGCGGTGCGCGACGCATTTGTGCATCTATATACGGCCACATTTCCGATAGATTGATCCGGACTCTCGGCTTTCGCCTTTTATGGACTGCGAATTACCCGATGAGCCGATCCGCCGCGACGCGACAGTGCTTCCTTGCCGATGATGAAGCTGAGATAGGCGCGACCGTCAATTTCACACGTTCGTAATCCCCTTACAGAAATCATGTTTTGAAATTGAAATTGAAATTACAAGAAATACAGAAATTGGGAGTTGAATTCAAGGAGCAGAAGCTAAATCGTGTTCCGACCGTCTTGGGATGTAAAACAAATCACAGGAACAGTCGGCAAGTAAATAATGAAATGAAGAGTCAAAGCGAGAACGCTTAGAGCATGTAGGGTCAGTCTCACAAAATCATAGAAGGTTTAGACTAGAGGAATTTGTTCGCGGTTATGTCCAGCGTCCGACGTCATCGACCTCGTCGGATCGTTAACGAACTGGATGACAGCGTTCTCATCGCTTGGCTGCTGCGGGCATCGCAAGCCTGTGGCCTCGTCCGCGGTTTAAAAGGAACCTCTGGTGGAACGCGGTGGATAAGCAAGAATTAGACGTAACGCGTCCCCCTCGGAGAATCCTCGGGCCACTCATTCCTCATCTCGCTTGTCGTGGCGACCTTTTTCCTCCCGAGTCCTCCGTCGTGTCGGAAAGGCCTCCTCCTTGTCTCCTTGAATCTCTTCTCGTCGCGTTCTCATCGGGGAACGCAGAGATCCGCTCTGCTTCTGCTTCTGCTCTGTTCTTCGTACGTTGCTGTTGGCTTCTTCTTCCTCTGGTTCTTCTGCGTTCTTAGCTCTACCTGTCGACTCGGCCCGGATAAAGAGAGCTACCTGTCGCGGAGGAAGAGGCCGAGAAACACAAAAGGAAATGGCTAGGGAGGATGAACGGGGATCGAAGGGAGAGGGAAGAGATGAAGGGAAGAATGGGGGATCACGTGTCGAGGGTCTCGGACCTAGAAACTCTTCCAGCCTCCGTCACTCGAGTCACGAGACCCGCTCGAGAGGGTCTTAGGGGATGAAATGACCTATTTCGCATTGTGGTTAGCTTTTCGGTGTCTCGACGACGTGGGAGGACCATTCACCGCCGAACTTCGAGCGGTTTTACGACCCCTGAATGCCTCCGCGGGATTCGCGAGACGCCACCTGGCTCTCGACAAACCGTTTCCACCTCTTGCAACACGGCATGTCGAGTTTAGAATAATTTAGATTATTTCGATACCACCGTTCACTCCGACTCGAGAGGCTCTTCGGGGAAATCGTCGAAGGGGGACGTTTCTAGGTCTTATCCCCACTTTAGTACCCTTTAGTTTAGGGTCGTGTAAGGATGGAATTGTTGAAGCAAGAGCACGCACCATTCATTGCACTGTTCTAAGACCGTTTTATACAGAATAAAGAAGTATTATTGTTACGTGTTGATAATTGCAATGTGTTCACCGGCAAAACGGGGCCGAAGCCTCCGCAACAATAACGTTATATCTTTGCTATTCGTACATGGCCACTACACCTCCAACCCCCAGATCTCCCGATATTCTTCAGACAGATATTGAGACGTCTCTCCAGCAAATGCTGACGCGAGGAATATCGAGGAGACCCGAATTCTGCTGTTTGCCAACCTGCTGGCACGTGTCCGATACTTCCAATGCACGAACGAATGCAACTGACTCGTGCATTCGACGTTCGAGAGACACGAGTCGAGAGAACCGATGGAAATCCCAGTTCCTCGTAACATTCCTGACTGTCTGCGTGTCTTCCACTCTTGTCGGTTTAATTGTTTCGTAAAATATTGATAGTTATCTAGAAACGGCGAGAGTTAATGAACGATATCGTGGACGGAAGAAATTGCCAGGAAATTTCAGGTACCAGACCACTTTCAAAGGAATTACTTTGTCAGGGATCGGACACGATGTAGTTCGGTCTTCCACCAAAATGGTAGACCTCCCTTCTTCCCGGGTCGGTTAATCTGGACGTTAATTTTTGGCCAATTTAGTTCTCTGTTCCGTGCACGTTCGATTGCCCCGAGCATCTCGGATGATTCCCCGCGCCAGGTGGTTGGAATAGCTTGCACGAACCGATGTGGATTATGGCACGGTCCATGGATGGGTCCTGGACTCACTATTCTTCTTCGTAGTTTTATATTCCTCTCTTTAGTATGGTAGATTTACCTCGATTTAGTATGCGTCTCTCTTCCAGCTGACCACTGTCGGGGTCAAGGCTGATGGTCCCAGTTAAGTTGAACGCTGTTTATGCTATTAAAAATGTCAAATCACATTCGTGAGGTTTATAGTGTCCCCTACAAATTTATTAAATTATTTCAGACTTGATTTTCTCTCTGATTTACCTCGAGGTGAGGATTGTCAGGACCAAGCCCGATGACCCCAGTTAAGTGAACATGGTTCACTCGATTAAAAACGTTAAATCGCATTCGCACGGTTTAGTATCCCCCATAATGGAAGGGGTCGATGATCTCGAGGTCCACGATCCAAGTAATTTGTTCCCGGAAACGCGCGTAATCGCGAAATCAGCCGCAGCCTCGACGTCATTGCCGAAAGTACCGAAGCAATTTCCATCGACTCGGTGTTTGTCCACCGTTTGCGGGTCGGCGAACCGATTAGAGTCCCGATTGAAACGCTATATTGACGTTAGCAAGTTAACAGCCGCGATGCTGGCTGGAACACTATCCTCTGTCTGACATGCCGCCTTTATTTAGCCCCCGATCGGAGCCAAACCGCAATCCTGTCTAAAAGTAGCAACATTTAAGTTAGTTACAGTCTACTTATATAACGTATAATTATTTATTAAGAGGGTCAAACTATGATTCATAACGAGTGACGGGTTCAAGGAGCCGATAATTACATGTGGAGAAAGATGCTAAACAAAAGCATTGACAAATCCAGAGCGGTGTCCAGCAGATGTCAGGCCCAGATTAACAAACCCGTCGCGCCAAGGTGTCCAAAAAGACCTGAACCATGATGGTTCTCGTGTTACAAGCCAACGAAGTAACCCGTTCTCCGCAACACAATCGAAGACAGTACCTTTCCCGTTGTCCTCGAGGGAAGTTGCCTACGGCATCGCGCTAATTCGACCGACCGTTGTCGCTGTCATCGAATCTGCCGCGGCAATTCGACACCGGGGCGGGGACAGGGATCACGATCTGGATCGAGCATTCGGTGGCGGGTTTCGCGGATAGCTGCGGGTCATTCGATCCCGGGTGACAGCACGTCTAGTCGTTTCGTTCCGCGGGTCGACCGCAAAATCGAGGGGGTTCACCTGGTCGACAGAGCAAGAGACGCGTCGCGTCGAGGCGAATCGATTTCATGGGGGAACGACGCGCCAAGTGCCGCGTTAATTGCGAGCGCCGATAATCACCGCGCCATTAACAGATCCACGTACAATAACGACAATCAAACGACGATCAAACGACGGTACGGACCCAGTCGCGATCCGCCGCTCTCCGGAAATTGTCATCGTTTCTCGATTCCGCCGTCGAAAAACGGAATTAAATATTCGTGCCGATCGCTGCGCTTTTAATTGGACCAATCTCTCTCATTTATTCTGCTTATTCGTTATCCCCGGGAGCTCCTTCAATTTGCGCGACAAAGCGGACACGGGAGATTAACGGGCGCTGGTTCTTCGGCTCGAAACAATTCAAGCAAAGACCTCGATATCCCGGAAAACTGACGGCAATCTTGCCGTGGCGATCCAGAGAGAATTCAGTATCGACTTTTTGCCGGTAACGACCGATAAATTGGATCCCCATTGACGATGGCTGGCCAGAATCATACCGAGAGGATCATCTTGACGGGAACTTAACGCGCGTTAATACACGGCTATCTGCCGATCGTTCCGGCGATGAGAGCACGATTATAATTGGTCGTATGTGCTAGCGAAGTGTTATTAATGAGGAAATCGTTTCTGTAAACCGCTCGCTTGGTGAAACGTAGTTTTGGAATAATGAGGCTCATGAGTTATGAGTCGTGTTAAACAATGCTTGTCTTACTGTTCCATTAGGGTCTTTCGTGTATAATTAATCAGTAGACAGTGGGTCTTTATGATCAAGCAGTGGATGGAATTAACGAAACATATTATGTGTAACACAAACGATGTTCAATTAACGACTGCTAAACTATCCAAACAAAACGGGACCTCGGGCACGCTCATTTCTTTATCTCATTCAACCAAATTCACTTCATACATTTCGCCGCTCATTATCTTTCTTTCTTGCAAAATAAATATTTTCTACCCGAATCGCAAGAAACTGGAGTGAAATAGAAATTTAGTTTCGTTCTCGATGTATGTTTAATAGGTTGAAGATGACAGTACAGGCGATTTCCGTTTCTCAGGATAGATACAAAACTATTTTGCATGAAGATCCGCAGTCTAATTATAGTGGAACGTAGTATTTCTTCAGAATGGATGGTAGATCTCTGATACTCGCACTCGAGTTATTAATGGCTTCGCTGCACATAAAAGCTCGTCGAACGATTTAATCGACATTCTCACGAAATTGGAGAATCTATCTTCATATTTCTCGGTGTGGTTTCAGATTGTAAATAGTTCTTCGTCGCAGCGATATTTTAATAACGGGTGCACCGAACAGTCCCTTCCCTTCCTCATGTTGGAAAGACGAAACGCTGTAATAACGCTGTAAGTCTTTCGGTGCGTCATAGCAAAACTAGGTGAGAATGAGGATGGTTTTCAGATGACTTTAGGAGGAAGTATTTTAGGACATCTTGTAGAGCCATTGCAGAACGAACTAAATAATACAGTAAACACAAACTTGTTGCTTCTTCTAGAAAATGACGAGCTAAAGAAATTCGAGCCACGATAACCGTACAACGAATAGCGCAAGGGGTTAATTAGGCGGTCTTAGCGCAACAACGTTCAGGAAAGGTTCTATTGTAGCTCCTCGCATTCGGATCGATATAGCGATCCCATTCGCGGCCGAACGACCTTCCATTATCGAAGTTACAGGAGCGAGAGAGCCGCGATCCCGTTCTCGCTGGCCTCTATGTAATCCTTTAACGTGGATTAACGTCCCGGAGGTCCATTCGCGGTCCCCGCCGCCGCGGACTATGATACGGTTTGCGGATACCCATTCCCGGAATAACGGATCGCCTCTTCAATGGGCCTAGGACCCCGGCGAATCTTGTCGGTAGAAATAAAAAAGAGAAAAAGAAAAAGTCGATACCGGTCGTCGTCGACTGTGTACATACGTGCCGTGTATGGTCGACTGTCCACCGGGCATCTCGATTTTCTCACGGAATTACTTTCCTCGGGAAAGGAATGCCGCGAACAGCGTGTCGGCGAGTCGAATCGTTGCGCGGGGTCGTGGTCGAGTTCAACGACTCGCGAACCTTGGCTAGAAAGAGAATGGATCGAAGGGATCGGACGGCGAGATAGCCTGGCCACATTTTCGACCGGCCTCGCTCGCTTGCTCGGGCTAATTATTCGGTTACTACGTTCTGTTCGTTACCCTGGCCACGCGGAGTTAATTGTCCGACTCCGGAGACCCTCTTGCTTCCAATGATACGAAAAACTGGCCAAACTTCGAACAGACCAAAATGCAATACAAATTAGTCCCTCCATTCTGTTCGTTGCTCCGACCGTGCAAAGTTAATTGGTCCACATTGAACACCTCCCAATAGTACGGAAAATGTACACAATGCTTGTACACCTAAAAAGCCAGAATGATACATAAATTAGTTACACCGTACTGTTCTTTGCTTGGTTCAATTAATTGTCCACCTCGATTGTCGTTTGGAAAAATATAAAAGATAAATTAATTACTCGATTCTGTTGACATAGAGTATGTACGTCTGTCTACCTCGACGACTTTCGTTGCTAGTAGCAATACGAAAAAAATATTGTGCACACAGTTTGCACGCTATCGAAGAGGCCGTAATGAGATATAAATTAGCCGTGCGTGGGTGGATGCATAAAAGAGACTTTAAAGTTGCATTGAACATCCTGGATAGAACCCCTGGGCACTTTCCGTCATTTCGCGACGGTCGAACATCTTCTTAGTAATTATACACTAGATTAGCGACCACCTCAACGATTCCTCGAAGTAACAGTGTCGCTGAAGCTTAACCGCAAACCGGGCTGCTAAAAATAGCACGCCGATGAAAGTATTGATAATTTTAATAATTCTGGAATAAAACATCCGCAACCTATCCGCTGATGGTGGGCTCAGTCTCTTTGGTCCTGAGCGTTAATCGTAAATCCAGCTATTCGTGGAAAGCTGATCCAACGAGCTATTATTTTTTTTCTATTTCAATAAAACTCATCGCGTCCGAGCAGCGAAGGGGGAGAGAAAGAGAGAGATTGATGGTAGGTACGGTGGCTTCGATTACGAAAAGAATTAACGCGAGGGCAAAAACGGCGTCGGCGAATGGCTGCTCTTATTATCACATTTTATCGAACATTTTACCAGGGGGATATCGGCACGATCGAGGTCGTAAGCCCTTCGACAGATTATGACGTATCGGCCGTTTATCCTGGCAGGTTGAGAACGGCGTGAAAGGGTCGGTGTTTCGTTGGTCGGAATAATTCGGCTCCGCTCGACGCCACGCTGATAGAGATCGATACGCTCTCGAATTAGAGGATGCCGGCCGCGTTATTCGCGAAAGGAATCGCACTCGATTTCACGTGGACGGCACAATCTCGTCGAGCTAGATTACTGCTGAAATTGCGAGAACTATTATGAACGCTGCTCAAAAGTGTCTTTCTTTGTACTCTCTACGACGGAGTTGCAATAATTGTTCGATTTTATTCGCTTATTAGCCCTTTGCAGTCGGAGCTATTGTAACTTGAACATGGAACATTTCTTCCGACCTAGAATCATTCAAATAAAAAATGCAATACTGAAATGTGTAGAAATTGATTAGATACCGACGTATTTAATAATGTAAGGGTTAGTTTCTCTAAATCGTCACTCGCTATATCAATATAAACATTATTAACCCTCTATTGCATTCCGTTCCCAATTGAATTGTTCTATAGTAAATTAAGTAGACAATACTGAAGACTCTGAGCATGTTTGTTCCAAGTGGAAACATCGCGCTTATGAATAAAACCGTATATGTATAAAGTTCCAATACAGGAACAGTCATAAAATGCAATAAATAACATTTTCTAATAAAATTTTATTATTTATCTCATGACCATACTCATTTTTAAGTACACTAACAGCCATTAATATTTTTTTCAACTGTCGCCCCGATCATTTCTTGCAGCACGAACCTAACTCGACTACCGTTTTTCCGGAACGAAGACTTGTTCGCGCCTGTTCAAAACGAGCTGCAGCCCGCGTCACGGGCTTTTCATTAAAAGCGAACTCAAACAGGATTGTGGAAGAAACGTCGAGGAGGAGGGGTGAAGGGTAGGGGAGGGGACCAGGAACGAACGACCGAATTGAGCCAGTCGAGAACTGGAAGTAAACAGTCGACGAATTGGTCGTGCTCTTCCAGGATCGAGAAGATTCCGCGCGGCAGCGTAGTTCTCCACGAAGCACCGGAGAAAAAGTCTCCAGCTCCTCCAATATCCTACTACGTTCTGTCCGCCAATAATTGCGAACCGATCGACCGACGTTTTCTTTCGGCTAGAGAACTCGCGGCGGAGGTTGCGCACCCGTGGCGGTCGTTTTGCGAGAGAGACCAACACTGGCTTCTTCTACCACCACCGACTTCGTTCCGATTCAAGGGCCAATTACACGTTTCGCGCTTCCTGCGTCGCTTTCCTGGCCGTTGCCTCGAGAAACATCTTGCACGGGTCCGTTTTTGCGGACTTGGCCAGTCGAAACAACTCCGACAATGTTCTATCGATTCGAAATCATTTTTCGAAGATGCTTCCGGTGGATCTTGCACCGACAAGGGACATTACCCAAGCTTAACACGCCGATTTTAATGAAATTTATACTGTAAAACAATATACTGATGTCCTACGGTCGGAAAATGTTATATAATCAATAATTATCGTTAAATCACAAAAACAAACAAATTCCAAAAACAGGTATCCCCTATTTTGGTCCATAGATTACGTACACAAAGTTACATAAATATGGATAAACGATTCATAAAAAATATTGCAAAAAAAATTGATTCTTTGAATACTGTTTGAACAAATAATTTTTTCTGAAATCTTTTTATATGACTATATTCCTTAATCGAAAACACGCAAATTCTCTAGTTCCTGAAATACTAGCAAAAATAGGGATTTCACCCGGAACTTTGTGGGCTGTTTCAACTCCTAGGTATAAAATTGTGTGCCAAATATTTTTCGACGAACTGTATCCTGTATAAATTACATTAAAGTCGGCGTTGTACACTTGGATAATGTCCCTTATGAGATGTTCATCTGACTGACTATACCAGCAAGGGTGCGAGATTCGCGTTCTCATTTCTCGATAATACAAGAGTGGGGTTTCTCAGTAATCAAAAACGCTAGATAAAAGATCGATCTAGGACGCTATCTCCTTCAAAAGTCCTCTTTTTTCGTTTACGAGGCGTAATTTGCATTATTCGGCAGCATGTAGCTATGAAAATAGCAAATAGCAAATAGCAAATTACGCCCCGTAAACGAAAAAAATAGGACTTTTGAGGGAGATAGCATCCTCGATCGATCTTTTATCTAGCCTTTTTGACTACTGAAAATTTTTGTATTATCGAGAAATGAGAACACGAATCCCGCACCCTTGCAATCCTGGAAGAAGGAGTCTATCCCCTTAATTAATTTCGAAAGCTGCTTTTTACTTGGATGAAACAGATTCGTAAGGAATCTTGGCTAGGTATGAAGATTGTGTGAAAGGGTATGAGTTTGATTTGTTTCGAATATTCTGATATTAAGAATAGTAGATATTTATATTGACGAGAGAGGGCAGTGAAAGGTGGTGGATTCCAGTTCGATCCGAGTGGTCGACGCAGCGAATCACGCCACACCCTGCACACCATACGAGAATCGGTCACCCAACAAAACAGCGTATGTGCAACGGTAACTGGATACGACTTTGTTTTACGACGTCGGCGACACGGGAAGCGTCAACGATGATACAACCATGAAAGACGTCGTTAAAAGGGCGTGCCGCGTGTCCGGATTACGTGCGAGAGCTTGCTATACAAGGTGAACTGTAAACAAATCATCCCATCGAAGTACAGCGTCTTCTTCCTTTACACATTACAGGAACAATCTGTATATTGTTAAGGTGACTCAATGTCATGAAACATGGAGTGGAATAGAAATGAATTCTGAACGTGAGTTGAGTGCGGCTCTTTTTAATTTATTTAATTTCAATGCAATAGTATTTGAATACAATTTTCAATTAGTCAGCGAGTTATATCTAAATTCAGATAGTCGTGTAAAATATTAAATAGTTAAATTTAATTTATATTTAAATTCAAATTCAATTCTAGTTTTATTCAGTGTACCTAGTTTTAACCGACTTCTAAAAACGGTTCTCGTAAAGAAATTTGGCTCTCAAAAGAAATCTGAATCTGACTAAATTAGTTTGCCGACCACTGCTCTAGCCGATACGCATACACACGAGATGCTTTGAGGTTACAGAAACAATTAGAGTGTTAAATGCATGTAGAGGAACTGCGGGCAAAATTTCTAGCAAATTCTCGCCCTGTTAGCCTCGCAAGAGCTGTCCTGCACGAACCTGGCTGGCAGACATGCAAAATCGACAACGTTCCGTTTCGGACAGGAGCTCGGAGAGAAAAAGAGGAAAGGTTTGCAGAAAGGTTTCGCATTGCAGGGCCACCCGGTGCGCCGCGAGGATCGCGTTATCGATAAAACGTAACTTCCTGTTGGCAATTGAACCGCCCCGGTCTTGTCGCACGTCCGTCTTAATCCTCGCGCCGGTGAAATACAGCTCGCAGACTAACGGGAACGCGGGGATTTCGCAGGTAAGCCGCGTCCGTTGTTCCCGATTCTTCCGTTTCTTCTCCCTCGGGATAAAAAAGGGCTGGCGAGAGGAAACGGGGCTCTCGCGCGTCCGTGTTTAAGGTCCGGGTTAGACCCGGTTGAAATACAACGCCGACCGTCTCGATCTCCCGCGATGCTCTCTTCGCGGAGAAGACTGTTTATCGTGGCTCGAGTTCGCGCGATAAATAACTTGATCCGTCCGGAGGAAATCCTACGGTACGTTTATTGGGTAATTGCACTTCGATCCGTTCGCGCTGCATCGATATCCAGCGAAAGAGCACGACGCGGCCGGGCCGATAAATAACGATCAAGAACGATCCACGGACTGTAAGAAACGGGAATTGCGGGAGGAGAATGTATCTGGTCTCGAACCGTGGCCGATTGCCGTTCTTTTTTAGCGACTACTCTTCGAAAAATCTTACGGAACAATTTAACAGCTGCAGCGCAGCACCTCTCAGAAATCGAAGTATTCGTCGAAATTTGTAAATAAACTACTTCTTTGTCCTCTCGAAAAAATTCTTGCAAGAATTCAGCGATGCTCGCTTGAAATTAAACGACATGTGCAGTCTCTACGAACACACCTCGTTACCGTGCGTATTGTGCTCGACATCTGAATATGTATAATCATGGTCCTTTGATCCAAACGCACAATTAGACACAGTATATGCAAAGGATCCTCTGGAAAGATGCAATTACTTATGACTAGACTGCGGGTCTTGATGCAAAATAAAAACTGCCTGCATCGATTGCAAGAAGTAGAAATTAAATTGAATGTTATTTCTTCTCTGAATGATTTGAATAGAGGAGAAATTTCATATTGACATCTTCAATTTTAAACATTTTTCAACAATTTTTAATTTCGTCTACTCAATCTTGCTGTAAACGCATGAAGATCCGCAGTCTACTTACGACTGAATAGTTCGGGGCTCGGATTAACAAGGATCTGAAACGGTGTATCGGTATCCCGGAACTGCTCGAGATTACCAGCAGCCAAACCACGAACTTGAACGCGTTAATCCCTCTTTGAGGAGCTGTCCGACTACAGTTCGACTCGATCCTTGGAGTCCTTTCCCGACTATAACTGTCTCACTGATTTCCTCGTACTGTTAGATGACCGCAAACGTCCTCCGCTAGAACGGACTGCACCTGTAGCCAGTTGCGAGTCGTCTGTATATGGCGCATCTGTAGGATGCTATCCCTATCCCATCGTGCACCGTAATCCGTTCAATTGGAAGAAGTCTTTATTCGTCTCCGACATTCAAGGAAAACGCGCAGACATTACACAATCCCACGAGTCTCCTTGATTTTTCACGCTTTCAGTGTGCGATCATGCTTACAGTTAGTGTTGATCATTGATCAATCGGCTTTCGTTTCCGACAACGTCTTTCCGTGCAAAATCAAAATGTTTCAACTGGTTCCTGAAAAATTGGAATATGGATTTCCCGTTGTTAGAATTTCGAGAGACTACTGATTTTATGCATTTATAATATGTATTGTTTTATAGTATGTATTTATAATAATGCGTAAAAATATGTAGCGTGAAATGAATGCACAAAGTTTCTATTGTGCATAAAATCCGCGATGAATACACATTAAGCACGCATTCAGTAGGAATTGGCTGGCGTGTCTGGCCATGGCCAACCAATTCTACTTATTGTGTATACTCACCCTTCACGGGAGTTGTTCTATGTTGACTGTGATACAGGTTAATCAATTGATCAAACGAGGTCTAATTTCCTAATCCTAACAATACGCTTCCATCCATTATTGCTTACTATCTATAATCAACCCTTTGAACTGGGAGCTATTGTAATTCCAGAATGAAACATTGCTTCCGACCTAAACTATTTGCGTTCTACAGAATTTTTTTCGTTTTATATATAAATAATTCATTATAATGGAAACAATATGGATTTTGACAAATTTTCAAAGCAGATGTTCTTTACCCTTGTGTAGTCAACCAAAATGTATAGATTATTTAAAACCTTTCTGTATTTAACATGCTTGCCCGAATTCTCATTATAAGACTATAAATTAATATATCAGCGAGTAAAGAGAATGAACATCCAGAGAAATTTTGTAATATTTTTTAGAGGAACATTAACAAATTGTTGAAAGAAATACAGTAAATGAGTATCCGGGTACCCGGTTGACACAAGGGTAAAACAAAGTGATCAAGCAGTTTTCTTATATTTTTCAACATATATCCTTTTTTATGTGAAATTATCCCCTTTCTATTCGGTATTATCAGCTTGAGAACGCCCCGTAAATGAAGAGCCATAAGAAGTGGGAGGGCTTACGGTAAGGCGTAACATTTCGCCGATTTTCTGTTAATTTCTCGGGACTTGTTCCGAGCGGAATCGATCGTCGCGCGTAACGAGGGATTAAAAAGTCGTGGAGCGGAATCTCGGATGCAGACGTGGCCCGAGTCGATCGAAAGGAAGTGCATTATTCCATGCCGGCGTGCACGTTCGAATAATCCGCGGGAAATTCGTCACGGTCGAGCAGCCGCATCATTCGACCATAGTTTTAGTCCGACGAACGTGCCTCGTCACTGTCGCGCCATTCCCGTAGCATCGTCGTCGTCGTCGTCGTTCTCCTTTTTTTTTGTCCCGGCAGCGCAATTTCCGCGCTATCCGCTCGTCGATATTCATTCCCCTTTCTTCGGTTCGTACGCAGCCGACAAGATCGTCCGACGGAAAATTGATTCGTCCCGTCCAAGGCGGAAAAGCAGATACAGATTCAGCTCTCTGCCTGAGGGACGCCTAACGACGATCAGAGGCGAGGGGCATGCTGGAGAAATCGCTGATTTTTCGCTCAATGGCCCTCACAAATCCTCTCTCTCTCTCCCCACAATCCTCGCGAAATCTAGATACCCGCGCACAAAACTCGATCCGAGCGAGCTGGAGATTTTAACAAGCGTTTTCCGAGTGATCCATCCCCCGCTTTTCATGAATCTCGAATATAATGTGGAGCTGGAAAGAGCGTTCCTCTTATACTCCATCTCTAGTCATCATTATCCGCCGCTAACCGCCTTGATACCTTAATAACAGGTTTACGGAACATTTTTTAAATAACATATACCACATGAAATAAATTTGTTGAATATTTCTCAACGATCGTAAATTAAAAATATTAGCACGCGTCATAATCCATAATAACAGAATTGCATTTATTCAGATTTCAAAGTAGGGGTTTTTTAGAGTAGCGGTTGACTAAAGAATAATACTAGAAAATATTTGTATAACCTCGGAAATTTTAAAAGAAAAAATCTGAAATCCGTCATCTCGACGGGCTCGGTAGTTCTAGCGTTAAAAATTAATTTCGTTCGTACTACAGTTGCTTGGGCAATGATTAAACTACTTTGATTTTGTGGTTCTTTGGGGGATGATCGTTCGGCAGTGAACGGCGTTAATATCAACATGGAACGAAATTGCAAGGAGCTTGAGCGGAGGATTTAAGGTTCGAGGGGAACGTCCTCCGGGGCGAATTCTTGATCCAAGCTTGTCCCATCGCCGCGAACAGGTGTTTAAAATTGCGCTCGCTGATATCGCTTAAGCCTGTCGACGCGGGAGGGGGTGAATTTGCAAGTTAAATTAGAAGGGGATAAAAAACTGACAGGAATATGCGCGTCGCGCGGACGAGAAACGGGGATTTTATCAAACTCGGTGTCGCGCGCGACCCGGGGCTGAAACTTTAAATTCTCGGAAAGGATGCGCTTTTCAACGCGTCCTTTTGTCGCTGTGGGGGCGGCTATGTAATCTTTTTTTCGCGCGTTTGCCTGCTATTCCGACCGTGATAGTCGGCCGAGAGCCCTGGCGATAGTTTATTCATCGATTGTCATTCACTGCTATTGAAAATTCTAGGTTCCGCAATTTGTCTAGTTCTAATCATTTTCCTTTTCTCGGGCTTTTATAAAACTAATTTATTATACGTGCGTGTTGCACAGCTTACAGTCGGCGAGGTACTCTCTTCTGTTTGTTAACATGCCTTGCCTTGAATTTTTTGCTAACAGTCATATGTTATAAATAGACTGCGGATCTTTATGCAAAATAAAAATTGTCTGCATCGATTGCAAGAAACAGAAACTAAATCGAACGTTATTCCTTCCCTTAATGATTTTAATAGAGGAGAAATCATATATCGACATCTTCAATTTATAAAATTTTTCCGCAGTCTAGTTACAAACTATTATACTTTCAAATTATAACAAACTACAGCAAATTATAACTAATCGTAGATCGTATTTGAAATGGAAAAATTACTTAAGAATATTATTATTTCGAAATAGAAACGATTCTTCACATTTGCAAGCGCGTTTGATTCTTGACACAGAATGATAGTGTGCAGTTAGTAAAAGGTATTGCACCCTATCTCCATCGATGACTCCTGACAATTATCAATGGTGCTTCAACTATCGGACTATGAATGACGGCGATGCGCGGCGGCTATCGATATTTCCCATCAGTAGTCGAGGCAAACACGTCCCGAATCGATCCTCGCAACTCTCGAAGCCGTTGATCGACTTTTTCTCGATTTCAATTCCGCGAGTTCGATCGATGGCGGCCGTGGACGAGAACGAGGAGACCGGAAGCTGTCCGGCCGCAGGAAGACGACCTCGTTTCTGCTCGTCGACGGGCAGATCCGTAACGAGTCTTAATTTTCAGGCTGGTCCCGGCAAACGAGCCACCTAGGGCCTCGGCTCTTTAACGTTCCTCGAAATTATTTAACGTGGATGGAACGATACACCTCGCAGCTTATTAAAGCGCCCTGATTCTCTCTGGGCGAACACGAGCCGATGAACACGGAGCAAAGATGCCGGTATATGTACTCGAAAAATCACGCCTGGCGAAAGAGATTGAATAAAAGCCACGGTGCAACATAAAATGAATTATCGTGTATACATTAAGGAAATACAATGGAAAACGATCGTTCCGAAAATAACGGAATGATACACTGCCTCGTGCTTTCTACAAGTATAGAATAATGTACTTTCCATCGCTGCGTGAAAGTCATGAAACAATTTAAGTGGCGTGACGAAGCACCGAAACGATCCTTTAATGTTTCGAACGATTAAGATAACGACGGAGATTGCCAACATAATGTGTTCAATGTTTGCAGACGATTGAACACTTTATTCGCCTGTACGACAGAACCGTTCCTCATTCTACATTAACAAACATTAATATCAATGCTTTCCACAAAGAGTCTCCCAGTCGATAGAAAACATTTTCTTCCGAACTCTCGCTGTGAAGCGACTCGGAAAAATGGGAGCTTGCGCAAGAACGCGAATAATAAAACCCGGCGGATCTTCATGCAAATTCTCATCTTCGCGGATTATTTTCTAAAATCCAGAATGAAAAGAGAGAATTTACATCGCGGCCTACTAAAACCTCTATCGCGAAAACAGCCTGGAAGCGTTATCAAAGTTCGTCAATTCCTACGTTTCCTTCCACAAAGTTGCAGGTCTATTATTCATAAATGCATAAAAGTCCGCGGTCCGATAATAACTTTTTACGGGAATCCAAACTTTCCAGAAAGATCGCGAAAAAGGGCGTACGTCTGGCGGAAATGGAGTTTCTATGACAGTGTCAGTGGTCGAACACTGTCAAACGTAGAAAATTACCGTTCCTCTGTAGCATCGATCGCATTCTTTGTCGCGCTGCTGCACCGTGAACAATGCAGCAGATGCCTCCGTTGCTTCTTTGAGATTGCCGTGCAATTACCGCTACCTTTGAGGAGCGTTTTTGTGTCTGCAGATATGATTTCCGCCCGGTGCAATATTCTCGCGGTTTTCTTTTCTCTCCGCATCTCTTTCCCGCCAGTGCAACGATGCAAGCTGCGGGTCAGGCTAGGTCTTGTTTCGATGCACCCCGGTTCTTCTATTTGCGATACTCTATCTCGTTGACGGGCTGCACTCACTTTAATCAGAAGTTCCCGTTCGACCGATCCTCCTCTTCTGCGCCTAGGCTATCCTAAATGCAACGCGGATTTTCGTCTGGCTCCGCGGAGACGGAAACTCGCCGAGGAAAATCGGATCGTTGATAGATCCTTTCATATCCGCGGAAATCGATGACCGAGAATAAATGTCCCACTAATCATGAAAGTGTTTCACCAGTCTGATCTGCCCATTGAACGAACACTTAGTCCTCGCGAATCGTTACTTCATTTCTCGAGTGCTGCAAGGCTGTATCATTATTTATAATTATTACACGAATAATCCATCATATTTTTGTATTCTTTTCTAGACCACTGTCAAAGAGATAGACGAACGTGGACCACTTCCATAATTGTAAACAAACTTTTTAATGATTTTTTACAGACGCAATTCTCTTGAAAAGGATACATATCCGGATCGAAACGTTGAGAATAATTTAAAAATTTGCAAAATTGCTTGTTAGTCAAAATTAGATCGAACCTATGCGCCGAAATCATTAAAAAGTTTATTCAATAATTTACGATCGACAAAGAAGAATTTCTATTGTGAACATAAATAATTTTCGCCCTAGAGACAGAATTTCCGCTCGGATTCATATTTCGGACGGTAAAGTTCGTCGAGGAATTTATTTGTTAACCCGTATATCGGTTACACTTTTCTGAAACCCGTTTGTTTATTGCGTTTTGCAACGCGCAGTATGCAATGAATGCATTCGGATTTATTTTTAACTAGTCCGCGGGCTCGTATGCAAATTCGTCTTTTCGGACGGCCATTTTTGGGATTTATTGAAATGTTTATTTTAGTGGGTTTTATGAAAGAAAAATACTATAAATGTACAAACGTCCGCCGTCTGCTTCTGACTTGAAAGAGCGTATGTTTTTTTTTATCCGGAATTGTTAGTTCGTTTTGAATTGATATAATATTTAAAATAACTTTTCGGTCGGGCAGTGTGCGATATATGTATGTATGTATAACGATCTCCGGACATTTATGCAAAGTTGAAGTTCCGGGCGTTTGTTTTTAAACAAGGGAAATAATTATTCCGTTCGTTTTATTGCGTTTCGTGAAACGAAAATAGTAGGAATACGCAAATTTGCAAGCATATTTTTCGTCACCTAAAATTCTTGGTTCATATTAAATAAAATTTTTTCTTGTCTGTATAGTGGTCTAACTATTTTTATTTTTATCGACATTCATGCAATTCCGAACTATTATTTTTTACGCATGTTTCTAATGGACATGGTCCATTTAGTAAATTATTAACAGCAATGAGATACATTCGAGTGGTGAATTATCCATCGGATTTATCGTATCATTAAGCGGATATAATATTAAACAACCGAATATCAGTCTTAATTTCACTGCATCTGCGATCAAACCGTGAATTATCATAATAATCATTTATTCATTCATTAACCAACCTATCGGAAGTGTATTAGAAAGCTTCTCGATAATTCTGCTGCATCAGAATGCACCTTAATCATTCCTGTCGAAATAATAATCAAAAGAATCGATTAAACTTCATTCCTGAAAAATCTGTTCGGGAACACTTAGACTATTAATTGAGCCATTCGCGGCGCGAAACGATTAAGCAATCAAGCGGTTGATTGATGGTAAACGTTTCTTCATTTAAAATAAATTGCCTCAACACGTTGACTGCGTCGTTGGCAACGTGTGAGTGACACTGTTCTTCGACGAGGTGTGAAAATGAATCTTCATTGCGATGTATCGCCCCACAGTACATTTTATTAGGGTCTTCATAACGTTTATGGGATCAGGTATCAATTGCTCATTAATGATTAGGTGTACATATAGCTACTTTGGAAGAACACTGGCATAACTCAAAAAATTGCGATTGTTCGCTTATGTCATAATCAAAATGAAAAAGTGGTATATTTTTACGTGGAAGAGTGTCACAAATGTAATTCACAAGTCAAAGCCCTTTAGCTAGAATTGAAGTTTTTTTTAAAGAAAAGTGTCACATGTCTAAACCCTTAGAGTTAATATTTCGGTTAGAAGAAAAAAAAACTATACAAAAGTTACCTCTAAGTATGTACTTTAAACAAAGTAGAAGATATTGCTGACGTGATTTTATGGAGATGAGTGATATTCAGTTGAACTTTGGTTAAATCTTTAAATGGGATTTTCTCCAAACTAGTGGTTCTCGTGTGCCGGTTTTCTTCCAAAGTAGCGGTATGTATTCATTCATGGCCGTCATAACTTGCAAGATAGAGTAGTGTTTAGTGGTGGGGACACAGTTACGGAGATAATACTGTAATAATACCAAGAGAGCAATACACGAGAATTGAAAGAACTTTTCAAATCGAATGTATTTTATCGATTCTCTCTACCGATTTTCCGGCATGAATCAATTTGGCAAATGAGCGTCTCGCATATTGACCCTTGCACCATATAAGCCCTTTAGGCGGAGGACCAAAAAACCAGAAAGAGCGTAATTGAACGAAGTTTAAAAGAAATAATGGGAAGGGGAATAAGGGACGCGAATCGACCGCAGAGGTATAGAGATTCAGTTGTCCGTGACGAAGAAGCGGATCGAGACGAGCGGAGAAATAAAATCAGCGTGGCGCAATAGGTTCGAAACGCGGCCTGATATCCGCAGCGGATAGGGAAAGCTGTTAAAGCGAGGACAAGCCAGGATGAGCAGCAAGCCGAGAGGTCGAATTGGCCTGCAAATGGATTACCGCTAGGATTTATATCGAGTGTATTCCGTTTCGCGAAGATAGGGGAGCAGGCCGAATCTTTTTCGTTTTATCGTACACGTTGGTTGACGATATTAGCGGGGTGGGGGGGGGGGGGGGGAGTTTTATGGAAACGCGGAAACACATGGGAGATGCGGCGAGATAGAGACGGCAATTATTCGCTTTTTACTGAACAAATCCGGATTGAAAGCTCGGTCGTCGCGGTCACTGTGTTCTTCGCCGACCAAGAGAACTTGTCCGAAGGTGTTGCGCGACTTCGAATCATGGCTGCCCGCTATTACAAACGCAATAGTCAGCCGAATGCCTTGGTGATAATTAGACTGCGTATTTTATGAATTTATGGCAATATTGTTGTTCAAATTTAATTACCGTAATTAAAGGAATTTAAGTCCACTCAGATCAATGAACGAGAACAGAGCTTTTCAATAATTGTGCTGTATCAAATGGAAACTTAAAAATTTTCTTTTGCGCGATAATCCCAAATGAAATGATTGGATTGCACTACACTACTAATTTATTTTGATTATTTTGGTTTAAAGGAAATTAGTAACATACATAGATATTGTACGGCAAGGGGTTAGAGGATCTATCAAAAAATCTCGAATTGCGGGCCACAGATTTCCAAAGATTTAGGGTTACGCAGTTCATGGCAGTCTCGATCTATTTCTTTCGAGGAATGTTCGTAAGGCTAACTGATGAAGGAGCAACGCCACTTTTTACAGATTCCCGAGGCTTGTACACTGTGTCAAATTTTCGAAAAGTCTCTTTTATCTGATTGTTCAGCGGACCAATTAAAATTCCTCTTTGTCGACTATTGATCCGAAACATGAATAGAGCACACCGAAACCAGTGGTGGACCCGTCGCGTTGCGTCGCTTACCCGTTCATCTCGTCGCGCGACATGCAACAGTGTACGGTCGCTCGACCCCATGGAACGGGAATGCTAATTGAAAATTGGGAACTGTTGACTTCCGCGCGTTGCTGCCTTTTCCGCTAATTTTTTTCGACATGCCGCTATCGATCCGCTGCGGTATATCCGCCGATGAATACCGACGAAATTGTACCGATCCTCGAGAACGCACATCCAGCAACACCACAAAGAACAGTTTGCAATTTAAGAATATTATTCGATTTCCAGCTCGCACAGGTTCCCAACAGAAGAAACAAACCTCTGTTTAGCTGCAGTCTCTTTGACTCGGCCTCGTCGATGTTGGTTTCCCTCGGTACAAAAGGGATCCGGAGTAATAAGAAAATGAATCCTTTGTAGTATAAAGAATCCTCTCTCAAGTGCACGCAAGCTGGGTAACCGGGCAGAGTAATGAAATCAGGGAGGTCCGGCAAAAAAAAAGAAGAAATTCGAGAAACGTTGTTTCTCTCGTTAAATGGATTTGATACCTACAGCGAGGTGATTTTTATTTGAAAATTGTCGAACGCTTAACCACACCGGTTGGCCGGTATACGACCCGGAGGCTCGAAAGTGATTCAATTTCCCATTAAAGGGTGAACACGTAATAACGCCGCGCCGTATTTTCCAGGGACTTGCGGTGGAACACGGCGCGCCGTCTATTTAGCGAGTAAAGAGCGCTCGCACCGGCCGCGATAAAAACGGATCCCATAACGGCAGTGTTTGTAATGAACCTGTGGCTCCGGCTGAATCCTTTCCCAGCCGTTACCCTTCGACACGGTTATTGGTTAACGCGTCGAGCGAGCGCCAAATTGTAATCGAAGGATGCGACACTTCGACCCGCCTCTGTGAAACTCCGCCTTTATTATTACCCTCTCAGCTGGAATTTATTTAAGCAATATCCGACGCCCCGGCGAGGCCCTCTTAGAACCCGTTGCTGTCGCCATCTTGACCCACCGTTTCGCGGGAATTTATACGGGCTGATAAAATTGATGGCGGACGTTGGGTAAAAGGGCCTACGCAAAGGAAAATTGATTGAAGCAGTACATTCGTCTAATTTTGCGCATTTGAAAACGTTGAACTGTGAACGGCAGTTCCAGGTGGTTATATCAGAGATGAATTCTTGAGCCTGGACGAATAATTCCATCTAGGTGGAGATGGACTTCGGTGCTCAAAGTGTAAACTAGAGTACAGAACCGTCTTCCATTAGTTCACGAGCTGCCCTCTCGAGTGACCGCTATCAGGGAATCCGGCCAGTTCGGTGAAGGGGTGGTAGGTTAAGTGCAATAGGCACGGTCAGAAATCAGATGGTATCTCGTCGGGCTGGGTGTCCGATAACGTTCGATACGTCCGGCTGGGTTTCCTGGCAAACAGACCAAGATGCTATACCCGCTCTAGGGAGTAGTGTTCCCGGGGCATTGTTCGAGGGTGGCGATGCTGTGGTCTGCGAACAGTATAGCGCGGTCAGTATACCGCATCCAGACCGGCCCTGACCCTCGTCAATTCGATCCTCTATCTCTCTCTTCCTGATGTCGAACCTGATACTATTGATATCGATGATAGGCCAGAATACGGTCTACCCTGAGCACCAGACTTATTTCTTATTCCCCTCGAGTTCCAAATAAGATTGGGACGAGGCGGTTTTTATTAGGCGGTCGCATTTGTGGTTGGGATAGACCCGGAGGTGTTACGAGAGAATTCCGAGAGCTGATGCAAATATTCGAACCGCATAGTGAAACTCCTATTTTCTTGTACTAGGATGGTATTTTCTTCGAAAAAGTCGATATAAATAGCTGATAATTTAAAATGTCGGGCAGAAAATCATAATTTTATAAGAATAGCGTTTCACTTGTTCGATAACCTGCTGCTGCATTGTGAGAGAAACTTCCCGTTCCTCCTATGCGGGAAAAGAGCCTTGGAAAAATACGGGAAGACCTTTCGGTTAGCCCGTTACAATGAAATTATGTGCGCAAACATAAAGAGAGCCGGAAAGTAGGTATACAAAAGGGAAAGATCGATAATGGACGCAGACCGCGTTGATTTACAGATATGAGATTGCGGAGTGCACGTACAACGATCGTGCACAGTATGCACAAACCGTTTAAATATTATCAATTCACAGGGTACGAAAGGAACAACGAAATCGGTTGGTTCAATTATATACTTTTTCTTTTTGTACATATTTGAATAACTGAAATTAAACGGAGCGAGAGAGGCAGATTGTCAAATGCAGATTTAATTGTATTAAACGAAAATATCGTACGCTTCTGTCCGATCTCCGAAAATTTCGTTCCGTCGGAATATTATTCGTCGCACAGAGATAATCGTTGATTGTCATCCATTCATCTCGGAAATTACATTTTCACTGAAAACAATGCTGTACGACGCGAGGACCGGCGATGCGACGCGAATCCCACCGGTCCGTTTTTAATTCTACTCAAGATAACACACGTTTCTGATTTGATGTACCACACTCGTCGCTCGAATCATGAAGCTGCGATATTTGTTCGGCAAAGCGAGCGAAATTAGTCAATGAATTCTGGAACGAAACTGCAACAAACGTCGCATCGAGTTTGCCGCCATAATGCGCACAGAATTGGATCCTAACTCTTGCAAGATATTTTACTATAATCGTCCTGACCGGTCGGTGGACATTTATTAAATAAATTCGATGACACATACTGCAATAAAATTCACTTGAAATTTCGACATATGAGTATTACAGAGCGGACGCATTGACTGCTCGATTATCCCAGAATATTTTTCCGAATAAAATCTCTCTTGGGATAGTTGGATAAATTCACGTTAACTATTATACATTTAATTGGCAACCTTTCGCTATTTACGTTATTTTAAAGAAACTACTACAATTTATTAACGTATAATCTCTGTGCTTTAGTGATTTTAATGAAAAGTTAAAGAGCAGCGTTAAAAATTTTTCCGAAGGAAAGTTTCCGAGAAAAAGCGGGCGATTGTCGGCGTGAAAATCGACAGCGTGGAGTGCGGCTCTCCCAGAGCGATTCTGGAAATGAGTGCACAGTGGCGGAAGGATTTCCTGCCCGTGGGCCAAGCCAAAATGTATTCCAAACGCGTGCTGGGTAACCCTGACCCTACTCAAGCCCGGAAACTAATCAAAGCCAGGACAAAGGGACGAGACGGGGCGTGCGTAAAGAAACGCGTCGGTTAACCGGCCAGAAATAAGCGAGTTGATAAAAAAAGTTCGTCTTGGAACGTCGTAACAGAGACGTTTCTTTGCCAGTAGCATTTCTCTCGCGTTGTTCACCTGTCCTGGAAACGAGGAAACTCGAGCGAAAAACGGACAGTGAAAATATTATCCTTGCAATTACCCTTCTGGCTTCCTTCTCCTGTTCGAATATCGATGCTCGCCTAGAAATAACAACGTCGAAATCTCTTCGATCTTTCCACGAAATCCAGACCTCGAAACAATTTTCCTCGACTCTGTTGCTTTGGAAATTCGTTCGCGGTAACAATAACGAATCTAGAAATTTCAACCTCCAGCCAGCGGTTCTTTCCGATTCAATTTTTGCTCTTTATGCAAAATAAAAAGATGTCAGATTCACAAGATATACAAAATGAGCCAGGTACACTTCGCATTCTTACTTTAATATTATATATATTGCACCTAATCATGTTTACCATAAAAGCATAAAATCCGCAATGTATTCATACGAAATAATTATCTCGCTTGTTATGCGAATGGCTGAACGCGTTGTCCGCCGTGAAAATTCTGCGAGAATAAAGAAACTTATTTAATAAACCAGACGCTGGAAAGTTGAAGTTTAGAGCACCTAATACCTTGTTAACCTAGTTGCATCTCATAAATCTTAACAAAATGTGGCTCGCTCGATGTGTCGCCATATGTATTCATTTTTAAATATGTAGAAAGAATTATACCAACTGCGTGTGCCGTTGGATTCGCCGTCTCGAATAATTGAAAGAATCAACAGGCTTTTTTGGGGAAACTATCCGAGCTATTTCTGCATTCCTTGTTCCACGTTTTAGATCCTACAAAAATTTCTTTTTATAGCTCTTGATCCGATGCATTTGAAATAAAGTGTGAGCCGATGAATTCACTTATACGTCTATCCATCTATTTTTGAGGATCCTGCGAGGGTGAGAAAGCCAGGTGGATAATAAAATAAACAAAATAGCGAGAGACTAAAATTCCACCGCACCCTAAACATGACACACGTCTGATAAAATGGCGGTTTTTCCTGCGAGCAATGTACGTCGAAACTCAGCGGGTTTCGCTCCCGAAGACAAATAGATATCCGCTTCTTTGTACCTGGGCGAATTTATCACGTTGTCGGGTCTCTTCCAGCTGAGAAAATTCTTGGCTGCGATGTCCGCAGGAGATTGAAAAAAATGGTGGTGGTAAGCGAGGAGCCATACTTTCGATTGCTTTTAAAGTTGGCCAGGTGTCGCAGGATTTACGAGGCTGGGCAACTTCGTAATCGTGGTCTTCAGTGACTCTCGCAAAAATAATGGTCCTCCGCAATTCTGAAATTAATTGTCCGGGAACACAGGTGATTATCTGTTGTTTCACTTCTGTACATCTGTTATCTATGTACGACTTTGTTAGAGTGCCAAAAGAGTTAGCAAACTCCTTTAAAAAAACAGTGTATCTGGCTGAAAGCAGCCGAAAATTCAATTGCCGCGAAACAAGCGAACAAAACACCAGGTTCGCGATAATTTTGCGATTCACCTGGAAAGTTCAGTGCACAGAAAACTTCCCCGAGGCTGTAGAGACTGCAGTATGCCACTGCACGGCTAACAACGTTCCGAGCGTTTGTTTCGAGAGAAACACCTCGGCTGTCTCCGGAATCCGACTTTGACGCAGCGCGCGTCAAAGGGAAGAAGGCTAAAAGAGAGAGAGAGGGAACGAGAGAGGAAGAGGGTCTGTTAGGGCGACACGTAATCATGCATCGTCGGCCACTTCAGAACGCAGGCGGATTTCGAGTTTAGTGGCCGTGGGAAGAAATTCCGGGGGTGCAACTGCCGAAAGGCATTCCAGCGTACCTGCTTCGAAGCCCGACCTTCCTTCTGCTTCCTGTCCAGGGGAAGAAAGAGATAGTTTTTCGGAGACTATCCAGCTGCCCTGTCTGGCAGGTTCTTTCCAGTGACGTAACAGTGGTTCCCCCCGTTGCGTCGTTCCCCAAGTCCCAAGGGAGGAAAAACGAGGCGCGAACATGTTTACGCTAGGCTCGGCCCTTTTCCCGACTCTTTCTGTTCGTGTGGCTCTCTTATTCAACTGACGGTCTCGCGGACTGCGTTCGAATAAGGATTACAGTCTGCTGCTTTTGCCAGAGAGATTCTATTACGGACCTAGCCGGCTGGATTTCCGTTTCGGTTTGCGGTGTCCGACCGTTTCCAGCTTATGGAACTCCCGTCCACGAGACTCGAATGGCGCCATTTTTCTCGGGCTGTTCATTCGCTCAGACTCATCTTTACGCAAAAGAAAAATTGCATTTTCCTGGTTACATTGCTCGATGAAAGACTGTCTGAAAAAGGGAGTATAAAAAGGATGTTTTAGATGTTTAGTTGCCCAGAAAATTGCTCGAAGCTTCCAGTTCCTTTTGGACGACAGGAAACAGGAAATCTAAAGGTAGATAACAGCTAGCAATTCCCAGAACACTTACCTGGATCGATAAGAAGCTCCATGAGGAACCTGGCTCTATCATGCAAGGATTGCTGTTTTTGTTGTTCCTTTTACCATCAACTCACTCGAAAATTCAGACCTGATTGATTACAGGCTTCAATAGATTCGTATTGAATAGACCCGAATAAGCATTATGCTTAGGTAAATTGTATTAACACGCTTACCTTCTCCGATATATGGGTCACGATAATGTTATACTAGGTAGAGTAAGGCTACACGGATACCATTGTGCGAGAACAACGCGTGGAGGTGTAAAGATAAGAGCGTTATTAATACTGTAAACCAAGTCCACTTCCTTGACTGCGAAGTTTATATCTGCAGTTGATCCTCGGAGTGTATTAATTAAATAGATATCTATAATTTACTGCTAGAGAGTGTATATAATAAAGCAACAATATTTTAAGTCCTATCTTGATGCCATGGACAATTGATACAGTGAAAGTTTCTTGGAAAGTTCCTTAGCAAGTAATCTATAGGCCATTATTTTTCAGAACAAGCGTACAGTAGTTGAAGTTCTTTTATCGTGGAGCCACGGACAATTGATATAGTGAAAGTTGATTGGAAAATGGCCGAAGTCCTATCATCTCGATGCCACGGCCAATTGGTTCAATGAAAGTTGATGGGAAAACGCTATCATTTTCACAAATAAGGTTGCAACACTGCTGTCTTATTGCTACGGGCGATTGATCCAGGGAAAGTATGCTAGAAAACACTCTCGGAATCCGACCTAATCACCAGTTTCAGGATCAACTTATCATCGTACGTAGGGATTCACCCTTTTGTTACCGGTTGCGAAGTTTTGCTTCTGATACCGATACGACATATTTTATCGCGATTGATTCAAACAGTTTCTATTTTCCGAAATAGTTCGCAGTATAATAAGATTTAGTGGTTTCACCATTTCAACGTAGCTTCTAAAAAATTTTGCCATTCTCCAGCGTACATCACGATGGAATTTCGATATTGCGAATTCCTATTTCTGTGACGTGCGGTATCAAAGTCTGCCTTAGCTGAACGGTTAGAAAAAGTGTCGAATAGCTCATTTGTCCCAGCTTGTTTGTCCCGGAAAGGAAACACTCTTGCCCCAGCAGGTGACACAGCTTATTACGCTATTCAACGCGGTTGCATAGGCGCCTCTCGGTAGCATCGATCGAGAGGATAGTGTGGTGAATCGGAGGACACGGGACCTTGCTGATTCGGGAGCCATGCGAAATTTCTGCACAGGCCTGACCGCCTCGTGTAACGATCCTCACTTCCGGCTCGGGCCGCTTCTGCGTCGTTTGCGACGATTCCAGCTGTTGTACGGATTTACCGGGCGCTGCACGCCGCACCGCCGCCCTGGAAGGCCCCCCAGCCATTGTCCCTGAGCACAATGAACGTGTTGTCGCTGGTAAATTTCGGCGCAGCCTGTGTAATCGCGGATCCCAACGAATAATACCAACCACTCTCCCTCTTTCTCTATCTCTCTGTGAACGGTTCCTCGAGAAGAGCGCGACGCCGCACTTGAACACTCTTATTAACCCCTTCTCCTACAACATCGTGTCTGACTCGTGATGAAGATTCTGAACAGAGTCTAACAAATATGTATGCTACTAATTTCCTTTAAACCGAAATAAAATTTTACTTTGGTTTTGTTAATGTACAGTTATTAGAGAATATGTAAGCAAACAATAGATATAAATTTTCTCCTTTTTTAGGAAAGTACACGAACTACAAAAAAGTTCTAATCACTGAAACCGTAAAATAAATCGGTAAGGGGTTAAAGAAGCTATTAACATTTTATCCCAATTGATATACCTCACACGATCAAGACAGGAGCTAAGTAAAAATAAATTTCTCTTGAATAATTTCTACATTAATAATTATATCCTTATAGCGATCGTATTTGTTGTTGATATTAAATTATTAATGCTCTCAGTGCAAAGGTTCGATCATTTGTTACTTGATTTACAAACTACTAAAGTAGTTCCGACATTTCAATCTTTACTTAGATCATTGCTTTGTAAAACAAATGATCGAACCTTTGCGCTGAGAGCATTAGTAATTTAATATTCATATTTTTAAACATTTCTCAATTCTTGTAATCTGTTTACTATCTTAAATTGCACCTTACCGATGCATAAAGTACGCAGTGTATTAATCAGAGGCAAGAACAAAGAATCAGTAAAAATTGAATTACCGGAACAAGCGATACAGAATCGAGAGTATCGATTATTCAAGCGGGCAGTTCGAAACTGTGCGCCGATGTAATCGAACGGGTCCGATCGAGAGGTAAACGAAAAGTTGGTGGAACGCGAGGAACGTTGTTATTAGCTCGTCAGTTGGAATCGGGGTCATGGTTTTCAGCGATCGCAGATCTCCGTGTTCACGTGCATATTACGCGGGCTCGCGTGCCACGAAGAACGGATTACACGAGTTTCGCGGTGAAACGAGACCGCGTGCCGAGCCGAGCCAAGCCGTACAGCGCTGCATTGCTGTCCCGTGCACATTTTTCTCTCGCGAAACGGTTTGCAACTCGCGACTGGCTGAAATCGATTATGTCGCCGTAGTGCCAATAATAACGTTCGCGTCGGGTCGCGAGGTGGCACGTACACTTTCCAGACCACCTTCGAGTTCCGTCTTTTCACGATCGATATCGCGCACAGTTCGCTTCTCTCCTCCCTTCGATCCACTTCGCTCTCAACTTCCATTCTTTTCGATCCCTGTTCTCTCCGCGCGGAAACTGGAAATGCTGTAAAAACTAAATTGTTTCAATATTTCGCAAGGGTGGCACGTCGAATTTTTAGTAAAATATTTCAATAATGAAGACACGAGTTTCACTTTCGTCTGGACCCGAGTAGAACAGTGAGCCGCAGATGAGGATTGTTTATCCGACCGCGTGCAATCGTAACGCGATCGATCGCGATACCGGAGAGTGCGGTTCGCGATGAGGTTGCACGCGCGACACCGCTCCGGCGTGTATCGGATCTCCGATCGTCGAAACTTCTGTAATTAATGGAAGTTGTCCGCCGCGGAAATCCCGGGTCCCGTCAGAATTTCGACCGTGGGCATAATCCACTTTTGTCGGAAGTTCCGGGTAATCGACGCGCGGCGCGCATCCGCTATAGAAAAGGTGATACATCGATCGCTGGCAACTGAACAGGACCCGTCGGAACGAGAAAATAATTGGCAACGTTAACGCCGGGGGATGTCCCGCGATCGCTCCGGCTAATTTAAATAATCCGCGAGGTCCCGCGCGAGAAACGAACACGCTTGTTTTCACTGAAAACAGAACGGGCCCGCGCTGTTCTGTACAAACACGGAAAATCTCGTTATCCGCTTTAATCCTCGCGCTTCGAACTCGATTTCCGACACGTATTCGATCAGGCTACCGTCGCGTCGATCTATCCGACGCGCGACGCCACGTCGCGTCGGCTTCCTTGGATCTTTCTTCCGGCGTCGGGTCACGAAAAATCGAGTCGGTCACTATCGACGCTCCGCAACATATTGGCGAACATAGCCTGCAGGCTGTCACCGATGTTACACGTGTATGTCTCGGGCTATCGTCGATACAAAGGGGCGCATCTGGCCCGTAAGTGATAGGAGCTGACGCGGGTCTGGCTCTACATAGGAATACAGGCCGATCCATAAATCGGGAAGCTAGAAAATTGAGCTCCTCTATGCTGGAACTTGAGCTGATTTCCTTGTTCGCCAAATGGATTATCGGAGAATTCTTATCCCACGGGAATGCTGAATAAACTTCCGCCCTCCAGGAATCCATTTAATCGGGTAATGTCATTATCGCGTTCACAAATAACATTTTAATGTCCTCGTCAAATTTACGAGATTAGTTCGAGTGCTTCCATTCGAAGCAAACATTAAAATATGTGGACAGAAATTGTTCCGAGTGCAGCGAGACCACGCCTCCTCTGCACAGAAGAAGCAAGAGGACAATACAAGGGTACTATTTTTGCCGAGTAATAATTAGGAAAACGCCGAAACCACGCCTGCTTGAATCACTATACAAAAACTAAGCACAATGAAAAAGTGGAGTGATCGTTTTGATTAAGTAAAAGTCGAACGGAAATTCGTTTTTGCATCGTGCTGTACGAAATTCGACTTTTCCGGCTGGGTTCGACTTTCCCTAACGGGGTTTTCCCGGTCGATCTCGGAGCAACTAGCATTCTACTCGCGACAACTCGACGCGGTGTATACAAATTGACCAGCTCGACGGAGCCAGGCATCGATGGCTACAGCTCCGGGCTATCGTGGCACCGATTGCGTGCCGTTGTTGTCGTTTCGTGGTCACGTTCCTATAGTAACCGCGGCCCATTGTTCAATAAACGCTGAATTATGAGTCAGTCCCCGCGGCCGGTAGCTGCCGCCGTTCTCGCAACCCTCGTCACGCTCGTTTCCCCGACGAAACGATGATTAACTCTTTCCCTTGGCACCGGTTTGCAAAAGGGGCAACCGATAGGGTCATCCATTCGATCCGAGGATCGCGAGCAAAACGGTCGTTAGGTAGGGGTTACGCTAAAATCGACTCTATACAGGTCCCACCAACAGGAATTCACCGATGCCAGTCGTGATCGACAACGATTTCGATGGACAACGATCGTGATCGGTAATGAGCGGGTCTGAGCTTTTAAAAAATTCACAAAATTAATAATAAAATCATATACGTTCTTTTTTATCTTTGTCGATATAGTGCTTGGACAATATGCATATCGTATTTGGTCTCTGAATGCCTCGCATGCACACAGAAAGAAATAGAAACTACACCCAACCTAAACAGTCGTCGATTCAAATCTTTGTGGGTCAAAGTTGTTGTCGATCAAATCCGGTGAATTGTCAGTGAAATCTGTGTCAGCGATTTTAACGTAACCCGTTAGAAACTTGAAGCTAGGCGAGCAGCGATACAATAGCTGAAGTTCAATTGTTTCGATACTCCGCCCAGCGGTACGTTCCTACATTTGTTCTCGAAAGAAGTTCTGTGATTTAAAACGTCTCTAACAAACACCGTGCAATTTATAAGAGAGAATTCCTCTTTACTACAATCCCTTAAAATTCGACATATAACATTTTTTGGTATTTTATTCGCTCGCGTAGTCTACAATTCGCTCGCGTAGTCTACAACTTATACTATGCGTTCGGGTGCGACTTACCGCGAACATAAGGATTGAACAAGTTAGCTGGCACAATGCTGAGTCCCGGAGCCGATGATCCATGGACACCGGTCGCCTAGATCAAGCGGTGTTTATTTTCGCAGGGGTTCGCGGGTATTTCGAATACGGCGAATCGAATCGATCGCGGCCGCGATTCGTTTCCATTGAAAACCGCTCGAGTGGGCGTCCGGGGCCGGGCTTTGTTCGGCGAAAAGACGCCGGGAAATCGGGCTGCGATTCAAGGAGCTGAAATAAAGGGTCCCAGGGTTACGGGGGTACGAATTTTTTTTTCCTCCATCCAGCCGGCGCGGCGTGTATTTAAATATCAAACGGCCGGCCTGGAATATAGGTCGAGGGAATACCCGCGTCCCCATTGTGCTGCGGTATTGTCGGCCCGCTCAAGAATCAGGCATTCGGCTCGCGAAGACCATCACGGTACGGATCCAGTCGGAGATAATGGCACGACGTATGCGCTCCGCTGCCACGGTAATTGAATTTTTGATCCCCGAAGGAGTCGAGGATCCTCTTCGATGGCAAACGTTGCGCGCCGATTTCCCGCTAGTTTTCAAACACTATTTTCATTTGTCTCGCTCCTGGTCTTGTTCCAACTCGTTCCTAATTTTACCACGACGTACACTCGTGGAACGGTAGACTAAACGGTAGACTATGCCGGTGGTCGTATAGGAAGAGAGGAATTTTTTAGCTCGTTTGGTTACAGAAGACAAGATAATTAAGCCGCGGACATACGTAAAGGTCATTTAAATTCCGCGCCGCGGTGCTACTAATTTCTACGAAGAGAAAGGCGCCGCGCACACGCATTAAAAATGTTCAACACTATCAAAGCGGGCTTTACGATCGCCAAACGAAATGTTTATGATAAATGTGCGGAATAGAATATTTATAAAATGATCTTGCGTCTGTCGGAACCACCGAATGTGGTTTTTGGTTTTCTCTGCTGTGACTCGTATTTCACGTTTAAATACGCTGTTCCTTTTGCGTATGTACTTGGCTATTTGATTGAGGTGAACGTCTGTAGGTGAAAGATTTATACCAGTGGTACAGATTTTATACGGGTACGATACAGTTGATAGTGACAATAATCCATTGCTGCAAAAAGGAAAATAGTGAAAGAATAGTGAAATAGTAAGAGACAGGCGTAGAAGTACTACCGTAAAGCAGGAAAGGCCAAGCTCAGTTTTGTAACAGCGCACTGCAGCTCGACGAGCCATCGTCACGAGATGTAGCCATTCCGAAAGTTTTCCCGCGAGGCACTTTCTTCGCCGTTCTCGTCGTCACGGGATCGTAAAGTCGCGGACATCCAAGTCTCCACTGTTCCCGAAGGAAGTGTCACCGAGGGCTACAATATCATCCCACCGCTCGTTTAATTTTCACGGTTAAACGAACGCGTACAGCCTCGTCTTCGTGGGGTCTCGTACTCCTCTTGTTCTGCCCTTTCTTTTCGCCGAGGAAGCCGAGAAACATTCGCCGCAATCGTTGTTTCGCGTCACGAGGCTCCGGACTCGAATGCGCTTCCTCCATAGATAAAATGCAAACATAACACCTGCCGCGAGTAACGAGCATTCGACGTGTGCACCGGAGAGAAACGAGACAAGCGTCGATTCCCTCGGGCGTCGCGACGCGATTAAAATACTGCCGTCGCGATCCAGATGTTTAATAAGCGAGAGGTTCTCGTTCCTAATCGGATGGCTTGAAAATTATTTCGCGGATCGGCCTTACGTTTGCGCGCGCCGTCGAATTTACATTTAGATGTACCGCGAGGCTTTTGTGCGTCCTTCAGAAATAGTTTCATAGAAAGAAGACTCTAAGATAACACGTGGGAAATTGAACAGGTCGCGGCCTCGTTCATAGATGGCAATAATACTGAAAATTTTATAGTTACATCTTGAGACGTGAACCTTTACGTAGAGTCAGCTCTACAGCTAAAATATTGTTCGAAGAAAACCAAAATTTTATTCGTTCGTGGTAGCCCGTTCCACGAGCGGGTAATTAAGAATTTCACCCGAAAATGTACAGCCGCGTCTCACGGCGGTTATTTATTTACGCCGTATCCCCTGTACAAAAAGCACGTAATTTCACCGGAAAAATGAAACTCGACGGTGCTATCTCCGAAACTAATAATTCAGAACAAAATTCGCTACGTGCTCCCTTGTACAGAATTCGTTTCCGCGCCTGTAATATACGAGGAGACGGAGCAACGTTCCGCGTAGAGCACGGCACGGTAGAATAGAGAGTGCGTATGAGCGGCGACCCGTTTTTCGCGTGTGTCTCTGACATCTTAATATCTAAATAATGTCCGTAGGAACTGGAGGAAAGTTTAATTTGTCACGCGATAATGAAACGTGCGCCGAATATCGCGGGCTATGGTCGGGTGGCGATCAATCTCCGAGATAGATCCTGTGGAAACGTTGGCGCGATGCAGCGCGGGAATAGCGGCGTGTCCGTAACCCGTTGCAATTATCTTAATGATTTCAGCCGGTTTAATTAACCGACTCGGTTGGTTCGCTCCGGCGCGGCGCAGATTTCGGAATTACGTGTGGTTTGTGGACGCGCTTCGCTATCTTCCCGGTGGCATCTCGCCGCGATGGCGAGTTTTGCCAGCTCGCGGCCTAGAAATTCCCCTAATGAAACCATTTAGCGACTCGGAGGCGCTAAAGGGAACACTCGATCGCGGCCGGTTCAACGCGATCGAAAGAGCCCCCGCTGGTTAATTGCCGATCACTCGAGAGCGTCCCGCGTTTTTGCCCGTTGCGAAAGTTGCACGAGCAAAGTCCTCGTGTCACGGAGAATAGCTTTCTGTCGAGCAGACTCCCTCTTCCCTCGGAAATTGCTCCGAAGCGTCCAACTAGATGTAATTCGTGCTTTGACTCTTAGCCCTTCGTTCCTCAAAGCGAGCTCATATCACGCAGACCTTCAACGAATCTACCAACCTGAACTCTGCGTTCCATTGCGCTGTCGCGTGCGAGCGTCAGCTCGTTACCAGCTGAACCTCACCTTTGTTCTTTTTCTTCCCTCATTTTCGTTTATTCCGAACTATCTGCGCTCTCGATCTTTAATTCGTGGTAGTATTTAGACCGTCGAGCTTTGCGCGTGCAAACCGCTCGGAATTACTATGTGATTCGAAGTTATTTTTTCCTTCGCGAATATTTTCTCCGCGACTTTGTTCAGCAGTTATTAACGAAAAACACAGAATCAGAGCGCGGCTACTGCGAACAGATTCCGGCTCGGCCAACCCTAAAGTCACACTCTGCCGTAGCCGCGCTCTGATTGGTCCGTCTTTTTCGTTACCAACTCCCTAACAAGGCCGCGGAAAAAATGTTCGCAAAGGAAAAAGTTACTTTATCATTTTCGGAACGTCCTGTATAGTATTACACCTGTATTCTGAAAATAAAGGATTTCGTCAAAGTTCTATTTATAAACTATCTGCTCGAGTAACCGGTGATGTAAAACGAAATTCATCCAGTCTCCGGGACTGTACCTCATCAGTAGAATGTTAAATACAACAACAAAAAAGAAAATAAGAATAATGAGAATAATTACGTTTCTTCCTTACGATGCAAATGGGTTAATGGGAGTGTGCGGCTAGATGAGCCAGATCCTGTCGAGGATGATTATCGTGTACGGTGGGAGCGCGTCAACCGGTTCGTAGTTTGTTTCTCTTTGTTTTCCTTTTCCGTCGGTTTTCATCGAGGTTCTGCCTCGCTCGCGTTTCGTGTTCCGCGATTTTAGAAGCACTCGGCCGAGTCGGCAACCAAGTGCTCGTTTACTTAGTAACGTTACGTAAGAAGCCATTTCTGTCGAAAGTAACGGCGATCTCGTTAACAAGCGAACCGCACGGACCGCATTAAATCGGCCGGCGATATTTCGAGTTTGTTTCGACGCCGGGGTTAGGACAACCTGCTGGATCGTTGCTATTGGATTACCCGGCGAAATGATCCTGGAAATGACTTCCCGCGATCATCGCGTTGGGGAGATTACGATTTCCGTGGCCCCTTGTTTAAAGGTTAAATTTGTATTCTTGGGGTTATTTTAAGAAAAAAATGTATATGTCACAGGTATCAAATGGGCCTGGTTTAATCGGTAAAGTAAATTTGCTGTTTTTTATCTGCAAATATCTCGGTAACTATGCGAAATATGGCAAAATATCAAGAGACCTTTTTTGTAGAAAATTAAATTTCCAACAATTTATGTCCTATGACATTTTTTTATCAGCTGCGCAGTTTCCGAGTATACTTATATTTCGGCAGAACAACTGCCTCTCCCCCGAAATGATGGTCGGAGGAACGTAAAGGCTCCGTTCACAACTGCTTATACGAGACTCAAGACATGTCTATGTATTAAAACTCAATTAGCAGTGAATATTATTGACGTATTAGGTTAGGTTAGGTTAGGTTTTAATGTTTTCCTTTTAAATTCAATTTCCTACAAAGAAGGTCTGTATATATTTCGCCATATCTCGCATAGTTTCCGAGATATTTGCAGGTTTATAAAAAACAGGAAATCTACTTTACCAGCTAAACCAGGTCGATTTGGTAGCTATAACATATACAGTTTTTTTCTTAAAATAATCCCAAGGACATAAATTTACCTTCAAAGTAGGGGCCACGGAAATCATAATCGTCCCATTGCGTTTATGGCTATCGGCGACTAGCCCCGCGGCTGCGTTTCTTCGAATTAACGTATTCGCACGTATCTACGGCGTGCATTGTACGTATGGATGACCCGTACTTACGCGAGTTTCTCGATTCTTCGCACTTTCGTCTTCGAGCAAATCGGCAAAACGTTGCTAATGCTGCAATTTCGCTTTAGATACAGTAACTCTCATTAATATTCGGACAGTCTTAAAAAGACGATAACTTTTTAAATATTGGACTATACGATTTGAACTTTTTTGAGAAGTTAGAGCAATTGGTCCCAATTGGCGGATCGAATAGGAGGAGACAACGATTCACGTGATGTTACGGTTTGAACCGTGGGAAATCGAGATTTTCCCGTGGCGAGGAACAGGCGCCGATGGAAACGCCGGCACCACGCGGCGTCCCATTTCAAGCGTAATTAAATTTGCAGTTTTTCCGACGAGTTTCCACGCGAAAACAGAACACGAACGCTACTACTCGCTCGCGGGAAGTTTCGTTAATCGGCTCGCGAGAACTTCGAAGTACAACCTAATTTGCTGGCAAGAACTTGCACGGCTCTGTATCGCGTTCACGGACCACCGAATCGACGGCTCGGCCCGAGCCCGTCTCGCTTTCGAAACGAAACGGAACGATCGCGTTTCCGACCGGCGGAATTCGCCGCGGGAAAGAAACCCGAATCGTTCGGGCTCGCGCAATTATGCGCTTCCATCTTCCCACGTCAATCAGGACTGGTCGAGCACGCATGCACACGCGTACACGCGTCGACGAGGGCAGAACAAGCGTGCACCTTCGATTCAAGGCTCCGCTAGATCTGGATCGCGGCCCGTTCTCCCAAGAACTGCAATTAAACTGCGGATCTTTGTGTAAAGTACAAATTTATTGACACTGTTATTGTTTTGTTTCGAATTACTGAAATTGTAACTGCATGCATGAAATCCGCAGATCGTGTCCCACATAATGTTCCCGCGCACATTTTGATGCTCGAATACTGCCAGACAATGCTCGAATAATGCCAGAGTGGACTAACAAACTAAATAAATAGTCAGAGGTACGTATTTCCAGAGCCATCCATTTATCTTCTTTTGGAACTCCGAGATATCGCTCACGATACCAGAATTCTCGACGGTCCACGCACGGGGAACACCTATGCAAATAGCTTGCTACGTTGACGGTGAGCTGCAATGTCAGCTGGGTTGACATTTGCGCGCGATTCATTATCTGGACAAGCCGGCCAGAGCGTAGCCCGTGCTTATCCGCCGCCGGAACTGGGTCAGGCGAAAGAAAATTCGCGTAAATTCTCCAGCTGGGAACAGCGTTGCCCGAGTTTCGCGGGAAAATTGATTCTTGCGTGCACCGTTCGGTAATGGAATAAACAAATTGACCAACAGCGTGCAAATCGAAGAGAAAGAGAGAGAGAGAGAGAGTTTCGTGAACCATGCGAGTTCATCAGACCGTTTTAAAAATCCTGTTTCGCGTCCGTCGCCGGAACTTATCAGCACTGAAAATTGTGCTCGTTTCGCTGTGAAATTCGTTTGCTACTCTTTCTTTTTCTCTCCGGTTTCTCTCTCCCTCGCAGCCCCCGGCAGTGCGCTCTTTACGTGATTCCGCGTGTTTTCATTATCCTGTTGTGTGCGTGTGCAATCCGGACTGCGAACAAATTATTACTTTTCGGCTTTTGAATCGATTTTCGGGAAGCAGTCGACGATAAATGGTCGGCAATAAGCTGCTCCGAATATTCCGTGGATTATCGTGCTTTGCGTGCGTTTCGATAAACGAGTTCTGTTAATAGTGTGCGTCGGCGTGGAAAGAAGCTCGGATGAAACATGGACGCAATTCTTCGTCGCGTTGCGGAACATCTCTGCGGATTATAATTAATTTATTTTATCATTTCCTTGAACCGCATTATCTTCTGGATAATCGACAAATTTGTTGTTGAAAAGCTGCGAGTCTATACGTGTACGGGAAAGAATAGGTTTTGCTTGACAATGGAAAAATCGGTGTGTAAGCTCACTGAAAATGGGTTTGATTTAACAACAGGAAAATGATAATGCGTTAAAAACGAAGCGAAAAGTACGCGCAGCTAATTCAATTCAGTTCGATATCGTTACCATGTATGCGCTTCGATATCATAAGGTCAGGGGTTAATTATCTATTAGCGGCGATAGAGCGGTGAAATACAATTACGAATCGGAAGCTTGCTTCACGACTGAATAGAATCGTAGAAGACGTTGATTTATTTAATCAATTATGGAGTCGAATGGTCTGCGAGATAATGATTGACGAAGTTTACACGGAGAAGATTGATACTCTATCCATTTTAAGACAGCATCGCGTGTATGTATGTGCCCATAATTATGAAACTGGTCTAACGTCATATGTTTCTTGTTTCGAGATATTTAAAGGTAAAGTATATTAACACTAAAATGAATTAACACTAAATGAATTCCATATAATATTGAAATAACAAGCATTATCTAACGGTTCATTTTTCACGACATCGTAAAAATTACATTGAATTAATTTAGTTTAAATTAATGTGAAAACTTAGACCACTTTCATAATTATGGGTACCTACCTATGATAAGTAAAAGTTCCTTTACATATACGGGAAAAGCGTTCTTTTGGCTACGATACTAGATTGAAACAAATGCTTCCTGGTCATGCTAGAACAAATTAATTTGGAGGATCGGTGTACGTGCAAGGATTAGGAACGCACAGCAAGTTCCACTAGTTTGCAAAAGGATTGGCACCTGGCAAATTAAAACAGCTCGTACGTGTCTCCAGGTTGGAAGGACACGCGCCTTCCTGTTCAGGTACGATTCTGCGAGCTCGGGTTGCGTTAAAACCGGAAGTCCCGTAATTGGAGAGGAGTAACGCGAGCGTCAGCCTCGAAGTCGTCGTTGAAACTCCATGGCAGAGTTCTAGACACAGAGACACTATCATGTGTTAGCGCGGGGGAGTTTCGTAATCGGCCGAACGCGACAATACGAAGAACGGTCTTTCGCGCAGTTAACGAACCAGGCGTCAGCCTCTTCTCCCACGAGCTTGCCACTGCGTTCATCGCCGATTAAATTAACTGTTGCCGAGTTCGCGACGCGTCGTGTCGTTTCGAAGCCTCGAAGATGGAAGAGTTTCTGCTGGCCCCTTTGTCACGGTGGATGGCCAGCTCCCTCGCGAACCACTTCCCTCGAACGTCGTCGTTTCCTGAACGAGATTAAGGGCGGTGGCCAATTTTCGTATATGAAATTAACCGGGCAAGATCCTACCCACGATCGCGGTAGTTCGTCGAACATCTGGCCCAGCTGAAACGGGGATCGGAAATGAGATACGCGTACGCTTTGCACCGAATTTTAGGGGCTCCGGCTCTATCGGGCTCTTCTGCGACGTACTTTCAATTTTCGTGCTCCTCGTTCACCGTTGCCGCATCTCTGTTTTGATCGTTGGACTCGTTGGATTCTTTATGCAGAATAAGGATATTCTCCAATTTTTCTGATATGTACTTCTATTTGTATTTCACAAATAAACTTGTTGAACCTCGTGGATGCATCTTTACAATTTCAATGACAAACAAACAGAATATTCTATTTTCACGGAAAGATTCTAGAGTCAACAGTAGTGTCGAGTCAATAATCGTGATACAAACAGTATCTAATATTAATAATAGTTCACGAAGCAGCGTTAGTCGGCACGCACCGAGACTATCCGAGACGCGTGAGCGGATACAACAGTCAGATGTATCGTTGGATGATTATGCAGGACAATGCGTCTAGCCGGTGCGATTGAAGTTCGAACAGTGGGAGGGGAATTCGCATCTAATTATCAGAGATCTATCAGGACACGGTCCTCTGACGCATGGTCGACAAACGACGAACCTGACATGCTTATTAGCATGGCGGCGCTTCCGTTGACATCGGTGTCAAGGCGGACACAAGGTCGTCTTTCGACGTTAAGGCGACGGAACTTCCGTAGAAGCGTATCAGACGATACACAGGATTACGCCATGCCGAGCCAACGAAGGCTAAGTCTAATTAACCGTGGCGTGCGCGGATTAATCGCCAAATTCTGTCTCTTTCGGCGCGGTTTTCGCTGGGGGCTGCTCGAACTTCATTTAACGTCTAAGATAGACACATTAGATACACATCTCCTGTCTTCCATGCAGATCAATCACGAAATTAGCCGAAAATCTTTCATCCTAATCCTCGTTGCTCAAGCTACGAGTCAAAGTGACTCATATACGATGGTTGATTAACAGACTGCGAATGCAAAATAAAAATTGTTCGTATTAACTGCAAGACGCGAGAACCAATCGTTACACTGTTTGAAATTACACCCACCCATTTTTGTTATACATTTTTCATATGCTACAATCTCATACATTTTTATTGTATACTATACAATATTTTTGCTGGTGTCGTCTTAGAATTGTGGGACAGTCTACCGAGCTCGTAGATCGCGTCGAGTCGTTTTCCTTTAAATTCCACCGCCCCCACGTCTTTCCTTAATAAAGGGCTAGTTAACGGAATAGAGCCAGACGTTTTTCTCCGTGGTATCGCGATCACTTTCTTAGGCGGTGTTTTTACCGGGCGTCGTCGGTATTTTACGAGGGGAAGAAACTTTCGCTCGGTCCCTGATAATCGAGCGAACCAGTCGGGCAACGCTTCCTCCGATTAGCCGCAAGAAAACGCCGGCGGGGGCATAAAAATCTCGTAAAGCCTCGTTAATCCCCGGTAACCTGTAAGAAACGGGCAAGAATATTCTTCCTGGAATGCCGCGAGTCGAATAGGAAAGCTTTCGGAATTATTCATCCAGGATATTATTAGGTTGCCGCATATATTTCCTCCGTCCTTCTTCTTCTTTCTTCTTCCTATTAGCTCTCTCTTTCTTTCTCTTCATCATTTCGAGCGTATAAAGAAGAGTATCGGAGTCGATTGATTCAAATGCGACCATCACTGCTGACTTAATATCGCTAACAAGCCAACAGGAAGCAAGAACTGCGAATTAATGCTTCACTGCGAACCAGTATCCATAAGGATAACATTCATGCTACCACGGTTATAGTACTTTGGTTTTTGTTCAAATTCGATGGCATTTAACATTCCGCACGATGTCGGAACGTTATTATCATCGACACGAGGAACGAACTTCAATTCCAGTCTTCGTAAATTATGCCTAGGCATTACTATTTCCGCGTCCTTGCATTTTATAGGTCATCGCATTTAGCGCGCTCGGTATGCGAGCACAAGAAGCTATACTTCGATCTAGAAAACTTCAATGAAAAAGTTATTCCTGATTCCGGTAAATATCCCGAGTCGAGCCTCGGCGGATTTTCACTCTCTTCGATCGCCACGAAACAGTTCGCTCGTAAAAAAACTTCAATCATTTCGAGCTCGTAAAAAGTGTAGCGGGCTCTCTATTTAATGATCATCAGGTTCATAGATTTTTGCGGGACGCGTTTAACGCGGCTCTCGGATGGGAGACTCGGGGAAGTAGCTCTGGAGAGTATGCGGCTTCTGAAACTTGAATGTCTTTTATGGAACAACGAAAACAGCTAAACGAATATTGAATTAATAATTACGTAACTAGACATTTCTTCCATTCTATATGATTTCTTTCGTTTTATGGATATGAAATGATTAGGGGTTAAAAGAGGACTTTGAAGCAATTTTTCACGCGGCATCACCGCCGATAAATTGTTAAACAAAGACCGGACAAGGGAGGTGGTCGAAGACTTTCACGAATGACACACAGTATAATGCCACCCCGGACTCATTGTCGATCATGCTGTCGCGATGATGGGAGTCCGGTGGTCGTGCGAATCGCCGCGTAAACCGAATTACGCGGGGATCGTGCCGGTACAAAGGATCGACGGTTGGGTCCTAGGTAGATCGATCATAATATGGATCTCGTGGGTGGCCGAGCAGACCCGAATGGCGATCCTAATCTACTTAATTCGGCTCCGGGTCGACGCAGGACATGGGACGCATCCCCGTAGAAAGTAGTCGCGGCCCGGTACTTGTCGAGCACGGAGCTCTCGACCTCGGCTCGGCTCGGCTCTGTTCTCGAGCGGGGTCGAGCGGACGCGAGCGGATCCGATCACGGCCGAACCAGAAAGCGCGCCGCGCCGCTTCAAGAACCCACGCACCAGTTCGTCGACGAGCGCGGCACCGTCTGCCAGGGGATCTGTCTCTCCGTCGCTCGGTCTCTCTTCTCTCTCGCTATCTCGTTTCTCCGTCGTCGCGATCTCTCCTACTAGCACGAACTTCCTCGTGCGACAGCTGTTCCACCGGCTCCGATGATCATCCGCGAGGCGATCCACGGGATCCGAGGCAACTGCGCTCTGCAATGGTTCACAGTAAGACTGCCCTAATTAGCCCCCAATCACAATCTTCACCCCACACCGTTCCGCTTGGGAATCTTCCATGTCGAGTCTGAGGGACGAGGCTCTTGAAAGCGCGCTAATTCTGACGACCGAGTCGAATTTATATTGATTACATCGAGTTTATAGTAGTCGAGGGTATATCTTGAAGATCACGTTGACAGCTCGAGCCTAGAGATAAGGATAGAACTTGAACTTGAAGTTGTTTCTCTCGATGTTTTCAAAGTCAGTTTTGATTCCGTCATATTATTGACGTTTTTATTACCGTCCGAGAATCCACCGATTGATTGACACAAATCTACTGCACGTTACACCTGCCATACCCAAAGTGCCAATTTACACGACAGTCCGTCTTCGAATAGACAGCTTGTTTTATCCTCGTGTCGGTTTATTTAGTCCTGTGTAGACGACAGTTGAAATATCATCGCACGTTCGAAGCCTTGATATTTCAGGTAGGCACTGTTCGTGGCTGAACAGAAGGCGTGCGGACGACAAAAGCAGATTCTACCTGTTCACAATTTCATTCTTTGACATTGTCCTTCTTCGACCAATAGCATACTTCTTTACAACCACAGCCAGTATGTTCACAATATATGCAGATCGTTATCAGAGAAGGAGCTATCGTACAGAAGTACTTCAACTCGCGCTAAACATTCTTACATCAAGTATACGATAAAAACAATGATAACAATAATAAAATGATTTTTGCCGCAATATATTCGCGGCATTCGACCTAGTAAAACCGTCCCATTTAATATGAAGGTGAAAGAATCGCCCGAATAAAAATACAGTAATTATTAAAAATTCATAAGATTTGGATAAGTAAAACCACAAACTAAAAATTTAAGAACTCGCCGATCTGCTGGTACACGCGGGGCCCCCGTTCCGATGCGCAAAGCGTTAACGCGCGCGGACGTTGTGGAGTTTGCTTTTTCGAGTCGTTCCTGTGTTGTTTCGCGAACTTTCTGTTAGGGTCACCGTATGTGTTTTCGCAATCATTACCCTGGAGGCGCCGCGTCAGTTACCCCGAAAGTTTCCAGCGGAAACCACGCCTTTCATGTTTAGACAGTCTCTCGGCTGCTCGCAAACACTTGTTACTCGGCGGTGGTCTCGCGAGCGGTTCGCGAGAGCCTCGAATTATAGGGACGGGAGAGAGCGTCACGATGTAATTGGACGACGTGAAAAGCGCCGGGAAGCCTCCGCGAGGGGTGGGTTTACGGTAAACAATTACGTGCGGCTCGGCCCGGCTCGCCCGGTTCGGTCATGGCCATTCGCCACCGCGAGAGCTTTCTCCTTCTGTTTTTTGCTCCGGCGAGCCAACGATGGGCTTTTTCCTCTACCCCCTCGGAAAAAAACTACCGAAAAATTATTCGGGTATTGGACTCGGGAACACGACCGTTTCGATCGTAGAGCGAATGAAACGAAATGGTAGTCTCGGTACCAGTGAAATATTAACGTAAAAACGAGTCGTATTATTCACGGACGGAGTGCTGAACAATAATCTACTATTTTCACCGACCATTGTGGCGCACGAAGCGCTGAGAATGATTGCAAATAATACATCGTCCTGTTGCATTCGCAACATTACATTTATGGTTCGGTTTATATCTCTTTCATCCACAATCCTGTTTAGTTGTAGTTGAGATTGTTCTTCAACTAGTTTTATTGTTTATTTTCTGATAGGGGTAGTATTTCTTCTCACTCCCAATAATAAAAAGCATTATTAACAATGACAGACTGCCGTATTCTGCTTTTGAAAAATACTCGCACAATTTCTCGGGTCGCATTCTTTACCCTTTATGACCGAAGATAAAGAAGAATACTCGAAAAATGCAGCGACCAAGCTAACGATCTTCAAATCCCTTTCAAAGTGGACTGGTTTTTCTCACCTCCTGACATTTCTCGACGGAAATGAAGAGCGTCCGAATAATTTCTATTCGGCGCTCTCTTTCTCTCTCTCTCTCTCTCTCTCTCTCTCTCTCTCTCTCTCTCTCTCTCTCAGCAAGTGCTCGAAAAATTCTCATATAATCGCGTTATGACGCTGAGGGGGTAGTTCCCGCGCTCGGATGACGGACCAGACAAAGAACGGGGTTAGCAACGGGGGCGACCGAGATTCCGCGACTAAATTCGCCGCGGCCCGTTCCGTCGGCGGCTGACATTTAATTCCAAGGTTTTTACGATTCCCAGGCGTTTCGGGATCGATCAGGAAAGCTTTTTAGCTCGCGCGATAATAAAGGCCGCCCCGCGATAGCGCGGCCGGGAGGAGACCTTTAATAGATGAGTTACGAGCCTCGAATAGGAACGTACAGTCTTCGGGGAATCAAGGTTAGGAGGGTGACCGGGGTGGCGATGTCGTGAGGCGTCCAGCCGTTATTTAGATTCCGACGTCTAACGGCGTGGAATCGTACCCGATTCCCACGTTCTTCTCCGCACCTACGTACATGATATTCCCGAGGAATTTTCCTAATCTTTCCCGGCTCTCTTGACAGATACGATCGCGTTTTATGGGCTCCCAGCCGGCTTCCAACCAAAAGTCCAAGACCAGCCACCGAAAGTTACCCAAGCCGCCGGCTATCAAAGCTGAATGCAGTGTCTTATCATTAGACTGCGGATCTTTATGCAAAATAAAAAAATTCTGCATTGATTGTGGGAAGCAGGAAGAAAGTAAAAATTTATTTCATCCCTTAACGACTTTGTTACATTAAAAAAAACGTTACAGTGTTCCGAAATTTTTCTAATCTATTACTGTTTTATATTTCACTCAATCAATTTTTGCATAAACTTCATATTTCAATACTTTCATAATTTAGAAGATTGATCACTGTGTACTTCTGTGTAACAGAAAATCAGGCTTGGTATCTTAATTACTATTGAAATAGTCGAAAATTCAAATGTCCATACCAACCAAGAACATTATGCAAAATTTAAAGGGTTAGGTTAGGGTTATATACCTGCGATATATGCGCCGTACTCGCGATTGACCCCGATGGTTTAGAGATCGCGAGCTGTCGCAAGCATTGTTCGCGGCTCTAGTCAAACATAGAAACGCGAGGTCGCTCTAGAAAGCGTCCCCGACGCGTTTACCGGCGGCTTTTCCGCAACCTTTCCCCTCTGGGTACCTCGGAACGGTTCCCATCTTCGTCGCGTCTCGTTGATTAGAATCTTCGCTGCTGCGCAGCGAACAGACAGCCATTTAGTAATTACTTCATATTTCCCAGGAGCATTTAGAGCACTCGAAAAATTCTCAGGACCCCGGATATGCTCGCCTTCTGCGAACCTTCAATCTCTTAAGACGTCCATTACCCACCTTTTTCCCCCGAAGCGATTACCCAGATTTTCCACTTTCCTTCGAAATCGCGAAAATTCTGCATGAAACGAAACTGCCCTGAACTCTTATTACGTTGCATAGGCAATGTATCCTCCGTTTCCAGTACGTGGAAAACTGTACTGTTTTATTATAAACTCGTCAGTATGCTCCATTGCAATCTTGGCCCTTTGCATTCCCAAGATTTCTCCTGGAATACGAGGTTTCTTAAATTCTCAAGACCTTTGATATTGCGCGCCCTTTGTGCATTTTCTATGTTCCTTAGAGGTTGCAGTGGTCTTTATGCATTCCGATTTTTCACCCCTGGAATATGGCCCTTTATACTCCTAAGGATCTGAGTATCGTTAAATTGTTTGTCCTTCGCATTCCTAACAACCTTTCTTGGTTGTGTGGCCCTTTGTGTATCCCTACTTTTGACATACTTAAACATCTTAGAACTCCCAACTACTTCCAAGGCTTCGAAATTGTGGTAGGCACTATTTGTGCTTTATACATTCTCTATGGCCCTTGAAAAAATTTTCAAAATTCAAGATGTCAATATATGATTTCTGCTCTATGAAAATCATTAAGAGAAGAAATAATCATTCAATTTAGTTTCTATTTCTTGCAATCGATGCAGACGATTTTTATTTTGATTCGCAGTCTAACCACGATGATTCCCGCGAGTGCGAGTAATCCGCGGGCGGTTTTTCGATTGGCTCGCGCGAGAACTTTCCACCGGGGTTACTGTGACGCGAGACTTACGATCTCGTCGAAAACACGTAATAAGTTTCCGAAGTTCTACCCCTTCGGTATATTGTATCGGGGAAGTTTAATGGAACGAGGGAATAGGGACGCCGGGGTATCGTTCTCGAATCTGGAATCGAACTGCCTCTCGTCGTTAAACGCGCGCGCCCCTTTTCCCTAACCAGTAAATCGCTTAAGGTTTTCCGTTCCTGGAACCGGTTCGAGCGGTCCCGTCGTGCAATTACGCTTCGATCCGAGCGAGAAGCCGGCCGCCGCCGCTCCGTGTTTCATCCTGCCTCCGAAAGCGCATTGAGATTCGAGGCAACAAGTGCTCCGGCCAGCCACGAGAAGCGAGAAGGATTTCTTAGAAACCAACCCCTGCTAATTCAAACCACCGCGAAACTGTTGAACGTCGACGGTTCTATTCGATTAACGTTTTCTATCTCCTCGTTCCCGGAAAAGTCGCAAAACACAGAATCGAGCTTGTAAACCCCTTACTCGATCTTTTCCTCGCAGATACAATCGGTAGAATTTGTCCCGGATAATTTCCTAGTAGGAAAGAAAATTTGTGATCATTGATACCCTAACTGATTTTAATGGTGAAGAAGACGAACGAATAACATTAATATTATTATTTCTTTACTAGTTCTGTTGATTCTGTCCAGAATGTTCATCGCGAGAGCGACTCGATATTACATTGCACGGGGTTAAGAAAACACTGGTTAATTTTTCTTTCCGATACTGTTTTCCTTCTGTTGGACCGTTTTTGCTCTTATTTCTCGTTTCGTTATATCGCCGGTCTCTCGTTTCAGTAATTGCCATATCGCGAGTCTTGTACAAAGTGACAGGAACAGCTGAGAAAATTGTAGTTCCAAAAGTTTGATAAATGATACTAGAAAGGTTAGAGTATAATCATTTCTGTATCATCGCAGTTTTAGATATTTGATTTTTGCTGTACAGACATCGATCAGATTTCTTGCGATACGTTTGGGTGAAGTAAATCTCATTAGAACTTGGCGGATCTAGAACCACTGAACGAGTAGCCAACTGATAAATGCTTCTCTTTAGCTTCTCTTACTTCCTCCTAGAACAAGATAAAGCTCAGTCTATTATACGTATTATACGAATCTTTGTGTGCTCTTTTAAAAAACTTCTAATTCTATTCTACACTCTATATTAAATGCTGTTTTCTGAATACACGAAGAATCTTCATTCTTCCATGCTTCCCCGAAAAATTTTTTAGATATGACAATATAGACACGTTTTAAATAATGAAAACTTTATCAGAAAAAAACTGAAAATTACAAATTAATTTTTCATTACAAAATTTTGCGCTACATGCACTACACAGACTATTAACCTAAATGGATAATCGAACGAATAATTCCCTGCGACATTTGAACCGCCGAAAGGCAAATCACATGCTCGCAAAATCAGCATTTCAAATTTTCTAAGACAATCTAGGGTCACTGGATTTTGCATAAGGATCCCGGGCGACTACTTGTCGCGGAAACAGGATAACAATTATCCTCGCGGCGGGGTATCCGGAATTGAATATCCTCGGCGAGTTAAGCCACCTCAGCTGGCTCCTTATCGAATCTTCGGAGGCGGAGCACTCGTTTCCCTCGTGGATTCGACTTTCGCGCCAGCCGGTTTAAGTCCTCGACGCTTTAAAGGGATTAAGCCCCGGTTCGTGAGGAACTCTCTCTCTCTCTCCGTCTCACATACACACACACACACACAGGTTCTTCCGGCTATCGGCATGTTTCCTAACACCTCGGAAGATCCTCGGAGGAGAGGTCCGTCTTTCGTCGCCGGAGAACTATTCAGAACATCCGTCCCAAGCCGTCCGGAAAGTTGAACGTCGCCGACGGGAACCGCCCGACAATTGGCCCGACCGTTTAATGAATTCCCAATCTCCAGGGAACCGCTTGTTTCCAGCCCTCGTTCTGTAAACGATCGAGAAGTCCTGGTTCCGCCATGAAAACCAGGTAACCGCCGCTTTGCCCCGCTTTTCCCGGTGAGCCGCGACTTCAATGGGGCGCAATTACCACCGAGATAATTAACCGAGTAATTACCAAGTCTTTCCAGCTAGGCTCCACCGATTCCCCGACCTCTTTCCGATCCGAAACTGCGATTCAACCCCGCGCGACGTATATTTCGCGGCTCGATTGCCACGACTTCGAGAGAGCGGTGAAGGGGCTGGTTTCGACGCGTGGAAAACTATACCGTTCGAGGGACAGATGCGACCGAGTCAACCCGTGGAAATCGAACTGCCAGGTGCACGCCGAAATTTCCCAGAAACACACGGGCACAATGTTACCAGCGCTTATCTAAACACTTGATATTTACGAGTTGTGACGGTTGACCCTTTCTGCCATGAGAATGCTTAGAGAACATTACAATAAACATAGCATATATTAACCTGTAGATACGAAGACCTTGGGTCCAGTTTGACCCGGCGTTTCTAAGCTAGCTGGTCTAGCTACTCAGCTCATGATGTTTTTTAGTATACAATTTTTGTAAACACTGATACCGTTTATTACTACGATACACGTCGAATAAAACAAATTTACTCGATTGAACGATAAAAATCGGGAATCGGCATTTGCACCTCAAATCAAAATTTTCAAGCATGTCCTCAACCGATCAAGTTAAAATTCACGTCATTCGCATCACCGTTGATACAAGCTTGTCGCGTAAAAAATGTGTATTTCAGTTGACAAAAGTGAAAATTTAGAAAAGAGATTCGGTGGTGTTTCCAACCCAGCGTACTCGCGTGCCGAGGAGTTAATCATTGTGTTTATTGGATGGTGGTCTGTAGAAATCGCGAAGAACAGCGGTAGACGATCCCCGGGGATCCTCGGTCCTGATTCGCGGAAACTCGGTTGCGAAGGATGGTGGTTGCGGCGTCGGTGGTTTATTCGAGGCTTTTCAGTCGCGAATTTAACGTCGCGACGCTCCGGCGACCAACAAACATTTCACCGTAGGGGATGGATGGCCGCGATGGGCTGCTTTTAGTCGCGGCTTTATCTGCCTATTGTCCTGCTCGCTCGCTCGCAGATAACCGTGTTCGCGCACGCACACACACGCGCGGAGCCAGCACAGAAACGTGTACATACAAGAACGCTCCGAGAGACTGGCGCACGCACTGCTCGCCGAGTAAATAGACGGGAACACGCGTGTCGAGGTAGTCGGGGGCCCGGCACCAGCAACAATAACCGGCGGATTTATCGGCCCGTGAATTCATAAGCCGCGTTCAAGCCGTTGCGGATAAAAACCTGTTGAGTTCCATTGAATTCCGCGAGAAGATCCTTCCCCGACATTGTTCCCGGTGTGTTCCGAATGCGGCCCGAATATCGCCATTGTGCGGCTCTCGCTTCCGACCACCCGGAAGTTGATGGAAATGCACCGCAGAACGCGAACGGAAGCTCCCTTTTTTTCGCCGTTTGAGTTTTCGGGTTAGCGTGGTCGATGCTAGCAACTCGCAACCGAGAAATATTGTTCGGCGAGTTTGGACTGAATGATTGGGTAATGGATTACCTCCGAAAACGTTCGCGCGAAACAGAATTTCCCTTAGTGTTGCGGGAAAATCTCATTTTGCGATAGATCTCGACGCTGGAAGTGTCTATGGATCAGGAATCGATGATTGAACCCGTTTCTGGGCGCAGAAACCACGCCCGCTCGAGGTAGACCACGCCTATTCGGGATAGGCCACGCCTACTCTTCTGTTTCATTAATCATCTTGCGACTCCATTTTCCAAGTCCTCTAATTTGCGTAATACTGCAAAGGCGTACAATCATAATAACAGCCTGTAATCGTATCCGGACTTCCGCAGCATGAGCGCCCTTTCTCAACAATACTATTCGCATTACGGCGGATACTAACAACAACAAGCAACACCTAAGCGAGCCCCGTCAGAAGACGAGCACAGCGAGATCAGCAGTCGCTGAAACGTAGAATCCAAATGAACCCGGTTTGCGCGACCGAGTGTTAATTACTCAAGGCATCCAAGCCCCAATTAACGCAGCGCGATCCGTTTCCAAAGTGGCGACGGAACTGGAGCGTCCTTTTACGCACAGCATTCGCGCCTAACGACCATGTCCTCCTTTTTTTTTTGTAGCCGACACCGATCGAGCTTGCCATTTATTATTACAAAAGAAACGGTGGTTCTCTGCGTCTCTGGGATCGTTTCCAGATCGAGCATGTTGCGTCTTCCAGTCCACGGAATTTCCTCCGGAGTTTTCGTGCTCGTTGGCTGCCGGCCCGGAAACAATGAATTCCGTTATGGTTCTAAAAGCCCGCGCAACGGTATTCCACCGCGTTGTTTCCATGGCCGCGCGCGAGTCGAACCGTGACGACTCGATTTTCGTATCACCTTTTATCAGAGTCGCTTCCTCCAACCTTTTTCTCATTATTGTGCGTCCTCATAACCGCCCGCCCCCCTTCACCGTCCGCGCTTTTGCTAATTAGCCAGCGACAACTTTCTTAACTGGCTCGCGCACCCCATTAAGCGAAAATTCACCGGATTAATTCGGTCGCATCCTCCTTCCAACCCTCTCATTCCATGCGATTCTCTTTCTCGCCTTTTTTCCATCCAGAACCCCGGTTAAACGTCTGAGAAACTTCGTTCGCGTGCAACAATAAAATCTAATTAGATCAAACGCAACACGACAAAAGCCGAGCAGCAAACAAACTCGAGATAAAACAGGATCTCGACTCGCGGGGAAGTAGATCGGCTGAATGAACAGCACTCCTCCGAAAATTGTAATCATTTAGCGCCGCTTCCGGAGTTCGCCGCGTTCCATGCTACATATATAGACACGGGCCGCGTCGGGCTTCTCCCAACAGAAATTGGCTCACAGAACCGTGCAGCACCTGCCGGGCTTCCGTTTAGCCAGAGCTGAATAGTTTGGTGAATGGATGCGTTGTAGCCGGGACCGTCAACCGGTGTATTCAATTTGGCGTCGCGACAAGACGTGACGGCCGCTCGTCATCGCGTCCCGTCAAAACTGACGTCGGCGAGAGCGTCGACGAAGCGGGGGTGCACTCGCGTGTAGGATTCTCCAATTTCCATAAATCGCCGTGCTCGGCCTTCGGACATCCTCTATCTCTCTCTCACTTTCTTTCTCTGTGTCTATCTCTCTCTCCCCCAGTGGCATAGGCACGCCGTCGGGAGAGCAATTTGCGTAACTGTCTCGAAAAGTTACGAGTCAGCTTGCACCCTGTCACCCTGTCCAGCCGAGCGAGCGTCGCTTACGGACTCGTTCGCCTCTCTCGGCTCACCTCGTCTTGCCATACCATACCATATCCTGCCGTACCATGCCGCGTCCATTTGTCAACGAGCAGCCCAGCAGAGCGCATCGACCCCCATATTGCCCGGCTAACTCTTCCCGCGAGATTTTTCTCACCGATCCGACGTGCACCCTGCCCTCCGACAATATTACACTCTCCTGCAACTTTGCGACCATCCTCTCTATCTTCGATCTGAGGGGAATTGATTCCGACAGATGATGGATCAACGGGAATGCTTTCGGACACCACCGCGTGTGTCGATTCTTTTCTTCTAGTTCCCCTTCGTGTTCTTCCCTCGTGATTTCTTCCGATACCACCGGCCTGGGAGACACTTTCTTATGAATATATTAGTAGAGGGGTAATGAGGATTGGATCCGTCTCTTTCTGGTAAAAGCAAGCCTGATACGTGTACTAGTTGTAACTTGAAACTGTTCATTATGGTACTCTGACTTAGGTCTTAATCGTTTGCAGCGCTCCTGAATGTCAATACTTAATCATTAGACTGCGGATTTTGATGCATTTATGAAGAAATTCGAAAAATAGTGTTATGTTGTCTTCAGGTGTAAGAAAACTATTAGAGGATGAAATGAATTTGTATTTAACTCCTGATACTAATCATCTTTCAGCATCTTCCTTTAATCGAATTGTTCATACGTTATATTAGTATAGGAATTTTGGTAGAACGGTACCTGTATCGCCACAATTTTGAAACGTCAAAGTGAAAATGATTGCTAGTCAGCGTTGGCTACCTTGCGGAGTTGCTTTTCGTGATTTGCGAGACGCGACCCGGTCGGGAAACCGACGAGGAAAATACAGTGAAGTGTTTCAGCTGTGATCGAGCCAGACAAAGCGTGTTTCGTCCCATGGAAGAATACCAGCTCCGGATTTCTGTAACGGTATCCGCGTCTTCGCCGATGTAGGCCTGTAAATGGCTGCTCGTTAATCGGAACTTCCGCGCGGGATCGGTTTACAACGGCGTCTCTCTTTCTCTCTTGTCCTCCCACGCGGAACATCGTCCTAGAACGGAATCTACGCAATCCCTACGAACTGTTTCACCGGTGTCGGGCCGTGTTCAACTCCCGTCTAGCGATTCAGGTCATTGCGAATCGCTGGTATCGTTACACGACACGGATTCCTGTTCGGAGAACCGTCACAGAACACGATTGCTCTTTCTACAAATTCAACATTCTTCTTTACAAATGTCTACTGGCATATTGCGCCTCTCCGAGATTTTAACACTAAACCCACACCACAGTCAAGTGACCGGTTTCATTAATTTAGAATCAATCCCTTGCCCTATAATATCGTGTCGGACTCGTGATGAAGATTCTGAACAGAGTCTAATAAATATTAATTTCCTTTAAACCGAGATGAAATTCTATTTTGGTTTTGTTAATGTTGGAATCCAACGATAATATTATACAGAAACAGGCTGTGGTGCGACTCCGACCGGAGGAGCAGAGATTTCGTTGCCTGAGACCAAAGGCTTTTTCCAGGGACGAACCAGCTCAGTCGTCGTTCCATTACAGTACAGAACACATCACAGCATCATTTACGCTAGAGCATTAGCTTTACCTTATTTCGATACAGTTTGTCTCTTTTTCCATTCACATTGCGATCACTGTTTAGTCCACTTTGTAACCTTATTTGCATTGAATAAATAAAGTCATCTTATTTAATAAAATAAAGTTTTCCAACAGTTAATGTATAGTTATTGGAGAACATGTATAGGCATAAATTAAATTACGAACTACAAAGAAAGTTCAAATCACTGAAACCGTAAAATAAATCGTAGGGGTTAATGAAATTATAAGGACAACGGACAGAGTCCCTGAAAAATTCGAGCGAAGCTTGGACAGCACTATGAAAATCGATGAAAATCATGAACACGTCGGATGCCGGCGACCCCTTTGATCAATTTAGCGATCGAAAGATGCGAATTTGTGCGCGCCTGCCACGGCTTTTCTTTCGCGGCCGATGCATTGTAGAACATTTTGAGAGGAAACGACGGCGCGCGGCTGCCAATCAGAGTGAAATTCATGGTCTGCTTCCATGGCGACCTAAATTTTTGATGACCCGTGGTGCTCGGGACGGCATTGGCGTCGCAGCGCGAATTCGCGTCGGTCACGAACAATCGGGCTTCACAGGATTTCGGATATATTTTCCGACGCATATTTTACACGATTTGGGAGATTCCGCCGCAGATTCACCGCGCAAACGGCCCCGGCACGCTAACAACCGCAGATGAGATAATCCCTCGATTATCGATCCATCGATTCCTATTCGCAGTTTCTCCTTCGTTCGTTAACCTCCGACACACTACGCGCCATAGCGTAACACTAGAGATTTTTGCGGTATCTATATAATTCGATCAAGGAAAATATTTCACCAATTTTCTAATTACATCGCAAGAATTTTCATCAGAAATTTGCATTCGTAGAAGCGACCTGGCCAATCAACCGTCGCGGTTGCTGCGTCACACTCCTATCGTTTCCTCGCAGTACATAGTTAGTTCGCCGTGGCTGAAAGTTTCGACGAGACCGTCATTGATCTAGCGTCGGGGAATGACGTCGGACAGGTTCGTTTCCTAAACGTCGTCGTTGGAAGAAGGAAGGAAGAAAGGCTCGGAAAGGACCGTCAACCGTGCTGAAACTCAATCTCCCTGGTCCCGGGGTTTTGCGTGCTCGACGTCGGCCCCGTTTATTTACGGAGGCGCAGATCGACGCGACGTGTGTTCCGTCCCCGAACAATCGATCCCCGGTCTCGATTATTACCGGCGGAAAATACGCTATGGCGCTTTGTATCCGGTTCGACGGCGCGGCGCGTTCGCGAAACGGTTTTCCGCGGGCGAATATCGATCGCGCGTCGCGCTTTCTAACGAGGTTCAACCGTTTTACTGCGGAACAACCGTGCACATGCACGTCCCTGGGGAGAGAGTGCCCGTTCCGACGGGTTCCCGAAGAGCGTGGGTGCGTGGCCTGTCGATCAAAGGCACGCGATCGGCCGAGCCCGTGATTTTCGAGCCAAGATAATATTCCATAACGCGCAATAAAACTCGGCGAATCAATTGTTCGCTACGCGCGAGCGTTCTGGCGCGAACCGCCGTTAACTGTAAGCGATACGGCGATGAAAAAATTGGGGACGAGCCTGCGAGTCTCCAGGTATTCATAATAGAGTCGACAGAAAAAATTCAGTGGTGTTGGGATAACGAGGTTGGGAGATCAAATATAACCTTATATGTTTAGTATTTATTCAAACTCCACGTCACAATGAAATGAACGTCTATCAGTTGTGAGTTACAATAGTATGTACTGTACGCATATAACACAATATGATACTTTCTGACTGTTACATTGAAATTGAACTATTGACGGTTAGAGAAACTTTAAATGCTGTGAGAGACTGTCGGACCAGTTGGCTCGGACTGACTTGACCATTCCTTCTTAGGCCCTGTAGTGCGGAACAGATGGCTACGCTTGAGATGTAATAAACGGCAGGTCGAAAGAGACCTTTCCTCCTCCGTATGTTCCATGCATTTCGGTGTATACTCCAACAAGTGAGGAATCAAATGGTATTTTCTTTCTCGGTTCTGATCGTGAAAACGGAGCAAAGATCAGCACATTTAACAGACAACGCCGCACGCGTGTTCTGTCGCATTCATTTGTTTCCCTGGTTGGGTTATTCTCAAGGACTGAAAACCAGGATTTTCTCTATGGAAATTTATTCAAGACGAAGAAGGTCGTATCGATTCGTTTTTGCAAGATTTTGAGGTTGTCGATGGAATATTTGAATAGGGAGAAATATTTACAACCTCAAGGACCGTCAAGACCGAGTTCCAAGCTATTATTCTTGTGTTATTGAGGTTCTATTAAATTATAAGCTGCAATGGTCCCTTCTCTCGAGGATCGTATTATATTTAACATTGTTCCTCGTCGAATAATGGAACCGACGCGACATTTTCCGAAGGCACGTCTTTGACTGAGGACGATCGCCTCGTTATTGGAATTCTGTTATACGCCTCAGTTTCAACTTCCCTTGGAAAACAATCGGCGACGTCTCGGAGCGTCGCGTTACCTTAAGGGACATGGTTCTTTTGTTGCCGGAGGGACAGGGCGGAAGATAAACGCCGGGAAAAGGGGGTATGGAATAAGGAGGGGCACGTGTCCCATCGAGGGAGAGGGAAAATAATTCTGCTAAGGGACAAGGAGGGAAAAAAGCCCGGTAATTTTGCTCTGTCGTCTGTCAGACGCAGCGACATTTACGCGAATCGTTGGCGAACGTCACGGTCCGCGGAATGCAGAGTGGAACATCCGGTCGATAGAGGGCGAGGATCGATAGTTGACTGTCGCTACCGGTCGAATTTCGCCGTCCTACTACCCCCCGTACCCTTTTCTGTCAGCCCATCAGCGATTATATGGTCTCCTGACGCACTCAGGAGCACTTTCTGCAAGAAAGTTTCGTAATACTTTTAGAGCCTGTTCAGACGCGGCGGAAACCGCGCGTTTTCGACCACGCGATTTGAACCGCGCGGATCTCATTACATTAGCGTCTATGCATTCGTTCACACGTGACTGCGCGGTTGAACAATCGAAAACAAAAATCGCGCGGTCGAAAACGCACGGTTTCCGCCGTGTCTGAACAGGCCCTTAAGTATTGCTCTGGTTCAGCTTTTTAATTTTATTAAATTATCCGCAGTCTAATAATTACTGCTAATTACTAACTTCTAACCTGCGGATCTTTATGCATTTATGGTTTATAAAAATGTTCAAAACAGGCTAGGATATAAAAATCGATAGAATTCTGTAGAATTTTTATTTGTTTTAGATCTACAAAGGTTATTTCCATTAAAAATAGGATTTCATTTCATTCCACTTTCTTAAAATTTGTCTACAAAAATTGGAAGATGCATAAACATCCGCAGTCTACTAATTACTAATTACTGCTAACTCGCGTCAGAGAATTGGAAATGACTGAGAGCACGTCCATCATAAAATGTCTAGATACCAAAGAAACCTAGTTTGCATTCTCGGATGAGGTTTCAGACGAAAAATGGTCCCGCTAAAGCCGAGAAAAGCTCCGGATAACGCAGCCGCCACGTCCTCTCGCGACGTCTGACGCGAATTGCGTCGCGAAAAGTGTGCACGCGTGCATCTTCCCACAAATGCGTGTCCTTTCCTCTTAGCTGACACGTACACGCCTTATTTTACTCACGCTGGCAAGAAGATACGGTCTCGCCATGAAAAATGCGATTTCGAGGGGTAACCCGTTCGGGACGCGTCTCGCGAAACTTCTCCCCTTATTTCCGGTGATAAAACGCAGAAGATACATCCCCAGGCGTTTCCTCCCTCTCGGACAATATGGAACGGCTATTACGGTTTAGCCGGCAAATACATCGGCTCTCTGGAACTTATCTGCGTACATACCCATGCATAGATGCTCTTTTCTAGAGACTTCAGGCTAAGGCAGAATTAAATTTGTAATCTTTATGGCTGGCGCAAACGAAAGACGAGTTTCCAATACCTATCTCGAGGACGTCGGTACTGCGAGACGTAATATTTCTTAGACGTTTCCTGGCGAAATGTGATGCAACAGCGAGACTCTTTTTATTTACGGTGCTTCTTCCGAGAGACCTTATCTTTATAAATCATATTTGCCTTCTGCAGAATTTTTACTGGCTACAATCTAGTCTCCATATCGATCTTGAAAACGTTAGCTACAAAAAATGATATTTTTCAAGTGGTTCAAGCGAAATACTTTAATTTTCAGTGCTCCCATCGAGACTCTGTAAATTAAATCTGCCATCTCCATCATTTTTACAAACGAAAAACAAGCCTCCAGCGTTAATCTGAAAAAATATTCCTGGCGAAAGATGATTCACCAGCAAGATATTTTCAATTTCCGGTGCGCTTTCCCAAATGCCACGTCTTCACGGATAAAATTCGTAATCTCGGAGGCGAGAAATAATTTTTCCCGAATGTTTCGGGCGAAAGATATTTGAATAAAATCGTGTTGGACTTGATGACTGATGGGGGTCGATAAGCTGCCACTTAGGCCAGACCCTCTCCAAGGGTTAAAACGCTCGAAATAATGGAAGCCCGTCAAACATTTTCTCTGTACCGGCGCTATCTCTATTTCTTGCTGACTCACTCCACGGCGATTCATCTCCGGTCTCTTTCTCCTGTTTCTCCCTCGGCTCTATTCTTTATCTCGGCTATACGGAGATAAGCTGCAAAGAGGAAATGCATTTTGATAGGATTCCTTTCGATCGTTGCGTTTCCTCGGCCATTGTTCGGCACTGATTCGGTGCTCGCAATGGGATTCTATGGCGTACCTGTTCGACTGCATAAAAGTGTACAAGATAAACAATACTGATCCCGTGATCTTTCACCTGCCAGCTGCTTTATCCCCTAATCTGATCCCATCCTTCACGAATTTGTATAGCGCGTTGTCTATCGCGTCGTTCATTTTTTGATGAAGGAAAATGCAAGAGTGATGGAAGATCCTTTTTCAATATCAAAAGATTATATATTTATTATATTATTATATTAACCCTCTATTGCATTCCGTTCCCAATTGGGGACTTAAATTTCAAATGTTCTATAGTAAATTAAGTAGACAATACTGAAGACTCTGAGCATGTTGGTTCCAATTGGGAATGTTGCGTTCCCACTACATTAAGTTCCCATACAGGAACAGTCATAAAATGCAATAAATAACATTTTCTAATAAAATTTTACCATTTATTTCATGATCACACTCATTTTTTAGTAGCCCAACAGTCAAATATATATTATATTTAACTCGTCATAAAAATTCATGCAATAGAGGGTTAATATATTGTATTATATATGTATACATTTTTTTCAAAATCAATATTATAAATCTGAGCGTCTCGGTTGTTGTTTTACGAAATAAATTCGGTTTCACCGAATTTTCGAGGTTGTTGAGTCGGTCCCAGTGGCAAACTGTATACACATCAGTTGTCTGTGGCATCGACTCGCGAAAGCACGATAGCTCTCCCATCTGCTTAGAGATGCAGCGAGGAACCTTGAACCTGACGCGTCCCGTCGCCTGTTCCTGATTGCGTCGCCGTCGCGGAAGATAAAAAGAGGCGGAGCAGCGCGAAACTTCGATCGTTTTACACACAAAGGCAGCATCGCCCCCGTGGCATTGTCCTGGAGGCGCAGCTCGTCTCCACCTTCGAGCCTATTTTTTCCTACGCCGCGTCTCCGCCACAATCGGTGACACTCTGAACTTCGCCTCTCCCCCTCTCCCTCCGCGTTCAACCCGATTTTTTCTCTTTTTAATACCCAGGCGAGCCGAACAATGGCCTCCGACTCTGCTGTCCCATTTTTCTGTATCACCGGTTCGGTTTACGAATACGTATAAACAATCCTCACCCGTGACAGTCTCCCTTGATGCTTTGCTAAAACGCTCCCGGAAAAGAAAATCCTCCGTCTTCGACTATCATCAGCGTAACTCTGCCGGATAATTTGTGCATAAAGCTTGAACAATCTTTGGAAAATTCTATAACTGGTGGTGTTCCTTGGAACAACGACGTCTCTTAGAATTATTGATACCCAGGCTCCGAGAGAGCCAGCAGGTGAATGTTTAACCACGTTTACGGTAAACGCGAGCGGGAGCGGGTTTCGATATAATTCACGGGCGGCTATAAATTGTCCGCGGCTATAAATCGCCATTTTACCCTTTACAGCGTCGCTGGCGAGTAACAGGTAGCGTAGTCGCAGCCAACTTCCCATTTGCTCTGGCATCCTCCATTCACCGTTGCCGAGGAGAGCACCGACTTCCGTTACGACTCTTAATCCCCGAGCCTCGAGACACATCGGCAACCGATTAATGAAACATGACGCCGCTCTCGGACATCCCGGATGAAACGGGAGACGAACGAACGAACGTCAAGTCGCGTCTTAACAGATTCCTGTCGTAGCGGATCAGCCGGCGCGGCGATTCCTTCGTAATACAAGAGAAATCGATTAACCGCGAGACGCTGGATGCTCCGGTGAAAATCGAGGATGATGGACATTTCCATTCCGAGTACGGATTTTTCTCCGGATAATTTCTCGAGGGCTCGGCGAAGTCCACTCTCTCGACAAAAGCTGTTCTTGTACCTTCCGGCTGATGCTCCCAGAACAATGTCTTTATTTCCGAAAGACCGAGCAGGCACTCTGTGTACTTTGCGTCTGTTCAACGTTTTGATGACTGTGTTTTTCAATGGTCGGATTTTATCCATTTATGGCACTGCTGGTCCCTGAAACCAGAGTCCTCCTCTCCTTCTACGTCACAATGTCACGTGACCAATCTATTAGTTACTTTTTCTCCTCGATTCGAGTCGATTCCCCTGATCTGACGGCTCAGCCTGAAACATAGTACATATTGGGAGATCTTTGAAAATGTTTAGTGAGATTTTGATCTTCTTTGGAACAGGATAAAATCTGCGTTATAAAAGTCAAGTTTAAATGGAAATGTTTAGCATTGTGAAAGAAAATAAAATTCTTAAAAGAACCGATCTTAATGCAAGATGTCAATAGGAAGAACTACAGAGCAGCTAGAAAGCGCTTTAATTTTTCAATAATTTCAGTGAATTGCAAATAATATATTCCGCCTACAAAATAATAAAAAGAAAATAATAAATTGCGCCTCGCTTCTGTCGTAAATGCATGAAATCCGTAGTTTAATGGTGGTTGTCGGTGAGAGTCCGGGGTTTCTTTTGAAAAGCAGAGCATAGTTGAGAGAGAAGTGGAGATTGAAAGAGCCGACGCCTTCTCCAGCCGAGGCTGTTATGAATTTAAATCGTCCAGACCGAAGACTCGTTTCAGGACCGACGGTTCATAGGATTGAGAAAAATCTTCGCATCATCGATCCCCGTCTGCGCGAGCATTCATCATCCGACACTCGCCTAAACAGCGTTCGCTGAGAAAGCTTGAGGCAGTCTCTGCTCGAAATCTTTGATATCCTGGTCTGACTATGGTTTAGGGGCTTTTTCTTGGGAGCCAAACGACGAGCCTTTTCCCAGTATGACACTCAGGAGAATAACATAAATCCAAGATACAAATCTACAATAATTTTGTTATTGCTCGACAAGAACATTAAAAAGATTTTAAAAGGTAAATGAATTTAAGAAATTATTGAAGCACGTTTTACATCGCTGCGAGGTTGAACAAAGGGTAATTTTCTATTTGTTGTTGTGACACGAGCAATATATACGATTGCAATTGGATTTTGTAGTTAGAATTTCCATTCAAATGATGAAAGATCGAATGTTTCTCACGGATGTACTACTAGTATCTCGGATTTCCTTTGGAAGCGCACCACGATCGATTATGATCCCTTTGAGACAAATTCTCACGGGAGGCGCACCTCGACTCGGGATTACTTATTTAAGCGGCGACCTCTTCCTTGAATGTCCGGCGTCAATCGACAAGCCGATTGATCTCTCTCAACATCCTCTGTATACCCCACGGTGTACGTATGTGTGTATTTTCTGATGCGAATTGGTTCCTTCCTCTCATTAGCTGCGGGGCATACGTGTACACTCGAGCCAGTAATTAGTAGACTATGATCTTTAGTTCGATAGAAACGACCAGGATCAATCAATCATCCTAACTAATTAGCAATGTATGTATACTGGTTCTAGAGAATTTTCGATTGTGTACGTTCATTGGAAAATTTTATTTGAAACTTCAAAGTTCTAATAGTCTTTGAATTTCATGCCATTTATATGTATACTTCATGCAAACATAGTTCGAAGTAGCGAGAAATTATTGGGAAACTAATTTTCATTTATCCTGAGGAATGAGGATTGGTGAGCTCTGGCATTCCATATTTGTCCGTAACCTCCGATTAAAATATTTGAAAAATTATGAAACATAAAATTGAATAAACTGACCATCGTCACACTAGAAAAATCAGCTAGATCTGTGACCGCCACGAGTAACTAGATACTATACAAATCGCTTCTAATTGCAATATCAACAGTTCCTCCTCCAAAACAGTCGTAAACGACGGAGCTAGTACCCCGAGCTGTTCGAAACCGCCAAAAGGAACTTTGGGCGTATTTTCTCGAAAGGTTTGCGAGGTTTGCAGGTAAACTCTGTGAACGCGAATGAGATGGACGGTGACAGAGAGCGCGACGAGCCGTATAAATGGCGAATCCCGTCGGCGACGGAATATTTGAGGACAAACAGGGTCGCGTTCGACGATTAACGCGTTGACATCGAGCGGAGCGGAGGCGGCTGCCGGTTTCCGTAACCTGATTTACATTTCACGGAGACCTCGTAATAATTCCAATACACCGCTCGGTAATTGCCATGCGGTATCCAAGAGATCCAGAGAGGGAGGTCCTGGAAGTATTTGCGCTTCGTCGTGAACGATCCAATTAGAGTCTTTTTTGTTGCGGTCGCGGAAAAACCGATTCAAGAGTGGATCCTAGGGAGCTAATACAATTGGTGTCTCGAGATGTCCGGATAAAACTGCGACTTCGAGAGATGCGACCATCCTTGGACAGCGGTAACTCTGTTCCGAGGATCTATTTATCCGACGCGATCTCTCGGCTTCGTTCGAGGTCGCTTCCGGTCGATTATGCGCTCGCAAATCTTCCGGGGTCGTGCCGTTAAAACACGATCCGAATATCTTCTCTCTTTCACCTCTGTCCAGTCGTGCCGTCGAGTGCTTTTTACTCGGGGGCCGGCTTTTTTTCGTTATTTCGACGAATGGATTTTTTTTCCCCTCGTTTTTCCGCGAGCACGAATTTATGGTAGCGTGGCTCCATTACCCGAATTAATGGGGAGCCGCGAAGCCGCGGATAAGAGAGCCCTCCTGGATTAAAACACCGGTCATTTTTCGCAGAACGTTAATGCTCGTATTTCGCCGTGGACGTTTCCGTATCGCCACGTTCGCCACGCACTCGTTCGTTATGGGGCTTTGGTTTACCGGGCGCGTCACACGTTTCATTGTCCGCCCGTGGACAATAATTCCGCGCAATATCATCGTCGAATTATCATCTGTATAGCAGCGAATTACGTGCGCGCCCGCTGAGAGCTCAGCGGAATATTAATTCCTCGTAGCTCCTCTGACGATGAAACGATAGTGGGTCTCCGTGATTCAGAGATAGTCTTGTCTTGGTTTCATCGATCGACAAAACGCTCGGAGTGGATGTTGCAGCATCGTCTACCTTAGACATTCTGCAAAATTTCAAATCACGCGATTTCGCGTTGCGTCGAACCTGTGAAGATCAAATGCAATTCAGTGAACATATCCAGAAAATCTAAAAAAACTATTCTATTATCTTTAACTCTTTGTGAAATTGGTGATTAAATTCGTTGAATTGATACAAATCATTTCTATTATGCTTAGAAGTTCGCGGTCTGGTTAGTAACCTATATAAATATACATTTTAAATAAACGTTTCTATCAGTACAAAAGTTCGTACCCGAATCTTTACATGAATTATGAAGAAACGGTTCGTAGAATATTTGTTGTGTCGTGTCGCGAAAACGCAGCAGCATTCGGAATAACGGTGGCAGTGAGATCCGTCGATGAATATTCAGGGGACGTTCCGGAAGGTACGTCTGTCATCCCCGGGCGACAATGTGTACGGAGCTTAAGCTCGGTCGCTCACGTCAAACGGAATGGTACGCGCCGATGTAGACAGCAGAGGTGCTCGGGAACGAAACGGTGGGCTCAACGGTGCGTAAATTGACTTCGACGTGGTCGGGAAAGAGGCAGCTGGCTCTTCCAGGATCCGACATCCGACGTGCACCGCGCTCCGTTTCATTCTTCGGATCTTGTTTCGCGGAGATCCTCGTGGAAACAGTTATAAGTAGCGTTGCGATCCTCGAACGAACCAGCCAACGAACGAATCGAATCCGGCAGCGTGTTCCTCGATTTTTCTTCCGACGATTCTCGAGGGTTAGGGGTCCTGATCCCGCACCGTTTATCGCCGATGCTGGCTTCGTCGAGGCTCAACCTCTCTTAGATTAGGTCCCTTACAAATGAATCCTTCTGCTGGTACTTCGCCAGTTGCTGCTACAGCAAATAGAACAATGGACTGCTTCTTCGGTGGTCCCGCTATAGTCTCTGTAATTCAGTTCTCTCCTTTAGACTTTGTCTTTAACTTGTTCTTTAACTTTGAATTCGTAATAATCCTCGCAGTACGAACAATTTGCACAATGATCCGCAGTCTATTTAAGACAATCATTTTTAAGTGATTTCTATCGCTCTAGAGTGTATGCAGTACTTTATTGTTTAGAATTAGAACGGTCAAAAATAAATCTGAATCACCGGTGATCAAGATTCGTAGTGGATTAATGACAGTCTCTGTAATTTAGTTCCTGTGCTAATTCTTTGGCGGTCTACGTTCCAGAGGAAGGAACTACCCACATTAGCGACAGTCTGTAATTTAGTTCTTCTGCGTGCACTTCGACAGTCTGCCCATTGGAAGAACGAACTGCGAACCCAGGATCTCGAGATTCTTCTCCAGCCAATCACACTTTATCAATCCCAGTATCCCAGCGCTTCTCAAAGGATCTGAATGTTCTCACAAGAGACTGTGATAAGAAGTAGCAGGACCGGGCGATGAATCAGAGAAGTTTATGGGAAGAGCTCTATGCCACCTAGGCCCATTCAAGAGATGCTCATTGAATACCGGTAGCTATTTATTCAGTTACGCGTGCTGTCTAATATACCGTGAATGATAGCGCCGGTCAGAAGCTCTGAGAACAAAAATCATTCCAGATCTAAAGCTGCTAGCTTAATCCTTTACGATCCTATAGTCTGCTTGGACAAATATTTTACTTCGGCAAATCTTTTTAACTCTTCGATGGCAGTGTTACAGACGTCTCGTTTCAATTCTAATTGTCTAATATAATTGTATTGGACCGATTACTGAATTTTGATGAGCAATGTGTGAAACCATATTATAATGTTAATGATAAAGTAGAAAACAAGATTCAAGAACAAATGGTTGTAATTTATCGAATAATTCAGAAATAATCACTTGGCAATATTGTGATAGATCAAAGAATCATGCCTGGTCTACTAGGAAGACCGACGCTGATCACAAAGAACTGTGCCTAGAAGTACCAATGAGTCTTTTTGCTTGAAAACCAGCTGGCAGAATAGTGGAAAAGGAAGACTTTGAGTATTTGCAACATGGCGCGATTCGTGTTTAATGTTTCAGCGTCCGCTAGCCTATCGGACCCGCATCGCCTATTCACTTCTGCACCTGTTAGATGCGCCCTTCTCTTCAGAGTCGGTTAGGCTAATCCCTAATGTTTGGCAGAGCTGTACAAACAGTTGTTTAGTCTCGACTAAACGGGTCCCTCGATCAGGATCCTGCGATTCGAATCCGAGAGCGGTTCCCGGCGGCTTCTCGAAGAGGAGACGCAAAAAGACGAAGACGATGGTCGTCGTGGAAATCCGACGACGACGCGATCAAACTAACGAGATCAGCGAAAATTGCGCATTTTTGTCTGCCGTCCCGGGTTGCCCTTTGACGTCGCGACTGCCTCGAAACTGCCTCAAATCCCTGTCTCTCGCAATTATGCGCTGTTTCATTTAATCGACGCGGAGCTTCCAGATGAAGCTCTCCGTGTTTGTTTTGAACGGGGAGCTGAACTTTCGTTCCGCCGGGACAGAGAATAGCTCCGATGAAAAATGTACGGGCGCATACTCGTCGACGGAGAAACGATATTCGGCAATGTCCCACTCGACGACAACGAAAGTCAAACCCTTTCGCAGCTTCCCGGCATCAGCTCTTCATAATTTTATCTTGAATGTTACCTGCAGTTCACTATCCGCTCGACGAGGATCGTCTGCGACCTCGAAATTATCGCTAACGATCCAGACTTCTCGCGTTGCTGTTGGCAATTCGGAATTTTCACCTTAACCCTTGAACATTTCCTAGAAAAATTGAAGATAATTAATCGTAGCCGGAGAACTCGTCGATTTTGCTTATCCCTTTGCACGTCCGTTGTCCCCTCTGAGAGACACCATTATTCAAAATTTTTGTTTACATTATTAAATATATCGGTATCTAATCAATTACTAATCATTTAGATATTGTATGAGGTATTGTACCAATTTCATATCCCTAAAATTTCAAAAATCGTAGGGAATGGGAATATTCTAGATCGGAAGAAATGTTTAATTCTCCAGTTAAAGTAGCTCCGGGTGAAAAGGGTTCAAAGTTGATTGTTTCACGTAAGTGGTTCGAACAGCTTGATCTTCCGCTGCGTTTAATAGATTCGATTTGAGTTCGAGGCCGTCCCGGATATAACAAGACTAGGGGTTAATGGGGTAATTAGTATCGTTTTCGATGTCGCAGCGATTTCCTAGCGGATTTGAAATTCAGATCGTGGAGGGAGACGCAAGAACCGTTGCCGGTCGACTTTTAATGGGAGAGTCTTAGCGGCACGTAAGCATCGTTTATTAAACGAGTATATCCGAAATCGATAGAGAGGCGGGGCGTGGACGTTCTCTTCACCAACGGAAACAACAGGGACCAGGACGCCGATTAAGCGAACAGGATCCGCGAACGCCTATCAGTTCCGACGTGCTCTCCACTAAAAATAAGCATCGCGTCGGCGGACTGCTCGAGGACAGAGAACAGAGTCTTAAGCTCCTAACCACGCGACCCAGAAACGCAAGGGTGCTTCACGAACCGAGAACCGCGAGCAGAACCGACTCCGAGCCCCCTTTACCATGAATCTCCGAGAATTCTCCGCGGAAAGTGCGTGCAGACACCCTAACTTGCTCGATGATTCGTTAGGTCGACTTGGTCTGGGTTTAGGCCAGACCTCATATTAGATGATTTCAGGTCGTATTCAGTATGGACTCAATTTTTTAAAAAGTGGCCCACTATGAAAACACGGCATTTGTTTCAAACAATTGCAAAATAAATGGTGAAAAAACATTTCTAATAGATACTCTTATGATTTCACTATAAGTTCCCAAAAAATCAATTTCATAAGTTTGATAGTTCTAGACTTATGATTCAATGACAAAAGGGTAACACGTTTTTTTACACGTCTGTGAAATCATCAAGTTTTAAGATATCGAGAAATTCTTGAAAACTCGTTCATAGGTTACTAAAGAATACAGCATATTGAAGTTTGAACAAAATCTGAAATTTTACTCGAAAAAGTGTCTGTTTTCGCGTGGGATCACCCACCTAGAATTCGTTACTCGACAATTTTGTCACGAATTAGTTTTAACTGTCTTCTCACCTAGGGTCCATCAGTCAGCAAATCTTATCCAAATCTAGTTGGCCAGCTTGTCGCACCTGTCGGCGAATACGTTCTGATACACTCTCGGGATATCATTCAACCCCCGATAAATCTACTTAAGCTGTCAGCGTGTAGATAATTCTTCGTGAAAAAGACAAAGCTTTAAACCACGACGCTGAGAATCGTACGATGACGGATGGTAGTGAATCAATCTCTGTCGCGTGGACCTCAGCCAGCATACTAGACAGACAATAGGTAGAGCAGTGCGTTGAATCGATTCTCAACTGGCATCCTCCCTCTTTGGTCGACCACCAACCGATCTGAACATCGTTAACAAAAGTCGCATTACCTGTTCCGGGCGTATACCTTGTACCTTCGGTGTTCGCTCTGGGAACCTTTCGAATTCAATTTGTCCGCGGCCGATTTTTCCTTTTCTGCTTCCGGAATCCACGGAACAGTTGTCCTCAAAGTTAAATATTTTTACCGAGTTGGAAAGGCAAATTTAATATCAATACGTTTTATGGTACTAGAAGTGTCAATTAGCTGTGTCGATAAAACTTTGCACATTCATAGTTTAGCCAAAGATATTCGACACGTATTGTCATTGCAGAATCTTTCTAAATCCAAGTAATTTTTATTTTCGTAATTTCTCTAACAGTCTTCGTTAATCCTCCACTTTCAAGGGTACTTGCCCCCTAAAACCTTGGATTTCCTCTGATAATAATGCCATATATTATACGAGGAAATTTTAAGGGATGAAAGTACCCTTAAAAGTAGAATATTCCCAAATCCCAACTCGGAATCTTAATAACTCGAAGACTAGCAGCTATATTGAAAAAATTATAAAAATAAAAATCACTTGAATTTGTAGAGGTTTAGCACTGGTGCTGTTTGAGGGATGAGCGAATATAACAAGTACATTGTATATTGCAACTGAAGGGAGAGCCAGAATAAAGCGATTTTTACAGTAGCAGCAGCATTATTTTGCAGTTTAACTCGAACTAGCGCGAACATGTTTTCACGATTCCAGACTTGTCGTTTCAGACTGCGGGGACGGGGCAAGGGAGTGGTGGTGTCGTGAGCAAGATAAAGAGAGCGGAGGCAGCCCGGACTCGTTTTAATTGGCATCCGTAATGGAATATAACGCGTCGGTCGGATTCTCGGGCGGCGTTCGCTGTGGTTGGTCGCTCGGCATTATTGCACGCGCGACTCGAATCGTTAATTATCGCTGGGTCCGATTCGATTGGCCATGCTCTCTCGACTCCCAGAGACTCACCTAACCCAGACTCTGATCTGAACAAATCGCGTTTCTCACGAGAGCCTCTCCCTCTGACCGCGAAAACCGTTTTCGTGCCTAATTTCAGAGAAGCGGCCTGAAAACGCTGAATAGACGACGACGCCGACGATGTCCAAACTCTGAATAGACGACGATGTCTAAACTCTGAATAGACGAGGGCGCCCCCTAACATCGAACCAGAGGAAGAACCACCAGAGAAAGAGAGAGAGTGGTAGCAGCCGAAAAACCGCGAAAACGCGAGAGCAGCAATTAGCGAATTCGGGTCCGCAAAAAAAGAAAAAAAGAGGAACAGCAGGGAAAAGCGAGAGCCGGTTTCGCGGGTTCTTAATTAATCCGACGGGATTAACGAGCTCGCCGATGGAGCCGCGGCGGAACGGCCGCGAATCTCCGCTACGGGAAACGGCCGCGTAGTGTTCGAGTGCGACACGGCTGATTCGCGGAGGGACACGCGAACAACGTGTTCGAGTCGCGAGAACGAGAGCACGATGCTGGCCTGCGTCTATCCCGCGGAGAGCTTCAACAAGTCGAAAACCGTGACGGTGAAGCTCCGACACGGCCGGTCCAGGAAGAAGCCGAAGCTGCTCTCGGTGAAGGAGAAGCAGGCCGTCAAGATACCCGAATGCAACCCTAAGCTACCCAACGAGGTAAGACCCTTTGTTTTTCGCAGGCCCGTCACCTTGCAATCTTCACAATTCACAGGACGAGGGAAACGACCCGACACGTCCTATCCTGAATTTACGCTCAGGAGGCGACCAGACGTCTTGGCTCATTATGCTGGCGGAAGGCTAACCTCGTTTAGGATTCTCCTTGAATTTACTGCGTTAGGTTACTGAGAGACACTGTCTTTTTTATTAAATATTTAAAAATGGGTGAATGTTCAACTTGCCTGCAGAACTCAGATTTAGCAGAAAGCCCTGCGGTGTAATGGTAGCTATCCAAGTATTTACGCATCTAGAATGGTATTGAGCAGATTTGTGTGTCACGATTAGATTCGCCCATTTGAAGGTAAAGCTGCCGGATTCGGTTTCCAGGTACCTACACCGAGGTTGGAAGCGCACCGATTATTTCAGCAAACACGGTCTCGCAAACGCACTGCGTTTCATCGCGAAGCGTAATCGCTCGTCGACTCTGGTTTTGCTATTTTCCGTTTTGAAAACGACCACAGTTTTTCACGGCTCGCTTGCTCGCGGTTTAATCAACGCTACGCGGATGTACAAAGCTTTGCATAGTTCGGGATCGGTTCTTTAACACGCCCACTACTGGACCACTAGACTGAAAAATCCGCCGGAAATCGAAGTGATCCGGTTGATGAGACCGGAACCATAGGGTTGAAATTATTTCATGCGTCTCGAACTCTTTCTCTCTTCTTTTGCACTGATGATTGAATTTATTTGCATCACGATCGTCAACGATTCTAAATAGACTAATCTGATGTTGTAGCAAGTTCTCTGAAGTCATTTGTGTCATCCGCGTTTGATCGAAGCAGCGTTACACCTCAGCTCCAAAGATTTTAAACGTCGGAATGGCCTCTGAAGATTTTGTACACCGACGGAACGATTCTTTGCGAAGATATTACTTTAATTTAACTGGTGTTTGCACTATGTGACCAGAAGGGTTTGCACAGGATCTGTAACGGGATTCCGGAGCTCCCGTTGATGGGCGATCACAGGATCCGCCTGTGACCCGACCCGAAATCGGAAAGATCAATATGCTGTCCATCATCTCCGGCGAACTTGGCTATTAATAGCCATTCGACGTGCCGGAGCACTCGAAGGACTTATTATACTAAATAAAAGTATAGTTCAATCTGTATGAGCCACAGGTTCGGATACTACAATATTTTCCTAGCGTTCGACAAGACCCACAAATGTTTCTAGCCATTTCATTGAAGTATTACATCGTTTGAAAAATTTATTCGTACAACAAATAACTTAAATGTTATTTGAAGTTACAAGACTCACCCTGTACATCGATACGTATGATGCGTATCGGCGACTCTGATACATTTCGGAGCTGCAGCCGCGCACAAAGACTGTCACAATCGACTACGTTAGGATCCAGACAGTGCGCGCAGCACACCTGTAGCATTTTGAACTCTTCTCTCATCGGTGGAACGGTATCCGACATTTTTGATCGGTGTACTCGAAAAATAAATGGCGGCGTCCGCGCGGGATAAAATCAAAAGCAGGGGGCCGCGTCGCTCGATAACGAGCGAGGCTTGTAACGAACAGCCCCTGGAGCTCCTACAATATAGATTATCCGTCTGAATAGGACCGTTCACGACTGTAATCCTATTCCCAGTCCCCGAGCGAATAGATCCTGCGACTATAATCCTATTTTAAATCGTCTTAGCGCGACGAACACCCTCCACTCTCGTTCGGAACTCCATTCGTCGGTACATCCACTTCGCTGATTGAATATCTCACCGGTGATCGCCTGCTGGCGCATTATTTATCATCTATTAACGGTTCTGTTGGCATTAATATTTCCCGAATGAGCCGCGCGCGGCTTCTTCGTTGCGAGCCTCGTTATGAGCAGATATGCCGAGAGACGCGCGGAACTTTGTATGTACCGTTTCTTGGCACGCGAACACCGACGGATATATTAGCCGTGCAAATGAATTCGATGCCTCTCGAACGAGATTCAAATATTATTCATGCATCGCGAGTATTATTTACGGGCAGATATGAATTATTCCGAAAGCTCTTTTTCCGTCGCGCTCGAACACGCTCGCTGAAACGGCCTCGGAGATGAGATCCGCCTCGTTACACTAACAGTTTGCTATTTCTACCAAAGTTTTAGCGAAGTTTATCAATCTCTCTAATGTCGAATAAATAAAAGAGGAAACAGGGGATCTCCACACTCTTAATACTAACGTAGTAGGAATATAGAGTTCTGGAGAGACATACACGAACGCTAATCACTAGACAGCGGACCTTTATGCAAAATAAAAATTATTTCTATCGATTGCAAGAAATAGAAACTAGATTGAATGTTATTTCTTCCCTTAATGATCTGAATAGAGGAGAAATTATATATTAACATCTTCAATTTGTAAAATTTTTCAACAATTTCCCGCTGTCGTCACACAAATGGATTGAGCTTGAAGAAAGCAAAACCGAAAGAAAAGAATTACAATTTTCTGCTCGTCAGAAAATGAATTTCATGTCTCTGAGTAGTACCGTAACTAGACGACTCGAACAAGATAATGATAATAATGGCACGATGATTGATGCGCTCGCGGTATCTACTGACAGCCAGAATGGCTCGAGTATATTACGTTGCAACAAGCCTCTATATTCGGGAACTCGGCTGTTTTTCGGAATAGTTAGCAGTACTGGTGGGTTTGTGGCCAATTTGTATAATAAATACTCTAATCTCCGAAACGGAAACGCAGTGGTCGTCCTGTAATTATGGCAGTTCGCCGCAGCAAAGTTTCCCTTGCCCCGAGCGGACAGATATTGCGGACGCAGGACGAGAGTGTGTCCGAGACTTGTTTCGAATTTTCTGCATAAAATTTGCCAACGTGTTCGGACATGGTTCGCGGATTACATATCGGCGTAGATTTCGCCAGGCCGACGGGTACGCGATGTTTAGCCAGCGAGCCTCTCGAGCCTGCATGAAGTAGAACAACTACGAACACATTGTATATCGATCCGATTCGACGCTCGATCGTTAAACTCGACGTGCACAGTAAATAGTGTCGCTTTTAATTACCGTGTCAGTTTTTTATCCAGCCATAACTTCGCTCGCGTTCGCGAATTTATGCGCTACTTCCTGCACTGTCGACTGTCTTCCTGACAGATATTTTGTTTTGTTATTCCAACGCGGATTTTGTGCACTCGGGGGAAAAACTGAACATGTGGAAAACGAAATTGTGGAGGACCGCGGTGTTGCAGGATAATTCGCATGTGGGATTGAACAAGAAAAATAAAGTAAAAAATTGCACACGAAGAAATACGCGCAGAATGAAATGTGTTGCTAATATACAGACAGCGAATTTATATGCAAAATACGTAACAAGATGTCACACTCTTTTACGACTTATCGAAGTTATTAGAAGAGAAAATATACTTTTCTTTCATTTCTGTTCGTAACAAGCTTAAAAAATGATGACTGTCGAACTTTGTGCTTTCGACTTCACGGTATGCTGTAATTTTGCTAATGCGATGGTGATTTTTGCCAAGTAATCGAGACGAGAGATGCATTAAGCATTAAGCATAGTTCCATTAAGCAGTTGCCAACAAAATTGCATTGCGGCTTGCAATCCATTTGCTCGAACATTCATACATAATACATTGAAAATGTGGTTGCTAGATTAACTTGCCCCAGCAGGATCTTGTAATAATCCTTAAAACATTGAAACTATAATTCTCGATATTCGAAATTCGATATTCCAATAATAAAGACGATTACTGCTGCCTCGAGAATGAACCTAGAAATGTTGCCAGTTTTAGAGCAGCATTGTAGAATAAATATTTTGAATGCTCGCGATAAAATTAAAACTACAAACATCGTCGTTTCTAGAACACTGCTTTCAAATAAATATTTTTAATCCTGACATGAAAACTAAACCTGCAAACATCGTTATTTTTGGAGCAGAGCTTTCGAATAAATCTTTTTGATGCTCGAGTGAGAATGGTACTAAAACAATTTCAGTTTTCAGAGCATAGTTTCAAAGAGAATGTTTTTAATCATCTGAATGAACGAATCTTATGCAATTTTTAATTTTTGTAGACGAATTTTAAGAAAGTGGTACCAGATAAAATTCTTTTTTCATTGGTAATGGCATTTGTAGATCCAAAATAAATAAAAATCGTACTAAATTCTGTTGAAGTTAATAGTCCAGCACTTTTTGACCATTTTTATAAGCCATAAATGCATAGAGATCCGCAGTCTAGTTATTACATCTTCGTGCTAATTTAAATCAACTGAATAAGAAAAGTGCATTAACAAACAGAAATCATCAAAATTGACGTTCCTGACAGCCCAAGTTGGCGATTTCGAAGCGACGACAAGGATTCGCGAGGAATGCTCTGCAGGAACGTCGCGTCGTCGAAATTCGGCTGGGACTCGCGAGTTATGGCAACGGCGTGCCTGCCGTAGAGGCGATCGGATAGAATGATCTGCGAATCGAAATTCAAAGAGTTTTCCCGATGCGCAGACTAGCTCGGTTTCTGCGAAGGGTTTCCACTGCAGGTTAAATATCGGCTTGCGTCGCGACGCGTCGAGAGCAGACCGCAAGTTTACGTGGTCCGTGAAGGGTCTGCGACTAATTTTCGAAGCGACTGGTTCCGAATGTGTTTCCCTTGTCCTCTACGCCGCAATCTCGCCGCCTCCAATCTGCCGAGAAGCCTGAAACGAGAGAAACTCAGCTCGGAAGGATCCTGCTGGCGTATAAAAATACGATATTTCCTCAACGGAGGAATTATTCGCCGTGAAGCGTAACGAGCTCGAAAAGATTTAGAGCGAGCGCTAAAAAAAGCCCCGGAGATAACGTCGGGGGTGGGTTCTGCCTCGCGGAATCATCCGCCGCGATGTCGAACGTAAACATAAAAGCTCTTTTGTCCCGCGTAAGCGCGCGATTTTTCCCTCGCGAGCCCCCTCCTCGCCCCGCGGGGGCGGAATCTGTTCCTGAAAGGATTTAAGTCCACGGACGCAACAACAACGGTTTACACCGGGCAGGTATTTTCTTCTTAATGCATTCAGAATCAAACGCAGATTTTGTCCGAGGGATTCGGCCATTGAAGTTAATTCTTGAAAGAAGTAATGGAGACCGGGTTGATTTAATGCAATGATCTGGACACTGTGTATACGAGGTGTGTTCATTTTTTCGTCATTTTTCTTTTTTGGTGTGTTGGTAAACATGTCTGAAAAGTGTCTGTACATTGGTTGTCGACGATAGTTCCTTTAACTGATAGTTGCTCAAGGTGATCTCCAAGGTCACAGACAGAGGAAACTATGAGATTTATGGAAGTATGAGATTTAAAATATGAGAGCAGAATAAAGTATAAACTAGTGTAAAGAGGAAAGTTCGAAATGTATTGCCGCAGACTATTTTTTTCCATAATCGATTCAAGCCAAGAAAGAACGAAAAACTGAAAATGTATCAACTTGCCCCGTTGTCCCTTTATTATTTCAGAGGGCCGCCGAGCCACCAAGAACGTATTCAAGTCGGCCGCGAGCGGAAGTTCCGAGATCCCACGGCTTATAAATCCTTGCCTCGCGACGGCGGAAGGTTGCGTTAATAAAGATAACGAAGTACGGAATGTCACTCCCCTGATCTCTCTCCTTTTACGGCGGCCGTAAAACCAGAATCGCCTCGATGATCCCGTGAATATTGATTCCGAGGCCGCCACCAAGTTCATGAACGCCGCTCCATCGGGAACAACCCCATAAATAGAACCGATCCCAAGGCGAGCCGTGCGGACATTCCCGGATCGTCCGCTGATAGATCTTCAGCGGATACCGAATATTACATTAATGCTGGTAATGCATCGAACGGTATGATATTAGCTTCTGACTTTGTTAGCTTTGTGTCATCGAAAGGCGCAGTGACAGAAGAGAGAGAGAGAGAAAGAGAGAGAGAGAGAGAGAGAGAGAGAGAGAGAGATGGCGGGTGTCTTCCATCGATCGGTTGGAAGAACACAAAACGTGAGGAGCTTTCGCAAAATAATTCACGCAGACGAAGAAAAGAATTTTAAACAATTGCACGCTTAGCATAGTTAGCACTATGGGTTCTTTGGTGGCTGTTGAAAACCGAGTCAATTAATATCGCCGCGTCGACGGAAAGCGTCGAGCCGCATACAAACGTCTCGGTCGGAACCCGTTCTCAGGAAATCCGACTGCGAGTCGTGCCCCCAAATGCGATAAAACCGAGCGTTCCTTGGAATTGTAAATTCCGGGACTCGCGTTGCACGGCACTCGAAACTGCTGTCTTGGGGAAGCCCCAGGATTAATTTCCGGCGACCAGTGGAACGATAAGCTCGACCCTGCGAGCGTGTTTCGACCGGAACGACCGGAATGAAGCGGGAGCATGGGCACAGATTGCTCTGTGAGACATTGCTCTGGCTCCATTGAACTCGGGGGCCATGAATCCACGCCCTCCAGGATTAGCCACGCCCATCGAAACGGGCCACGCTCCTGAAAATTGATCACACTTATCCTGCACAGTACACATATGCATAGGTAGACAAAATATGTAGCATGTTTTCTCTGCAAGAAATGAAGAGCAACGAAATCACGCCCCTCGAAACAGGCCACGCCTACTGTAAATAAAGAAGAGGCCCAATGCTCTTTGAATTGAATTCGGAGCTTTCTACACGCGGGAGGCTAGAAAATGGTGTTCCGCCACATTTTGTGATTTGGTTTCGAACCGTTGCCCTTGGTGGAAATCTAGAGCGCTCCCTCGCCTCAGCCTGGAACAGAGGAACTATTCCGGATTCCCTTTCTATTCAGGATCAAGCGAGCGTCCGCGGCCGATCTATCCGACAGGAATTTTATTTGCCGGGGATGCGAGCGCGGCTCGTTAAGAAGTACGCGTAGGAGAGATTGAAATTTTAATGGAGTCCGGTGTGCGCCGAATCCAATTCCTCCGATCGGTGATCGTTTGTCCGGGGAACGTTTAATTACGAAATTGTATCCTGCTCGCGGGGAAACCGAGCGGTTGGAACGGTCACAGTAAAACTTTAATCGATCCCAATGAAACTTTGATACCGCCGCGATCCTTTCGTTTGCGAAGACTCTATCTCTCTCTCTCTCTCTCTCTCTCTCTCTCTCTCTCTCTCCCTCTCCAGTTCTTTCATCGAAGCAAAACAACCCGCGAATGGAGGAGAAGAGAGGTTAGCATTACGCGGCAAGTATCTCCAAGATTGATTATCCCTGGAGTATCCTCGACCCATCGGTGGATCGGGCGGATGCGCAGCCAGGGGTACCAATTACAGAAAAACCCGGCCGACCGCGCAACCCTGAAATCGTTTATGATCACTTCCGTGGTCTGGGTTAGGTCGCTGATTAGATTATGACTAGATTAAAATTAGATCGCCTACGAATTCCAAGAATTGCGACGCATAACTTTTATTCGAATTTTTTCTTCTTCTGTATGGAACATGATTCTAGTGATTAGCTAAACCGGCCCCATCCTCCGCGAGGATCGTCGAGGTGCTAAAGAGCGGAATGCTACTCGAGTCCAGCTCACAAGAGTCCATCCATTCTTGGGAGTCTTTAGAATTTCTCACCGTCAAATACAAACCTACTATCTTTGCCGAGTGACTCTCTATAATCTCCGGAGATTAATCGTCCCTATTCCCGAATCGTCGCGACCATATTTAACCGGCTTATTTAAATATAAGAGCTCCCCCGTTGTTGAACCTGCTCGCATGGCTTTTTCTGAATCTGCCGTCGAGATTTTAATTAATTTCATCGAATATACAAGAACCGAAGGACGCAGGGGCCTTCGGTGTTCGCTCGCGAACAAAGAGAAAATTTTCCCAGATGGGCATATACGGGAAGAGAAAGAGAGACAGAGAGAAAGAGAGAGAGAGAGAAAGAGAGAGAGAGGAGAGAATCGGCGAGGAGATTCGCGAGCATTCGTCGCGGAGCGGGTTTTGGTTGACGTACGAAGGTTACCGGGAGTCCTTGTCGCTGTGGAATTCGAAGGGCCAGGTCGGCCTTGGGACTCTACTTGGTATCGGCGGCCGGTCCTCTCCAGATGGTGCACGAGGTCAAACAAAAAGAACTCTGAACGCCCAGAGAGAAACAGAGGAAGAGAGAAAAAGAAAGAGAGAGTCTGTACCTACCACCGTCCGCCTCGCTGTTTCTTTCCTGCCATTACGCCTCCGCCGCTCTCTGACCATTCCGTTTTTCCATTTATTCCTGCCGGCTAGTCGCGAAATCGCATAATCCTCGTCTCTCTCTACTCTCTCAACACTATATTCTCTCTGGCCCCTCTCTCTTTCTCTTTCTCCTATCTCTCTGCGCTTCGCCTAACAGTTCTGCTCTATTCCCCTCCGGCGCTCGTTGCGAAATGGCAGGCTGACATTTCGAACGCGCTCGCGACATCGAACAAACCGCGCGCCGCTTCATTGTGTAACCCCGATTATCCGTCGGACTTCATTGCCGAGGAGGAATCCGCGCGTGGGACGAGTTCGCGGTTCCCCGCGACATTTCGTACGTCCGAACAAACCGCACGAGCTTTCGGAACCGAGATTCTATTGGCTCTCTCTCTCTCCTCTGTTTCTCCGTGCGACAAGAAAGCGCGCGTGTCCCGTTTACAACGAGCTTTCGCCACTGGAAACCCGATTCTCCCGAAAAAAACCAAGAAACTTTTACCGAAAGCTCTTTCCCGAGAAGGAAAGCTCTTTCCCAGGGAGACACGTTTACAAACTTGGCGAACGGTCGACCGCGAGACCTTCTTCGCTTCTCGACCCGCGTCCTTGTTTCGGGAGGCTCTCGGTCCTATTAGGAACTGCGAACAATCCGATACAGAAAAGCAGAGGGAAAGGGAAAAAGTACTAAAGTCCTCTCATTAACCCTCGGAGAACACCTCGGGCAAGAACTCGACTGTTCTCTGTCCGTAGATGCTGTGAAACTGTCTTCATTTGATTAAAAGATCCTCTGTTTTGACTTTGTATAGAAGATTCGAGGTGTGTTATTTTCTAGCTCTGTTAAAGACTAGGGCCGAAATGCCACGTCTCCTCTACATAAGAAAAGCGAAATAGATGATCTCTACATCGCTTTCTCTATTACTCTACAGTATTAATAGGTCTCTGAAATTGAGAAGCTATCTTAAGAGGTTCAACGTTCTAGATTTTGTTTGTAACTCTTTAGCCTCGAAATACAGAACGTTGTACACCGTAATAACCATTGTTGGCGAGAGTACAACGGTTGAATAGAAGCTCTCGTCTCTCTCTAACGATACTGCTCTGGTCTAGAGCAGCATTTACAGCGGTAGACATTCGCCCCTCGTTTACCTGATGAACTCTTGATTCTGTTTCAGTTACCAGTGGGCGGGGGTGGTGCTGTGCTGGTGCTCAGCGAGCTTGAAAGCATGGCGGCCAGGCAACAGCGGGAAATTGCCCAGCAGAGACGGCTCCTGGAGCAGAGAGAGGCCCGTCTAGCCGTGCTTCGAGGCGCACAGGTGAGAGATGAGACCCCCTTTTCCTTTCCGAGTGCCGAGCAGCCGAACGCGGAAATCGTTCTGGAAATTGCTCGACAAAGCTCGCGGTAATGTCTCTCGCTCTTGTTCCCGATGCGTTCCGTTTCCGTCTGCCGGCGAAGTCGACTTCCGTTACGATTCCGTTGCGGTTTTTCCGCCCGAATTCCTCCCTCGCGCCATCCCCGGGCCGGGCCGATTTATTCGCCGAGTTTCTCTCGCGAATCGCGCGTTCCGGACGTCCTGCAGCACCGTGTTAAATGGATACACACGGTAACGAACAACCGGAGGGCTGTAAAGGGACCCCACGCCTGGAAACTCGCGTCGGAAACCTTGCAGTAACTCTACGGTCAGGAGGTGACTTCTCTAGAGGACAATGGTTCGAACAGCTAGGATCGTCCATGCGACAATGGAGCGTGAAAACGACCCAACGGTGCTGATACGCTGACGGATACTATTGTTGTTCATTCCCCGAAGTGCTCGGGGAACTTCCGACGCTGCGATGCAGTCTTCTATCTTCGAAATTAGCCGGCGTTATCTTCGGGGTTTTTCAATTCAGTCTGGAAATAGACTATTTATATTTACATCAAGTGCACACGCGTTAATTTAACTTGAATCGAAGGAAATTTGACAATTTCTGCAGAAATTGAAATATTTTAAAGTGGCGAGTTAGTATTCTTCGAACCGATAGTGTCAGTCTCCACGGCTCCGAGAACCCCTAAACACTGTCCTGATTAGAACAACGTGTAATTAATAGAGATATGAATTGATCGAGGTTTTTACGACTGCGGCCGCGACGACCGCGCGTCGTAAAGCTCTCAAGCAACCTGAGGTTTGAGGAACCTAATTCGACCGGCGAACAGAAGTTAACAACGCGTCAAACGATTGCCTCGGATCGAGGTTTTATGGCCAATAAAAATTACGGTGCCCTAACAATCGAAGATAGCGAATTGAACCGTAAAGACATTGACGGGCCGGACGTAAAACTTGCGAACGATCCTCGGATTTCCATCGGGCATATTGTTCGGCTTGGGAGGACTTCCGGCCGAGGGGAATCAGAAAGACCGCGCGCGGCGGCATGAATAATTCAATATAATGATAGACTCGCGGACAGTTTATGCTTATTATTGGCGGGATCACCGTCGGATCATTCCGCGGATGATCTCGGTTCACGATCGTAATGGCCACCCTCCGGCTCCGGGCTCTCCGCGGGCCAATTTTCGAACGGAGAGAGCGCCGGGCGAGAGAGAGAGAAAGAGAGCAAGAAACAGCAAAGGATTCTTTCGTGACCGAGTCCGCGAGCTGGCTAAAGCCTCGAGCGGAATTTATCGCGGAGCGTAATAAAGCGTAAACGTTGCCCCGAGTTTCGTGGCCGGTGAATATTTCGCGTTTAGCTCGCCTAATCTTGAATTACGAGCTTAAGCTCGCATCCGAGTCTCCCGCGAACGTGCTGACTGCGAAATCTCCTTGGAAAATGATTTATCATCCCCAATCGCGCCCAGCCAGTGCTCCTCGATTTTTCCGCGCCGGACAACTTCATTTCTCCGCTCGCGTACGAAAGATCAGCGTCCCGTTCCGCGCGAAAACTGAAGCTGCTTGCTACGGGAATGGAAAAAAACAGGACGAACGATCAGCCTGGCTGATTACCGTTAGGCTGACCTTGCGAACGGTGGCCTTGACATTAAACGGAGAACCAGTCGTGCCATCTTCCATGCAGGAAACGCGATAGATCGATAGAGCGCGGCGATTACGTCGCGAAACGACGCGACGCGGCGTTACGCGTAATGGTTACCCGGTTCGAACGTTGCCGAGTTCGTTCCCAGCGAGACCTAGTTTCATACGGAATGTTCTTTCAAGATCCTGCGCCAATTTAAACCGGTTTCACCGCGCGAAAATCTTGAAAGTTTAGTCCTAAAGGATCGAGTCCTATAAATCCAGTCACTTTACTCGTTTAAGTACCATTGAACGCGACTAGATGAGGATTGCTCGAAGATTTGATCGGGCTATGACACGATTCAAAGCGATCAACATAAACGCGTGGATAGGCTTCCACATTTTCAATTTCTATATACATATGTTGTTGTTGACATTTACCTTTCGGAATAACTCAATAGAATGATTAATTATGTTCAAATATTATTGTAATAACTATACTAATTTAGATAATAACGAAATGAAATCTGTTCTTTGTATACCTACTTGAAAAGATTCTGCGATGCAAGAATTTACACAATTTCCTTGAAACACTTTTGAACGTGCTATAAAATGCCTTTACTTTCGACGAAGTATACTACTTCATGGGTGTACAAATAAAACAAAAACAATATTGAAGCTTTATTCTTCAGACGTTTAACTACATCGGACAGCAAAAAATGTAGAAATTTTCGGCGAAATAGCCCACTATGCGCTGATCGCGTTAGTCGCGATCATTTAACGCGTCACTGAGTCGAGGCCGAGGATAGAGAGGATCGCGCACGCGAGAACACTATCGATGCGATTTCAACGAAGTCCTGAAGGAACTTGTTACACCCGATTCCGGGCGTCGATCGAACGGCGACTAATTAATCGACTGGCTTTCCCGCGCTGTCCGGATTGTTTTAAGGCTCGTTAGCGAACGTCTGCTCCGATGGAAACGCGCGGAGAGCGGCAATCAGCCGATGAAAGCTCTCCCGGACTCCTTCCAACCGCTTTTTGCTTCTCCAAGTTTCCGTGTCATGAGCCGTCGAATCGTTTATGGTCCATTTCGGATCGATCGCTCGTCGGCATTGATGGCACGGAGCACAGTGGTGTAGTTAAATGTCGTGCGACGCTGTGCATGCGGAATTAGGTGCCATTTATGTCACCGTGTTTTTCAGGCCGTTTAGAAAATGCGTATATTTTTTGCTGATTTATTCGGGGACGATAAATCAAGTCATCATTTCGCTGGCCTCGAATTCGTTTACAAAACAAAGGCTTTTGGATTCATCAATTTTGTCAATTCAATATCATGTCATGAATCAGACATTTTCTATATTACCCACACAGGAGATTTTGTTCAAAATGGTTGATTACATAGAGCACGGCAAATTAGGGGTAGTTTAAGTCATCATTTCGCAGGTCTCGAGCTCGTTCACAAACTACAGATCTCTTACCTTTACCTTTCGCGTCGCCATCAAAGAGTGATCTATTTCGCGTCGAACGATCCCACCGCAATTCAGGGACCGTATTGCTCGATCGAATGGCTACTTGATTGATTCTTCCGACTACTCGCACCTTGCGGAAACGGTTAAACTCGCCTGGATGTGGCGGGAAAGCAGAGTTTGCGCCGACCTGGAAGCTTTTTCATTTCCCGGAGGCGAGACCGCGAACGATTCGAAGTAATAGGGGATCCTACGACAGGACTCGGCCGGGATTTTCCGAGGACCTGAAAGCCCTAATCCGCCGCGGCTCAATCCTTGGCCGTGCGAGCTCAATACCACCGAAGATGGGGGAGTTTCCATTCGGATCTCTCGGCTGATCTTCCATCCGCTTCGTTCCGGCTACGAACGCCGGGGACCGGCTTTCGCCTAAGCTCGCGGACTTTTTAACTGCCGACAATGTACACCGTGAAAACGAAAGAGATCTTATTTCCCGTAGTGAAAAGGCTCTCTCTCTCTCATTCTCTATTGCTCTCCCGCTCTGTAATTTCGACGATTCCGGATTACCGTGTTACTCCGCTACTCCAGCGAGAGGCTGAAAAGCCGTCCCTTGGAACTGCAAAAGGGGAAACTAATCGACCGAGAAGAGACGTCTTTCCGGAAGAGTGTATTCACGGCCATTAGGGAATGAACCACTCAATTGTTTTCCGTTTCTCTTTTCCCGGTGTCGCGCCACTTTCATCTCGTTGCTGCCTCCGCCCGTTTCGTACCGTTGCCTCGCGATATTCATGGAGACAGAAGATCTTCGCGCAGTTTTGTAGAAAGTTTCCGGGAAGCGTACGAAATCGATTAGAACACAGTTTCATTCATTGATTTGTAAGAACGATTCCGCTAGAATTTTGTTTTCGACTTGTTCGAGCATAACAATTAATCTTCCTAGCAAGATACCGAATTAAATTGTTGACATTTCAGACCTGTTATATCAAATGCTGTATTTGATAAATGAATGTCTTACGAAATGTTTAAATAGATGATCGGCTAGGGTTAAATAAGTGGCTTTCATTTCTGTGGGACTTCCCCATCGGAAACTTGTCTCGCATGATAGCTTTTCAAAGGCTCTTAATATATGCTAATACACAAAACTGGCTGACGAATAGCAAATTAACTTTCTCATCGTGGGCGTCCCTTTACAAACACTGTAAAACTTGTAGTAATTTTTTAAGAAAACAGTTCCTGAAGGACTTTCGGACAACTCTCGAACGATTCTGAGTAGTCGTAACACTTTTTCACGCCTCGAATAAATTCTACAAATTTATCGGTTGTGCGTAGACTGCGTAGGCTTGTATCAGTAACTTGAACGTTTTTATTTTCCATAAAGATTCGCCGTCTAGTGATAATAAACTTGAATCGACTTGAAACTTTTTCAGGAGATTTTTCCGCAGATTCATAGTCTACTCGTAAGATTCGCTTATGCTACGATATTTTGCATGATATTAGAGTAGGATGTCCTGAGACTCGGACCCCTAGCGAAATATCCGATCGCGATCCCATCGGCGACCCAGCTCGTTAGAGTGTATTCACTTTGACACTCCGTATTCACCGATGCCTGTTCACTGTTTCAGGAGCCAGCACAGCAGGACAAGCTCGCCAGATTGAGGCACAGGCTGGACCAACAACAGAGCAAACTGAATCGGCTGCGATTGCTCAGATCGCAGACCGACCAGTCGCGTGCTAACAACGCCACGCTGAGTAAGTCGATTAATAAGTCCCTTTCTACGCTCACTCTTAACCATTCAAACTCCACGCCGGTGTTTAAAAGCGACAATCTATATATCGTTTCATTGGATCGAATTGAATCCACTTGATTTTACCAGTGTGTTCCTGTTACTGTCTACAAAAGTTGAGCTAAACTGGTACTATCATCGGTAGATTGCGGATCTTTATGCAAAATAAAAATGTTCTGCATTGATTGTGGCCAGCAGGAATAAAATAAAAATTGATTTCGTCTCTTAACCCTTGTGTAGCCAAGTAGCCGAGTACCCATTTACTGAATTTCTTTTAACAATTTGTTAATGTTCCTATAAACATATTACAAAGAAATTCTAGAAATATGTTAAATACAGAAGGTTTGTCGATCAGAGAAGAACTGTCTCGCTCTCCTCGTGCAACTTTTTCGGTGTGAAACGAAAGAAACGCGTGCTCCGCAATATTCGAATCGGATTTTTGCAAAGGTCCACGTCGCAGGAGCGATTAAGGTCGCCGGCTATCTAGCAGCACTCGCGTCGGACCAGCATCAATATATTCACATTACTTCCATGTATTTTAATAGAAGTGTCAGTCCACTCGACAGCGACAGCGTCGACGCTCTTCTTTTTTCTTTCTCCTTCCGGTAGCACGTCGACGCTGATCTCCATTGTCGTTGAAGTGTTGTGCTGGTTAGATGGACGACGACCTTTTATTCCAGCTACCAGATACCTTTCTCCCAACCAAGCAATTCTACGAGACCAGATTAGAGAGAGAGAGAGAGAAAGGCCAGTCAATTTGAGAGATTTGAGAAACAAAGTCTGCGAATTTGGTGCTCGGTAGGGAACTAATCGCGGCGGGATCGATCGCAATTCCGGTTGTCCCATACGGCGGATCCATTCCGCTAGGATAGCCTATAAAACGAGCGATGATAAACCTCGTTAATCCAATTCACCGGCAGCTCGGCAGCATATTGCGTTCGAAAGTGAAAGTTCGATCCCGGCGCGGCCGGAACGAAACACGGCGCCGAGGAAACAGAGAGAGAGTGAGGAAAAGAGAGAAGAGAGCGAGAGGGAGGACGGGAAACGAAGAGGAATTCTCGGCCCGAGTCCTTTCGGTTATATGGCCACGGTGAATATCGATATCGCCGGAGAACCAGCCCTTGGTATCTCGACAACGCACAGTGGCTCGACTCACGATTCTAGACAGGCAAAATTATTTTTGCTGCCACTTTTTAACCTGATTTTTCACGTAATTTCTCACTTGCTTCCGCGTGACAGCGAGCTAGAAAAATTGGATGCATGAAAATCACTTGACCCGTTGCGGTACGATTTTTTAAATTATCATAATCCCTTTCTTTCGTACAGAAATGAACATGATTGCTCCGAATTTACCCCTGCAGATGTTACAGGTTCTTGCATAAAAGAAGTTTGGTGGACAGGGGTTTATTTGCAGGCTCGCGAGCCACACCCTGTCTGAGGCCTCGAATGGTTCCAGAGGGTTGTTTGGAGGTGGCCGGTGGCTCGTCGAAACGTTTGTCAAGCAATCTCGCAATCAAGCCGTAGCTATGACTCGCAGATGGGTCAGAACTCAATTACCCCGTGCTGGTGGTAAGAGGCGGAGACGTGCCGCGGAGGGTGAGACGGATCAATCCCTTCGATTTATTTTCCTCGAGCCCCCTGGTCCCTCCGTCTCCGTTATAATTATGCGAATCACGAAAGCACGACAATGGGGAAATAAAAGGGGGGTTGGGGGGCGCGCGCGATGGATCGGAGAAGGCGGAAACTTGACGGCGTAGAGGCGAAGGGGTGAGAGAGGGTTGGTGGGGGTGCTATTGACGAAGAGGAGCGAGTTCCGCGCTCTATAGGAAATAGATTACGCGAATTTCTGAGCGTAACGCGATCAAAGACTCCTGTTCGGCCCTCCATTCTCGGCGTTTCGCTCGATTGCACATCTCGCCACCCCCTTGCAGCCCCTGCGGAACTCGCGAGCGAGAAACTCTGCTCGGAAGACGCGTTGGAATAGGAAAACTTGCGAACATAATGGACAGAAGGCCGGGAACCGAGTTTGAACGGATCCTGGAAATCCCGCAGACATCGAAACGCTTGCCGAACACTTCGAGAGGGTTGCAGAGATGGGTTCAAGTAGCCGGCAATGGTAACGAGTCGAAATTTCTCCTAATGCGATCGCGTTACTGCTCCACCCTCGAAGTTCCAACCAAGGGAACTATTATCACTGGTGATTCGGGCTCCAAGGTTACCAAGGGTGCGGACGATTTTCACCCTGGGAACAACTTAGGGTCGCGCCTTTTCAACCTGACTTATCCTAACGTCTATTGACAGACCGCTTCAAAGAAGGCCTTTGAAACCTCCTACAGTCAGAATACACGTCGTTTTAGGGCAAGGTGTGACATCCGAGTTATGTTCGACGTTTATGGTCCCCGTGCTTCGTCATGTTAATCGGATAAAAAAAGCAACAGGTGCATCTTCAAGAGAAAAATCCAAGCTATCTTTCGCTCTTCGCCTGAACGCTGCACAACGATTCTTTTGCTGTTCCACAGCAATTGAAGTCAAACGGACCATTTTCGCTTTGACGTTGGATTAGTTGGCCAAAAGAAATTCTAGAACACCGGGAGAACGGTGATTTTGTACGGCAGAATAGTCGCTTTCGGCTGGTGTAAATGTGAATCGTATGAAAAATTTCTCGTCTGGTCCATGTAACATTGCGAAGTGTAATGAAATTGTAGAAATTGTTCAAAGCGCTGTTTGCACTGCTGCAACGTTCGTGAAAAGCGTTTCAGCTGAAAGTTTGAAACACCGTTCGGGGGTGCAGATTTTATACTTCTGAGGAATTCTTTGAAAATACATAAAACTGCGGGTCGTTATGTATAATTAAAATTGTCCAAGTCAATTGCATATTATATCAACTTGTCTGCTTTAAATTTCGACCGTTACAACATTGTAAAAATATTCTGGAGAAAGCGTGAAAATAAAAATGATTTCAAACAATGTAGATATTCAAATACGATTTTACTTGTCCAGAGCCAATACGTAGGCATTAAGGTAATCGTGGATCAAATGGTTAGTGTTCCAATTTGATCTGATCGAACTGTGTAGTTCCCTTGCGAGGATCGCAAAGTTAATTTTTCGATTCGTGATCTGTGTTTTCTTTCCATCTTGCGAAGTTCGCCGGCTCAGTTTATCGGGGAGCACGTGTCTCGCATTCGTTCGACTTGGATACGCGAGTAATCAGTGGCGGAAGACCAGGAGCGGGGAGAGTCGGAACTCTGTCGGAGTTAGTGTTATTAGGAGGTAGGAAAATACTGCGAGGCGGAGCAGTAGAAACGTAAACTGTATTTGTTACGGGACCAAGACAGCCGAGTAAGTTCCGTCGTCTCGAGCTGCGCCCGGCAGCTCCCCCCAACTTTATATTATTCTGACCCAATATTCCATGGGAACGGTCGACGTTTCTACGTGCAAATACGTATTCATATTCGCGATCCCCCCCCCTGCCCAGGAAAGTTTACGGGCCAGCCAGCTGCAACCATGTCGACTTCCGATTCTCCTCGGACGGAATCTGCGAGTCCCTCGACGCCCAAGGGATGAAAAGCTGGGAATGAATAGGCCTGGAATCTTTTTTATGGTGGCGTCCAAGTGTCTTCTTTCCTTTCCAATCGATTTTACAGTGGGACGTTTCTCAGAGTTCAAGCAATGCCGGCGTGGCTAGTATTTTTTCAATTAAACTTCAATGTTTCAAGTATAAAATCTCATTTATCCCGTATCGATACCTATAAAAACTAGAATTTTTTAAAGAAGAAGTTACCTCTGGGACTTTCACCGCTCGTAACTGAGGTAGTTGAACCAATACACGAGGAATTAAAAATTAGGTATTTTGATAATTAGAAGTTCGTGCAATTTCATTAAAATTCCTGATCTCGTGCGACTAAAACGTGATCCCATGATTTCATTCGGAGGTTCATCCACGATTTAATTCAACGTCTCCACCCTCAGATGAACTCTGAGCCGAAATAAGAGTGGTCCTCCCGATCCCCTGATCCTGAGGCTTCACGCGCGACTCGGTTTATTCGAAAAAGTAGGAATCCCTTGAATTGAACGGCCAGGTCAATGGCGGTCGCTGGTTTTAATTAAAAGAAGATACTCCCAGGCGCGACCCAGCCGAATTAATGCGCGGCTTGAATCAATCCCACCGGATAAATGGCTGCACGCATGATTTTTCCAACCAATAACGAAGAACCGTGCTTCACGTCCCTTAGCTCTTTTCCATATCGTATGTATACCACGCGCAATTTCGAATCGCCTCCTGGATATTAGACTACCTCCGCGGAATGAATTTTCACGGGTGGAAAAAGCACGGAATGGATGCCGAATATTAAATCGGACACGTTTAATATTCCATCGGAGCGGATCTTAATAGGGTCGTGCCGGGGGAATTTATCAGATCTTTCGACGTAACCGATTTTCCGTTTTCAAAGGATTTCAATTTTCACAAATTTTTCGAATCTCGCCAGTTTGTATCTGCACCGATGGAGACACGTGATAGAAACGCGCGTTGAATCGAAATATACGTGGAATCGGCCGAACCACAGCTGCGTCAACAGTCTCTGACAAAAGTCACGATTCTACTTTCGGATTTTCGGTTCAACTTCTCTGAACTCCGGGGCAATATTTGTCGAAAGGCGATCGATACTCTAACAGTCGCACACGCTCTGTCTTGCCGTTCCTTTTGCTTGTGCAGCCACGTTGCCGACTAGAATAATAGTTTTTTTCTGAGAGGAGACATTCGAGCTGTTTGATTTATTATTTACGCCGACGTCTTGCGAATTTATTCCATTTCGATTCCATTTTAAGGATTTCGAAACTTCTAGGCAGATTCTAAGCAAATAATCAGGCCTGCAACCCACGGATCGTGTCCACCAGGAATATCCTAGCTAGAATTGATTATTTCTGCAGATGCGTTTCCAGATTTCGTATCTGGGTTACAGGTTCGGTCTTAATAACGAGTCGAGGGTGGCAGGGGCTGCGTGGATTGCGAGCGAACAGTCACGCGGGGGCGAGGGGCGGTAAAAATTACAGAGAAAATCGAGTCGGCTGGTAATTGAAATTCGAGCAGGTCAAAGGAAGCCGGCGAGCAAACAGTTAGACGAGGAAAAAGAAGAAACGGTGGAGGGGGTACGTTGGAGCGAGGTACTTTGCCGGGACGATAACGAGCGATAATTTCGCGCAGCATTCGCGAGCTAATTTCCCTCTTCGCGCGAGCTGGAACCGAGGGGGTCACGGTACTTCATCTTTCCCGAGGACACCTCCAGGAAAAAAGAGACATAAAGAGAGAACAAGAGAGGAAGTTCCTGCAACCGAATGCAGGGTTGAGAAACCTCCTGGAAACGATTTAAGATTCCAGCCACTTAAAGAGTCTCCGATAAATCTCTCTCCCGGTCTGGATTCGATTAATATAAGAGATAACGGGGGTCCTGCTTGATTCATGGGGTGTCCCGAAAGTCCTCCTTCACCGGAATCAACCCACCTCCTCGAGCGTTAAAGGGATGGCTCGCCGAAAGCCGCCACCCGAGAGAACCGTAAATTGGATCGACGCGCGGCACCGGTACTAATTAACTTTTTCTCGGATTCCTCTGGACGAAATAAACTCGACACTGATCTCCAGGAGCCGTCACAGCCTTTCCGGACTTCTCTGCCAAACTTCTGTGGTACCTGTCCCCCGTGGAACTGCAAACACTTCCGCCTCGAAGATCCAACTTTGCTGAATTTTTCACGGGGCTGCGAAGAACAACTTTTTGCCGGAGCTGCGGGACAAATTTCCGCCCAGGTTTTTCGGCGGAATTTGTCGTCCGCGAGATTCTTTCCTGAAGGAAGCTTGCAAACAGGACACTTCCGATTTGAATATCCAACTTTCAACCCTCTGAATTTTGAATGCAGCCGCAGACCACGAAGAACAAATCTTTGCGAAGTTGTAGGGCTTATTTCCACTAGGTTTTATAACCTGATTCATCGTGTTCGACGTACGAGTTCAAGATTCCTCCCTGAATCGATCTTTCAGCGGTGCACCGGATAAACCATTGTCTTCAGTCTCAAATATCGAGGGTCCTCCCATAAAATTTTCTACGAAAAATTACTTTTAGTAAAATCGGATCATGTAGCATTATTTTTCAAGACAGAATCCGAGACATTTTCCGAAGACGTACATCGTAAAGAGGAATGTAATCCCGGTCCGTTCTGCAGGAACAAATACAAAGCATTCCGGTAACGATGATAAAAACCGTGAAGCGACCGTAACGTTCGGAACCCGTGGACATGACCCCGCGATGCACCATAGGTTGCGTACAGTTTCAGAAAATACGGCAAAACCGTGATGGCCGCGCACGATTTTACGAGACACCGTAAAGCAAGCCATTCGATAGCCGCCTCGAGGACAGATAAATTGTTCGTCCTCCTCTTTGAAATGCCTGACACGTTGGTTGGAGTCGCTTCTCGGTGAAAAACCCCTCGCGAAAATCTGAAATCTTGCTTTTAACCCTCCGATTCATATCTGGGCCATGATCATCCTCGAGATCAGCGTTTTGTCCGCTCCGGTGATGAAAGTCGCTCCGGTATTTAAATCTGGCTTGAAATTATTTTAAGTTATTCGTGCTCGAACTACCGCTTTACATTTTAGAATCATTATTACCATTTTAGAATTGGCGGAGTCCCTTTATTGCTAATCCCTTCATCTGTATGCACGCTGTACGAAACCCCTTTTAATTTAATTTGTCCAACCTTTAAGTGTGTAGCTCTATTAAAACAGTGAAAGATTTGTAATCGAAGAAATCAAGTTGAAAACAATGGTGATCACAGAAATACAATTACAGGTAGATGCAACTATTAAAATTTCCGACTCATGGAACGATCAAATAGATCTGTTCATTGCTGCCTAATGCCCAAAGCGGCGCAAATTCGATTTACTTTGGAAAGTTAGGCAGCGCAGCAACAGCAAATTGAATAATTTCCCTGTTTGTCCACGGGCGAAAATTGGCTTAATTTTCCGTCTGTACGCAGTTGGAAATCGATACAGGATAAGCGTCGCGAGAGGGGAGGAAAAAGGAATTAGCGCGGCAGGAAACGCCGCTCGCGATTAGCGGCCTCTTAATTATCGCACGAAACGGATTATCGGCCGGGTATTTCGTTATTACGGCGTCACACGAAATTATCCGGGGACACGTGCGTCAAACGGCACCACGCTGACTATAATTCAGGATCGGCCGATGCCGGTAATCCGCTTGATCCACGGGACACGGGACGTATGCGCGCGTTTTCACGGCGAAACACGCGCGATCCTTTCGCACCAGCAGTATCACCAGCAAACAGCGTAAAGTATCCTCGCGCGACGTGTGCGGAAAATATTTGCCGGGTTTCGAAATCGAACGCTGCCGTGACGCTTCGGAAAATTCATGGTTTAAATGGCCGTTGTAATTCCGATTGAAACTCTTCGACTTTTTCCTTGTTCGTGCAATGTAACACGTTCTTCGTGGCTTTTGATAGTTCCTCAGTTGTTGCAGGGAACGTTGACTTTTGTTCTTAGCTACTTTAGACCTCAGAAAATAGAGAATTTTTATGATTATACAGGATGTATAAAAAACAATGGTCATCCATCCTAGAGGTGAATCTACACGGCCGGGTCGGTGGGCATTTGTACAAGAAAATTGTTGATGATGTAAAAAATCTCTGACCATAATTTCCTTTGTTCTAAAGAATTTTGCGGCAAGTTTCCTTTACAAATATCCACGGATCCGGAGGCGTAGATTCACCCCTAGGAGACGGATGACCATTACTTTTTATACACCCTGTACACACTAGAGTGCCTGGAACCATTCATACAACCTTTTAAAACAGATCTTTAAGGGTGCTTTATCTGAACTCGTTGATCTTTTCGTTCCATTTAATGAAAATGCCTTTAGTTCAAATGGAGCACCAAGAACTGAGAAAATTCTATACAACGATTTTTCTGAAAATAATAGATTATTTTAAAGCCCTCAGTTTATGAAGAATAGAGAAACGCGTTTGATAATTCATATTGCTGGTCCAAACAATTGCTTCAATATTCAAGTCAAGTCCTAGCTTCTGGTTTCCCAGATAAGTCTTTTTTCGACACGATTAAAGTCGAATAAACAAAGCTTTCCGATCAGCCCTCCTTCGATCGACAACCACAAGGGTTGGAAAAAATGTCTAATCCCATGAAAGGGTCTGAGCTTTTGAACCCCAGTCCCGGGACAAGATAAAGCGTCTCCCTGTTCAGGACAATGGCAGCTTTCTTGCTTCCTCTCCCCCTCGATCCAGAAGACTATTAAAATTTCGATCGCGTAAATCTAACGGGGCGCAGAAACTCGGAAGAATTATGGCGCGATCCCATTCAACCGGAGAAATCTATCGACGACGTGGAAGAACGCAGCGGTTTCTGGGAGGACACGCGAATCGATTCTTCGCAATATCGGGGGTCGCCGTGGATCCCCGGACAGGTATAGGAAAATCTATGAAATCTCCGAGTTTCCTTTAATTGGATTTCTTCTTTTAGCTCGTCAATCTTACTTAACCGAACTCCCATTCAAGTTTCACCTTCGATCGACCAGAATACCGTCGCGTGACTGCTTTCGAACGATCGAACCGCTTAAATATGAAGTGCGCGATTATTCCGGGACCCGTACGCCACACTTGAATCAAACCCACCGGAATTTTACAGTGCACGTTGAAGTTCGCTAGCTGTCTTCACCGTACTCGCCGGCGGCTTTCATTACTCCCATAATTGAAGTCGCTGTTCGGAAAACGGGGTGAACCTAACCACATCTCTGCAACATTTCTCTGATTTTCGATGTCAAACTTGATTATGACGTCTGAGAGACGTTGTGCAATCCTTAGAGCCATTCATCATGTTTTTTCTTCCATAAATCATAGATGATTTTTCTAAGCGAAAGAAGAATAACACGGAGAAATGAAAATTGATTTGACACTTTCAGTGCCACGTCTCCTAAAAAAGTTATACTATATCAAGATTGGTAAATTAATTTACAAAATAGAAGAAGGATTAATGTTCCGACCTTGCAGAATATAAAAGTAGAATAATCAGAAAATAGTGTTCTTCCTCCTCGAATTCGGATAGGTTGAGATTTTCCAGTAAACAGTGAGAATAATCGGTGAAAAATGTGATTCCTTAAAGAAGGAAGTTGACGGAGACGTTCTGATGGTTCTGGTGTCCCGAGACAAATTATTAACGAAGGGATGGACGCGGGAAGCAGGCTGTCGAGGCCTTGATCCATTTCGGATGCAACGCGGATAGGAGGAATTCTTACACGAGTGCCAAGAATACGGTTCGTTTTCAATATCTGAAGGATGTATACAGGGTGCGCCGGAAATCCTAACCTGTCCAATGATGCGACGGCCCTTGGTTTCAAAATTAAAAGAGCTCTCACGTGTCGAGAATCTCTCAATGCACCCGAAATCGTGTTTGCGATGCGACGTGACGATCGTGTAATCGTCCTTTCCTTGACAAAGAGCCTTATCGAAAGAGTCAACACAGCTTCATCCTTTGTGTGCAATGGTTACAGGATGATGAGCACAAAACGCACCCCGGTAAGAATAGTGACATAACTAAAAAAATCCAGTATTCTCGCAACGAAGATTAAAAGAAAATTATAAAATTTCCATGGAAATAGTACAGACATGTTTAAGCTTTCAGAACAATAGTTTTCGAAGTAAATTTGATTGTGCTCTATAAAACGATATGATGGATGTCTCGATCAGTTCTTGTTGCTATTGCAATATACACTGTTCTTGCCACTACAAATATGAACTAGCTCAAAAAGAAAACCGCCATGGTCTGTAGGTGTCAATTAGTCGAGCACTGTTCCAATTTGAAAATCGTTATTTTTTCAGTTGTGACACTGTTCCTGCCGGAGTACGAAAAGATGAGGAAGAGAGAACACTATTTTGTACCTTCTGTTGAACTGTTTGTTCAGAGCTAGAATTTTACGCAACAAGAATCATTATGCATAAAACCTTCGAACCAGCCGTTCGGTTTTTGGTTCAGACAACTACCCTACATGCTTATGCACCTATGCGCTTGCAGGGTCGCCGCGCCGGCTAATTGAGTTGCAACGTGCAGCGAGCAGCTTTAGGAAGGTTCTACCTTTTTACCTTTTTAGCAACCCCGTGGAGCACGGAAGCGTTACCCGTGTCCTGTCTCAGGCTAGTGCCGTTTGTTCCCTGTTCCGAGAAGAAGAAAATTCACGCTCGAATGTCCGCTGAATTAAAAGGCGGCAGGACCGGCCCGCTATTTTTAATTGCGCTACTAACGAGTGAATCCGTGCATTTTTAATTTACGAGGCGGAGGGCATCTGAGACGAACAGCGAATCCATCCTCGTGGTTGCGCGGCCTCCGCCAATTAGCGATTACGCGGTCGCGAGCTCCCTAATTAGCCGGTGATCCGCGTTCGCAGCGGCATAATAATTGCGCTCTGTCAAAAAATCTGGCAGTAGCGAGAGAGTCGGATGTGACCGGGACGTCGCGCTGGCTGCCAAACTCATTCAACTGGGTTAACCCATTTGCATCGCGAGGAAGAATAGAAATAATCCTCTTACAGTCCGATTCCTGTGTGTTCGAAGAAGATGATTTGAAAATGTAAGGGGGAACTTGATATTTCAACAATTTACAGCAGAGGTCATTAGCAATTTTAAACTAATCGATAGTAGTATCTGTATGTGCATCTCTTATAGAAGTCAAATCATGTTTTTCGATACAGATTATTATCAATAAAAATTGAGAAGAAATTCAAAATTGTTGAAAAATTTTTAAAATCGAGGATGTCAATATATGATTTCTCCTCTATTAAAATCATTAAGGGAAGAAATAACATTCAATTTAATTTCTATTTCTTGCAATCGATGCAGACAATTTTCATTTTGCATAAAGATCCGTGCTCTATTTATCATTTTTAGAAATTGAAGAAGGATTGACAAGTGTTAGTTGCACAATTCAATTCTTTTCTTCATAAACTAGTTCTTTATTTAGAAACAAGCACGTTCGATTTCTTGAAAAGAATCCACGTCGCTTTCTGTATACATTGACTCCATCCTACTAACGAATCTATTGTGGCAACAAATTAGAATTTAAAACAGTCGTGAGAACTAATTTGTTCACCTAATGCGTACATATTGAAACAGATGTTTGAAATATTCTGTAGATGATGCAACTGGATTAAGAGACAATCAAAAATGTAGACTACCAAGCATGGTTATAAATAGGTAGGAATCGTTCATTAGATTTAGACGAAGATTCGCTCGACCTTCTCGGTAGAAGAGAATTTATTGGCAAGGCACGGAGCGTTGCTTAGGCATCGACGCGAAACTTTTTCTACTATTTTCCTTAGGCAAGCCGCGGTGCCGTCGCATCGAGCCTCTATTTCCCGCGGAAACGAGATTTCCCGATCGCTGGAGCGCCGCGGGGGATACAAGATGGAACGCGGAAAGAAACTGTGCCCTCGGAGAGATGCATCCGGAGCTATAAATCTTTCAGAGACGCAACTATGCGACCCGAAACCCTTTCGATCCGTCTCGGCGCTTGGCTGGCCTCGCTCTCTCTTTTCCGAACCATTCTTCCGACTAGTTGAAAAACAGGGTCACCGTTGCTAGTTAACCCACTCGCGACACTAACGACCCAGGTGGACGTTCAGACTCAAAAACAATTTTTGTTTCTTTTTTTATTAATGCAATTTGAATCTCATCGAAGAGATTATTTTACAGTACTGTAGTGACTCAAAAACAATATTAACGCTTTCATTGCTTAAAAATTTCGTGCAGTCGCAGTAATTTATTTAATGAAGTAAAAATTGAGAAGTCATAATTATGATGCTGGATACCCTTTCAACCGTCCAAAAAATGGGACAACAATAATTTATTTAGCGAAATAAAAATTGAAAAGTTAAAATTATCATGAAATAAAAGTGTTACATACAAATATTCATGAAAACAAGATGAATAACCAAGAAACAAGCACGCAAGCACCGAATTGGCAACACAAGGGTGGTTTCCACAGCAAATACAAAAATCAAGGCTCTCTAAGCACCGATCGATCCGATATTCCGCAGGCCGAATTTCCGCCATAGACGTCCGAAACAACCTGTCTCGATATCAACTCCTCGAACTCCTAAAAACCCTCGCAAAAAAAACTCGATATTATCAGCGGAAAGTATCGTAATCCAGCGGCTACAGATTTTTATTTCCCGATCGCAAAAGTTTGATCGCAACCGCCGCCGCCGGGGCCGTACACCGATTTCCGATTTCCCGGGGGCTCGCTCGAAAATTTTGCGCCAGACAAGGGCGGAACGTTCTCGTTGAAAAAGTTTTCCCGATGACGACGGGGACCAACGGTGTCTTTTGCGGGCGTACGAGTTTTCTATCTGGAAATTTGATATTCACACGGGACCGGTGACCTCCTTGAAGTTCCGCGTTTTCCTGGGAACATCGCAGGGCTCTATCGATGTCCTGAAAGATCCTCTTCGTATCTGTCGATTCCTTCGCAATCTTTGATTTTATTGCGGTTTTGCGATCGACGTAAAAAAACCCGGAGGAAACTTGTTCGGACGCGAGGAAATGACTTCGGAAGTCCGAACCAAGATGTGGAAAGGGTTCGGTCCAGTTTGGCACGGTTGGATAGCGGATTTTTATGCATTTATGGCATATTCGAGTTTGCGAAGTACTGAGGAACGTCCACATTGACCCTACAAAATCGTCTTTTAATTACCAGTTTCTGGCAATTGGATTAAACGAGCAGCTGTTACAGCAGGAACAACATAAATAGATTGCAAAATAAAAATTATCTGCATCCAAACCATGTAAAAAAATTTTTCTTCTTTTCATTATCTTATTAAGTTGAAACTAATAGACCGATGTCTTTAAATCTTTTTAATACGTGCACTATAAAATCCAGAGTCTATTGATAAATAAATGGTCCTAAGCATCGCGAATTTGATAATAGCGAAAAGGTCCGGAGTAATTATTCTGAACAATTTCAGTGTCAGAAAAATCAGAATCGCATTAACCGCTTTGCCAACCGGCGATGAAAAATCGGAATCGTTAATCTAATAGAGCAATTTTCCAGCAGACAGAAGAAATTCGTTGCTTATTCTGCTCTTTATGGAACAATCCAACAAAAAGAAGTTATTTGCATAAAGTCCACACGCGATCCTCGGCGGTTCCCAGAAGGATCTCATACATTCTGCCAGGCATGAGAACATATAATCGAATGTGTCTCGATCGAGCACGTCGTCGAACAAGTTTCGAAATGCGTTTCACAGAACGTTCTACCGGACTGGCACAGTCTAAGCAGAAGAGTAAACTACGAGGAACTTCGGTTCGCTTCCCAACAACTTCAGGAAGTTCGTAGAATCCTGCCCCCCAGGGATGAAGGATCCTTTCGAAGCAGCAGACGTCCGAGCAAACGTTTAGTCGAATCGGTGGAACGCGGAAAAAGTGGAACTCGGTGTCAGAAGAATGGAACGGATCGCCGACGATTGCGAATTAAATTAAATACCGTGGAAGCGTTTCCTGGCCGAGTTAGCTGGCAGTCCAACAATCCTGGGATCGTGATTGTACTTGCCTTTCGCGCCCGTTCAGTTGTTACAACTATGAAAGAATGAAATGCAAGAAGGAATAAATAAGTTTTAATCCCTGCAACCGTAAAATAAATAGTAGTGCAATAGTAATGTATGGAAGTGTTTTTGTAATTCCAAAAATTGTGTGGAAGAGTTTACTATTCCCGCACGAATTTTCCCTTCGAAAAGGCAGGAGAGGAAAAGGATTGCAGGTTCGGGTTTCCAGAGTCGTTCTACGAGTGGCAGAGCTCTCCCCAGCCATCAGAAATCCATTTTGTACCATCCGCAACGTCGTACCCGCGACAGGAATATCGACGCGTATCGAGTCCCAACGCCGGGTGACAGGCTCCGCGAGTTTCGGCAGCCGGCATCCAGCTGGGTAATCTGGCTATAGATACCCAGAATTCGATAATGGAATTCTAAGACGTCGGACAATCCCACGAATCGACGCGATTCTACTCTTCCGTGTGACGATACATCATTTCGGCCGCGATCATACACTCGGAACCCCTCCAAATCAACGGACAACCCTTCGACAATTATGCGTCTCACGCGCCGCCTCTTTATTAACCCGATATACCCCAGGGTTTTATTACGAATAGCATCCCCTATCGTCCGAGCGATTTTTATTTCGCATAAAGATCTGCAGTCTACTGATAATGATGATTAGATCATTTATTATAAATAGACAGCAGATTTTATGCATTTATGACAAAAATAAGAAAGGTGTAATGTAAAACAGTAAAAACATTAGAAGAATTAAAAATTACTGTTATACTATTCTCAACCTATTAAACGTATTAACGAAGAAAATAAATTTCTACCCCGCTCCAGTGTATTGCAATTCAGGTGCAACATTTTTATTTTTCATAAAGATCCGCTGTCTAATTATAAAGTATTAGAAATTGTTAGTTCTTCGAAAATGTTTATTTTCCACAAAGATCCGAATGATGAGTATTCTGGTGATTGATCGAGCTGTTCATTTTTCAAAATGAAAAAGAATTTCTCCGGCTAATAAAGGAATTCTCTTTCTTCGCGACGTTCTAAAGGGAAATGGCTGAAAAATTTCGGAGTCGTTTCTCTTTCTTTACCCTATCCTGTGCCTGCCGTTCGAAAAGGGAATAACTCCAGGGAAAATTAGGCTTGTTCCCTCCTTTGCGGCATTTGTTCGCGCTTGTCGCGAAGAAACGGCCTTGCTCCTCGACTCGGTCTAATTGGCCCTCGCCTCCAATTACGGGTGGGCCGTTTATTCCGGAAAGGCAGCCGGCAGCTGCGCCCCGTTCCCAGCCACAATTTAATATGTATGCCGCGTTCTCGCGAAATCGATAATCACCAGTTCACGGTGACCACAATGATATCGTAAATCAACCACCGAACCGATTAATAGAGCCAGCCGCTCCACACACACACACATACTTACACACAACTGGACACACAAGTTGCCGGAAGAAGGCGAGCCTTAATTATTCAGAGGAACCGGCGCGGCGACGCTACTGCGCGCGGTTATATCAAACAGAATCGACGCTGTTTTTATTTCTTTCTGCTCCTTCCTTGAAGACGGTCCCCAATGATCGTGAAGATGGATATTTGGTGAGATAGTACGTTTCATTACATAGGAAAGCACTTGGCCAATTTTTCGACGTGTTTCGGCCGTCAGAAATTAAAATGGTTTAACTGTACCACGACCGGTCAAATGACCGGTGTCACATTTTTACTTTATAATCATCGAAGTTGCAAGGATAATTCCATTAGAAATGGTTAAATGAATTTCTTCGTTGATAACGAAGAAATAACGATATAACGAATTGTTATAAAAATTGCAAGAAATTTCAATCAATTCATCAGTGTTGTCATTTTTATAAAACAATGTATAGCAGTTGCATTTTGACGACTCCATTTTGGTTAACACTAAACTGACTCCGGAGCACCATCATACACGCATGAATGCATAACAATCCATAAAGAAACTCCAGAGAAATGAAAACCGACCTTGATACACAATCGAAAAATATGTAGCATTGAACCAGATAATATCTTTCCACCGTATCGAATCGCACCCCATCAATCGTTGGCAACATTATTCGAGTACAGGTTGACGAACTGATAGAATAATTGATCGACTGCCTCCGCGCCGGATTTAATTAATATCGATGACGATTAAAGGGTTGGGGGAGAATCATTAACAGTGACAATGAAAATATCGTCGACCAGGAGAGAGTAGAGCTCGATAAATTATCTATCCGGCTTCTCTGTTTAATTGTACGCGCCAATTAAAATAGCGTAGTTTAATTAAACGGGCGAGTTTACCTTTGTTCGAGGCGCCGCTTTTCCGTTTTGTTTTCTTTCACGAAAACTCTCCGACTCGCGCCTCGGAGGAACGCAATTGACACAACGTGGCGTAACGCGGCCTTTCGCGCCATGAACATCGGCTAACGTTTCCAATTACTCGTTAATTAATTGCTCCACAGTGGCGGATGGCCGATTGGCTTCCGTCGCGATTCGATTCGCCGCTCGCAGCGACACGGAAACTTAATTTTCCGCCTGGAAAACCTTGTAGCGACTCTTGCGAAGCGCGCCGAGTCGCGTCGTGGCCCTGAAAATAAATTTCGCGCGTTCCTGGACGCTTTTGCGATGAGGATCGCGGGAGACCGAACGATATGAAAATGATGTCAAACGATATGAAAGTCGCCCGGCAATATGCCGGGGAAAAAGGGCACCGAAGAATGCAAGGGTCCAATAAGGCGTGGTCTCGTCGATCGTTCCCTCGAAAGGGGGACGGGGACAATGGGCTCCCTCTTTCGCATTCTTTTACGCTTTTCCGGTGTCGTCCCCTTGCCTCTTCTTATTTTCGTGTTTTCCGACGACATACCGCCGGAAATGACTTGAACGCTGTCGGAAAATCAAACTAGCACTCGATCCTGTGAATTTTGATCTACGGTCCTGCCTCAAATTAAATACAAACGCCAATTAAGAACTCTAATAGCTGGAAAGCTGGTTCAACATTCACCAGAAACAACCAGAAACATTCTGTGATTATGTTAATGTGATTATGGGGTGCAATCATACCCCCTGCATGTTTTCAGTGCAACGTGTAAAGTAAATATTATTAATTATTATAATTATTAATATTCGTGACGGTAGGTATGGAAAAATTAAAACAATGAATTGAACATACAAAAGTTCTCTATAAATACGAATAATAAATTGAATAATTTATACCCCTATTACACCCCTGTACGCAGAGTGAAGGTTCAAGCTGTAAATTCAAAACAATCTACAGAATATAATTTCAGAAGCAGTAATAAATGTATGGAATTGATCCACATTAATTGTGGCAGTCAAAGCAATCGCCGCTGTTTCCTAGAAGTATGAATAATATACATAGACCAACTGCCAGATCAATTTCAACGTTCATTCATTCCTCTTTCATTTCGGATAGCGGTAGCCTACCATAAAACATAATTTATCTAATACATCCGCCAGTCGAGTCACACTTATTTATTATCGATATATATAAAACGTTTCTATTACTCGCGCGTTGGACCGAGCACAGAAATAAAACAGAGCAATATTCACGTGTGTGCAAACCATAAGCAAAAATGAGAACGCGATATCGCAAACGGACGGGGTCCACCGTACCAGATCAGACAATTCGAAAACTTATTACGAACAGGCCGAGCGCAAACGGTTTCGCCACGAGCGATAAAATTTGTCGCAATCGACGGTGGTTACAACCGCCGGCTCTAACCCGCGCGGGTCTAACCAACAACAAAAATGATTGCCCCACAACCGATCCGTGGAAAAGAGGCAGTTCTGCGTCATCGTCTTCGAGCTCGAACATTCCTCTCGGATAAAACGAAAACACCATGAACCACGGTCGAGCAAGTTTAACTAGAAGAAAAAAACCGAGGTGCCGATCGATTGGCTGAATCTTAATCCACGTTCGATCACGGATCCATAACTCTCGGAGAAATAGATTTTTCGAACAAGGAGCTACCAGAGATAAGAACTACAGTTGGGGTGGATAATATTAAGTGGATACTCTTAAAAATCGCATAACTGTTTCAAAATTGGTCCAACGGACTTTAATGTTTTTAAGATGTTAGACCGATTAGTTTGCTAGAGAATGAGTAAGTACGATTTTGATAAAACTTCCAGTATGCGTATAATTTACCGAAACCTACTAAACGCATTTTTTAAATTATCGTTACAGGCTTGGATAAAGAAGTTGATAAAACATAATTTTTAATATTTTGTATGATTCCTACCAATTGCAATCTAAACAAATTTTTGTCTACTCATCCTCTAGCAAACTAGTCTGTCTAACATCTTGAAAAAAATTCAAGTCCTTTGAACCAATTTTAACAAAGTTGTGTGATTTTTAAGAGTGTCGAGTGAAGTAAACGAAATGGGACCAGTCGAATCGCGTAGCTCCCGCGTCCTTTTCTCTCGGTATATAGATCGGTAGTAGATGGTGCAACAAATCCCTTTTCCTTTTACCCCTTGCCACCGCCGAGGACCAGGCAGGTAACGCGATGTTTGCTGGTTCCCGAGACCATTCTTCTCCTGGCGATATCGAAACTGAGACAGTTGATCGCGGTCGAGTGGCCACGTTCGCGACGTTTTCCGACTCGATTCGCTGGAAAACACGTCCCGGCATCGTCCGACCATAGAGAATCGTTCCGACGATCGATTAAACTCCTACCTCCCGTTTCAGCTGAGCGTGGAGATCCTCGATCCGACAGGATCTCAGCCGAGGATCGCCTTGTAACTCTCTTTCTCCTCGCTTCATTTATTTCGCCGGCGGAAATGCGATCCCTTTCTTACGTAAATAACAATAGCAGACAGGAAAATCGAGGAAAAAAGCAGCCGGAATGTGTGCCGTGGGAGAAAACAATCGAAACGATTAGACCGGGCAAACACGTTTCTCTGATCAAGTCCCGAGAAAATCGCGTGACATCGTGTTTAGCTTCGCGGATCGCCTAAATGCGAACCATGCCTTCGCATGAAAGATCGGTAATTAATGTATCAAACAGTTGCATCGAAACTCATTTCGAAAGCTCCGTACGCGGAGAATCGAAAGCAATTTCCTTTCAACCTCGAGAAGCCTGTACAAACGAGAAAACGAACGTGTCTCTCTTATCTCTTCTAGAATATTTCATTAACACGGCGCATTGCCCATTTGAAAATCAAATAAAGAGATACCGATGTTTGCGAAGCGATGCAATGTGTATTATAAATTTGCTGCGCCTCGATTTTTGAGACAAACAGAGAAAGCACGAGTCTTTGGATGCAATACATCCTCGAGAAAGTGCATTTTACCGCGGGACTTTCTTCAAAATGCATCTTCCCGATCTGCAATTGTAAAGCGAGAGATCCGGAACGTCTGGAAGGAAATTTTATTACTAAAATCCACGATTTGTCAACGTCCTGAAGCTGTTTAATGCAGTGTAGCTGCACGGAGTCCCACAGTCCGGAAGATTATACTTCTCCGGAGATAAAATGGGAGGCAAAGATGCATAAACTTGCGAATTTAGCCCGGATGGAACTCTTCAATTACCTCTAAGTGGACGATTCATGGTCTACTAGAGAGGATTTTCGAGCTAATGGGACTGTTCGTGAGCGATTAATTATTCGGTGAATTATTTCCCGAGATCCCTTGAGTAAGAGTATAAGCTACTTACAATTACCGATGGCGAGGAGAAGAGGATCGCCGCGCCGGCTCTGAAACGTACGATCGGCAAGTTTGTCTCCTCTTTTCTCATTCGAGACGAAACAATTGTTGTATCGGATAAAGAAAGACCCGTTTCTTCGAGTCAATCGCCTCTTATTTCTATAATAATTGCTTTGTTCTGGAGATCGTGGCCGGTAAGAATCGAGCGGATGCTCGATCGATCGGTAGTTTTGATTCCTCTTTTCTGAGACAGAACAATTGTTTCGGACGCGTGCAGCATCTGGAAAGATTCGATTCCTCATCCCTGTTCAATCGCCCCCTGTTTCTAACAATTTTACTTTGAAGATCGCGAACCAAAAAGGATCGAGATAACGCCGAGCGAATTTCAAACGAGGAGAAAGCTCGCAAACAGGGCCGAGGAGGGAGCCGGCCGTCAAAGACCGAGGGAAATAATTAAAAGAAAGTTTCAGTCGCGCGAACCTATCGCTTTGACCGGCCAGAAGATCGTTAAGTTTCACCGGAGGAGGCTCCCTATCGCCTTTGTCGAGGCTACAGGTTTCCGGTTCTCGAGACGCGACTTGACCGACATCAGACGCCGGAGATTACGCGAGAAGCCTATCGGATCCGCCTTTGCGGAAATTAAAGCCGTTGCGCCGAGTAAATTAAATCGTTTTCACGCGAAACACAAAGCACCCTTTGCACGAAGATGGCGATTATCGCTCGCGAACGCTATCACTGCGACCTCTTTCACGGTTCAACCATTTCTAATCCGTAATGCCAAAGTTTACTAGTCAGTTTCGCCGACTTACATTATCAGACTGTGGATCTTTATGCATTTATGAAGAAACTGATTGGGTGAAATAAAAACCAGTAAAAAATTTAAAAAATTCAAGAATATTCTAATGTTGCTTTTAATGTAACAAAGTCGTTAAGGGATGAAATCAATTTTCATTTTATTCCTGCTGCCCACGATCAATGAAGAACATTTTTATTTTGCATAGAAATCCGCAGTCTAAACATTATGTTCATCAGTAAATTGCCGATTTTTATGGAAAATAAAAATTGTCTGCATCAATTGTAAGAAACAGGAACAACTTCGGGACTAAAAGAGAGAGAATGTTTTGGGCCTCGACGGGTCAATTGAAGTGAATTTTTGCAGAGAAAATGGCATCGATTTGATTGTTTTTTATTTAATTATTGCAGCCTCTGACCTGGATTGCATCCGGGCACTGTTCAACGAGAAGGAGAAGGAGCTGTCGTTGGCGGTGGCGAAGGTCGAGGAGCTGACAAGACAACTGGAGGAGCTGCGGGGCCGACAGAACGCTGCTGGCACCGGGACCGGAAGTGGTGGCCCAGGAGGAGTGGGCGGCGGAGGCGTCGGTGGTCCCGGCAGCGGACATCTGTCGACACCCGCCAGCGCCGAGCTCGAAAAGCTCAGGAGAGAGCTTATGGTGAGTGCCCTCTTTACCCCATTCCCGAAAATTCTCCGAGAAAACCGTTCGATCCGGAAAATGTTAGCCGAAGGTCCTAGTAGTCCCTGCATTATCACTGCTGCACCGATCTTCCATTTGCAGTAAATTCTGCATGACCACTCGCGACTGGACAGTTCGATTTCGGTAATGCGAAAGGTCCTACGTAGATGACCTTTCCTGATCGAAAGATCCCGTCATTTTGGCTGAACGAGGTCCGAAAATGTCGAAATCTTTCCATTTACAGTTTCATTTCTTTGATACTGGTACGATCGTGTAATGAAGCTGGATGTATCGATATCTTTCGATATCTTAACAATACATTAAAATAGATACTTCGATACGTATTTCAGAATTTTTCCAAATTTTTTCAAAGTCTCTAACAGTAGAAAAGGTAGTCGTGAACATAAACGACGCAGAATGCATTTGTGGCTTCTGAAAATGTTCAAAAAATGCTAGAATATCAAATTCGACAGAGTTTAGTAGAATTTTTATTTATTTCAGATCTGCAAAGGCTACTGGACCACTGGAAATAACATTCTATTTTATTGCACTTTCTTAAAATTCGTGTAGAAAAATTGAAAATTGCATAAACATCCGCAGTCTAATAATAAGTAATGACCGAGTAATATAGTATGTTAAGAATGTCTCCCTGAGTATATCCTAGATCCATCAGATAGTGTACAATCGCTGTACTTTTCGGTCAACAGTACCGCAACAAGATGAACGAGCAGCAGAACCAAGTGGTGTCCCAGCAGCGATTGGCCCTGGCGCAGCGGCAAGCGGAAATGGCGTCGATCGACGCTAGGATAGCGCAGCTTCAGGGTCGTCTTCAGCGTAAGAGAGCCTTGAACCAGCGGCTGAGCCAACAGCTAGGCTCCGGGAACCGTGGGAACGCCAACACCGGGTTCACGGAGTCGAAGCTTGACTTCAACAGCGGCGGGAAGTCGAGGCCGGCCGGCAACATAGCTGCAATCGAACCCTACTCCCATATACCGAACGACAACGACTTCAACCTGAACAAGAACGACCCAAAGTACCAAACGTTGCCGTACAACACTAAGTTCACGGTGAACTTCAAGGCTGCCGAAGACGATGTCAACAAGAACAAGATCCAGCACTCGGCCAGCGCGTCCCAGCTGGGGCAGAGGGTCACCTTCCAACAGTTTGGCCACCAGATCGCGCACAGCCAGTCACAGTCGCATATCCAAGGTTCGTAGACTCTGAAGAACCTTTCACAAACCTTTTACAGTTTCTAGATATAGGGGAAATTGGCCACGAACATTTAATAACAATTTTATTCGAAGCTCGGAGCATCCTAAACGATGTTCCAACAGAGAAGACAAGATATCATAATGTGTACAAATTATTCGATTAATTTCTGCAGGTCAATCGCAACTCCTAGGCTCGAATCAGCAGCAGCACAATCAAAACATCGGCGGCCAGTCCGTGAACCTACAGCAGACCTGCAACAACAACAACAACAATAATAATAACAATAACAACAACAACAACAACAACAACAACGCGAACAGTACGAACAACAACCTGATCAGTTCAGGTCACAACTTCAGCCCGGATGGTCTGTCTCAGAATCTTCGGGTGCACCATCAGCAGGCTCAAACGCAACAGCAACAGCATGGGAATCTCCAGCAGAAGCAGCACAACATCGGATCCTCGGCGTCCAGTTTGGGGACAACCGTGTCCATCACGCAGAATCATCGGAACCTGCAGACCCACCAGAAGCCGGTGTCAAGCGTTGCGCCGAGTTTCTCGGTGAAGTCGCAGATTTATCAAACCTCCTCGACGAAAATCCACCCGGTGATGCCGCAGACTTTGAGTCTGATAGGTCGTGGACACGCGAACGCTCAGAACTTCGTCGGTCTGAGCACGCAGAACGCGAACCAGCAGCAGCAGTCGAACCAATCAGTGCCCAGCAATCAGGCTTCCAATCAAGAGCAAACGTACAGCTCGAGGCACAACTATCCGGGCATCCAGCACTCCAGCCAAGCGAACAGCCACGTGTCCTCTTCGTCGTATCAGGCTCAGAACTCCCCCAGCTTGCCAGCTAGTATTCACACTTCGTCGAGCGGGATGAACTTTGGCAATCAGGTTCAAAGGTACAACCAGACCCAAGGATTGACCAGTCCAGCGTCGAGTAGCATCGACCAAACGGAGAAGAAGTTCGACAACAAGGGCCAGGAGAAATTCGAGCACAAGCAGGAGCAGAGGTACGAGCCTAACCCCGCGTTCAAGTACGATCCCCATCAGATCAAGTACGACCAGCACTCGAAGTACGAGCACAGCAAGTACGATCAGAGTAAGCATGAGCAACCTGGCAATCAGACGAGCAAGTATGATAACGCGAAGCTAGAGGGCAAGTACGAGGCTTCACAGACGAAGCACGAGCAGCACCATGTCCTCAAGTATGATCCCAATCAGAATACTCAGCAGTACGGCAAGCACGATCAGCACGAAGTCAGACCGTCGGTCAAGTATGAAATGAACACGGCGTTCAAACACGATCCTCCCGGCAAGTATGAGTCTGGAGGACAACAGTTCAAACAAGAGCCGGTCAAGTTCGAAAATAATCAGAGTAAATACGAGCAGAGTTCAGCGGCGAAGCACGAGCACAACGGGAAGTTCGAGATCCCGACGAAGATGGCCGACAAACCGCTCGAGTTCGACAGGCTGAAGAATGAGAACGAGAGGAAGAGCCTGGTGGAGATCCGGGGGGAGGATAAAACCAAGCCGGCTTTGCCCCCGAAGCCCAGCAAGCCGAACCCACCGCCCAGATTGACCCATCACGAGAAGGTCGACACCGCCGGCGACGATTGCAAGACCACCATGGGAATCAGCCCGAGGTTCGTATACCTAACAATGACCATTGGAAATCCTTCAGCCCTCTTCGGATTTAGAGAGATAGGAGCTCTTGAGTCTTCTTCAGAGTTAGGGAAATACAAATTTTTTCGAAAGTTTGAGTTCTTAAAAGAGACTCCTTGAGTCTTCTTCGCAGTTGGAGAAGATCGAGTACTTTTCGAAGTTAGAGGAATTTGAATTTATTGAAAGTTCTAGTCCTCGAATCTCCCTTTGATTCAGTAAAGTTGAAGTCCTTGCGTCTTCATCAGAGTTGGAGGAACTCCGCGTTGAAAGGTTGGAGCTCCTTGAGTCTTCCTGAAAGTTCGAAGAATTGAAGACTTATTAAAAGTAGTAGTCTCCTAAGGTTGGAGCTCTTGAGTCTTCCTGAAAGTTGGAAGAGTTGAAGACTTATTAAAAGTATTAGTCTCCCGAGTCTTCTTCGAAGTTGGAGGAGTTTAATTCGCGTGGGTTCGCAGAGTGGCAGGGAAGATGGGTAGATTGTTAAGGGTTGTCAGCGAGTCCTGCAGAAGTAGGATGATCGAGGGGGTGGTACGATCGAAAGCGCATGAAAGCGGACGGCAAAGGTTTCGGGCACAGGATGACAAAACGATTACCGGGTTAATTATAAATGTAAATTAGTCCGTGATCGATTTGGCCGGTGAATCGAAGCCTGTCTCGAATAAAAGACACCAAAATAGAACGACTGCTGTGTGTCGTGGAGACAACAGCTTTTAGTACTCGCGAGCTCTTCGATCGATCGAGGCCTTGTTTTCTGATCGGCTTGTCTGCGAGGCGCGCGCGCATTCTCGCGCCCTTCCATTCGAATTCGTCTTTTTCTCGATTATAAACGGAACCCGCGTATTAATTTCCACGATATCCGGTTGAAACGAGTTCGCTCGATATCTTCCGTGCATCTCGCGCGTTTTATCACGGCCGGAACACTCGCGCGTCTGTCGAAATGATCTTGTATCTATGCTTATGCGTGCATTGACATTCGAACAGTCACCCAGTTAGCGGGTCGGAACCGGTTCAATGATAAAAAGGAACTACGGGGAACTGAAATTTATCCGCTTCCCGCGCCTCGGGACGATTAACGCATTTCTGTCGATCCGCGGAAGGATCGAGCAGCAAATTGATTCTTGTTAACGATCTCGCCCGAATTCTGTTCAGAACGGAGAAGGAGGAGGACGCGCCTCCGATTCCGACATCGGAGCCGCCGGAATCGCCGACGGAGACGCCGTTCTGCAACCACCAGATCATCAAGGCTCGGCCTCTGACCCTGAAGAAGGCACCGATCTCCGAACAGCCGAAGCTCCGCTACGCCAAATCGAATGTCCACGTGTCGATAAACCGGCGGATCGAGATGCCACCGGCGTTTCTCTTCCCGGAGACCGAGATCCCGGCGGATCTGATGCAAACCGAGCAACAACAACAGCAGCAACAGCCTCAACAGCAGCCACAGATCATCGATACGACGGACAACTGTAAGAAGAGTATCGAAGACGTGATCAGCAATGAGAAGCTGGAAGAGTCGGACATCATCGACGCGTTGAACGTGATCAACATCGAGGACAAGGCGAAAGCGCAGAAGGATCCGGACAGAAGAACGGATTTGGATACGGACAAAGGCAACGAGGTCATGAGGAGGAAAAAGGGGAACCTGAAGTCCAGCACGGGGAAGGCGAACCTCTCAAGGAGAGTGTCCTTTGATCCTCTGGCTCTTCTGTTGGACGCCAGCCTCGAGGGTGAACTCGAGCTGGTGAAGAAGACCGCGAAGGAAGTCGCTAATCCCAGCTCTGCTAACGACGAAGGCATCACTGCACTTCACAACGCCATTTGCGCCGGTCATCTGGAAATAGTCAAGTTCCTCGTCGAGTTTGGCTGCGACGTCAACGCACAGGACAGCGACGGATGGTAAAACTTGATTGGTTGAAATCTTGATGAATTTTTGATAGCGGACTGGGTTTAATTGTGATTTTGTTCCATAGGACGCCGCTCCACTGCGCCGCCAGCTGCAATAATTTATCGATGGTCAGGTTCTTGGTCGAGCACGGAGCCTGCATCTTCGCCACCACCCTCTCCGACCATGAAACTGCCGCGGAAAAGTGCGAGGAAGACGAGGAGGGCTTCGACGGCTGCTCGGAATACTTATACAGTCAGTATTTACAAATTATGTTCAACAGCAGTTTCTTCAGGTAACGGATTGTTAAAAGGGTTTGATTAACAAGAACTTTTTTCATCGCAGGTGTTCAAGAGAAGCTGGGCATCATGAACAATGGTCAAGTGTACGCCGTGTTCGACTACGAAGCGCAGCACACCGACGAGCTGACTCTGAAGAACGGCGATTCTCTGGTTGTGCTTCGGAAAGGCGACGACAACGAGAGAGAATGGTGGTGGAGCAAGCTGGGCCACAAGGAAGGCTACGTGCCCAGAAATTTGCTCGGCGTAAGTTGCAGTCCTCTGAAGAAATAAACAAACATGTTGTTTTAAGATTTCATGAAGAAGATACGATTGCATAGAGTCATGTTAACGATAAGCGCTGAAATCAATTATGGTAGCGGACATGTTACGTGAATTGAAATACATCATAAAATGATTTAAGGAAGATATCATTTCTATTTTGCGTAATCGACGTGCTAATTGATGACTATTAAACTGAAGCTAATACGTTAATGTTCTTAAATTTTTTAAATATGCTTTTTAAAGCGTACGTACAATTTATTGTACGTATCAATTTTTGTTATAAATGCATAAAATCTAATGATTATAAATCGATCGTCGTTGCGTGTTTCAGTTGTATCCTCGAGTGCAGCCGGCGAAGGTGGACTGAGCCCTGTCACCACTTGATAATCCGATGATTGATCATTACCACAGTATTCGATTCGCAGCTTTATCTCGTTAAGTATCATAGTTGCATCGTCGTGTCGCATTACCAACGTTTTATCTAATTTAATCGCGTCCCATTGTCATCCGGAACAGGCCGAGCGAGGAACAGAGAGACAGAGAAGACGGTCTCTCCTCTCGATGCGTTTGTAGGTTTCATTTCTTTTTTATGTTTTGTAAGTGAAAACCGGTTAACTGCTAATGAGAGCCCGGAGCATGGGGTTATCGTAAGTTATTCTCGTTGAAGCGACGTCAGGGCGTCGACCAATAAAAGTAGTCGCGATTCACAGCGACGAGGAACAAGATCGAAGAAACAAATTAATAATTAAATAAGACTATTAGGACACACACACATATAAACGGAGAACATAGTCTTCGTACGTGATCGAGCGGAACACAACGACGCACAGTTCTAGTTAAAAGTACTCCTCCGATGAATTCGTTGCGTCTCGAAGAGGATCAAGCGTAATTATGTAACACTAAAGCTACTAAAAACGCCTAACGTGTGCTGCCCTATCAAAACGTCGAGGATTTATTTAGATTTTGCGCTTATTCGATAGCTCCCCGCGAGAGCGTGTTTGCGATTGAAATCATTGTAACGGAGTCGGTCATGTTCGACCGACGTCGGTAGTTTTAAGGGGGTAGACTCTCGTTTCTCGATAATGCAAAGATGGTGCAAAGATGCTCGATAAAAGATTAATCTAGGCCGCAATCGCCCCCAAGTCTTATTTTTACGTTTAATTATTTTGCATTATTCGGAAGCATAAAGCTGCGCACGCAGCTATTTTCATAAAGCTGCGGCAGCTACATGCTGCTGAATAATGCAAATTACGCCTCGTAAACCTAAAAATAGAACTTTTCAGGGCAATTGCGGCCTAGATTGATCTTTTATCTAGCGCTTTTCACTACTGATAAACCCCATCTTTGCATTATCGAAAAACGAGTCTACCCCTGAGTCTAGCGAGAATCATTCGTCCTCGTACCCCGCGCGTTAGTCAGTTCCTTCAACGAAACAGTACAAAATAAGAAATCAATTTCGACCCCCGAAAATCGCCCCCACCTCTCGGCAATTCCGCTTTTAGGTCGACGACTCCCGTAGCTGACAGTCGAAACGTTTACTTTAAATACGGATCACTTAAATGTGTCGAGCTCCCGAGCGATGATCTCTTGGAAAGTTCATCCACGCCGCAGAGCACGAGAAACGATTCGAACGTACGGGGCCCGCCGTTGAATTAATTCTAAGAGAAGTATTACGGGCGAACAGCAACGTTTTTATTTTTAATCCCGACGCTTCAAGCGCGCAAGCTTCCGGATCAAGATTTCCGGAGATTGTACGTCGATCTTTCTCGTTCACGGAAGAACTTTTCGAATGATCCTGGCGCTCCTCCTTCATTTCACGCGTACTTAACACTGTTTGATTTGTTTCAACTAAACGGCCCCGTTTAGATGAAGTCAGATTATTGTTTCGGATTATTTGTTACGTTTTCGTTCGTCACCAGCGAAATTTTCCAAATCCGACCGAGCCGACTTCGGATTTTGAAAATGTTCCTAACGATGTAGAATGTAATCTTGCCGGTCAGGCGCTTCGGACCCCGAGAGTGAACCAAGAGAGGATGATGCGCGAAATACGGAACCCCTGGGACCGCTCGGGGGCCCCATGACGAATCGAACGCGCGACTAGAATTGTATAATTGATTATCACACTGTCTCACGGATTTTCGCTGTTTCTTGCGTTCCGATGAACGATCGAGCACTCTTGCAAATCCGTTTCTCCACCACCCTAGGTTTTGAAGAAATTCAATCTTGAAGATATCCGATTCCCAACTTTGAGAATTATTTGTGCTTCAACCGTAGAAGTTATACGTGTCTTTCTGGCATTAAACGGTTCTACAACCTCCCCCAAATACAGTGGTATATTTTTTTGTAATATCATTAGACGTTTAAATATATTTAAATAATATCTGAAGCAAACGGTGCATCATTATACCACCAACATTCTCAAATAAGCCTACAGCTTTATTTTTAATAAAAGAAGATAGTGTTATAAAAATATATACTGTTGCACTTAAGAGAGTCTATAGAATCATTCTATGTAGTCATTTGTGTCTGTTTTCTTTTTTACTTTGATGCCCTAAATAATTCTTAAAGTTGAAAGTTTGTGTTTTTTCGTCGAAGCAGAATTTCTAAAAAATTGAGGCTAGTGGATAAAATGATTTCAGGATCTATGAAAATGATCTGTTGGTTGGCAGAAGAGAAAACGGGCGTGGGATAGTGTCGTCAGCAAGGCCAGGTTCGAATGACTCACTGTCAGACGGGTTCTGAGCGCATCTTGTTGTACTGTTTAAGAATGTACAGATGAATGAATGCACCCGCGCTCAGAGCATTTCTGACGCTTACTCGTAAATAAAGAATGTGCCTTTCAGAAGTAATAATGGATATATTATGTAAGAATGCATGATATATTATGACGAATAAATTGTTTTTAATAGAAGAAGAAATCATTACAAAACACCGTTTATTGTTGTGAAAGAGTACAGGTGAGCGCAGCCGATAATTCGGGGTAAGTAAGTTGTCCCAGTTACTTCTTAGCAAGAATACTATCGAGGTACATATTAAATAAACGTTAAAATCTCATTATAAATATCATTAAAAATATTAAGATAGAGAGGGGGACAACACACATCCACGGAGTACGATAATGAAACAAATATAAGGCACTTACAATACACGTGTCCGTAATAAATTAGAATTTACTGGGATTACAATAGTATGCCTTTCAAGCGACGCATCTTTGTCCGATAATGTTAATTTGAACAATACACAAGATTATAAAACAAACGGCTAAGCATAAAAGTGAAAAATACCCTTACGTCTACGTTAATACCATTTCAAGCAAATATCATTTAGTGTATTTGATAAAGCGGTTGTAAAAAAATATTCGGTAAAAAAAATATATATTAAAAATATATATGTATATAATATATATATATGTTAAGACTTGTAATACGTATGGCCTCTTGTCGTGTCCTTAATAGTAACGATATAAAAAGAATACTCAAGTGTCATCTATTTTTTCTTTTTTTTTTCTTTAGTAGAAAATACTTAAGTTTCATTGTTCTTCGTCTCGCTTATTAGTTCCAGACAAATTTTGATATCCTCACAATCGGCGAGCATCGTATCAAGTCTGAAAAATAGTTTATTTAGACCTCGTTCCCTGACCACAATTATCATTTTCTAATAATACCTGTCGGCAAACATATCCAATGCGGGTCCAGTGAAGGTTCCTCTTTTCAAAGCTTGGTGACAAAAGTGTGTCAAATATTTAAAACATTTATGAGGCAAATCGCAAACGTTTTGATTGTCGCATTTCGATATTTGCTTCGTGATGTTCCATGCTGCGTGCACGTACTGAATCACGGATGTCCAATGTTGAGACTCCACCAATCGTTTCCCCTGATCTATAATAGCTTTCTGTACGAAATCATCACATGATTAATAACAAATTCAAACGATACAGCTTGAACCATCAAGCAACATTTTAAAAAAAAGAAACACTGCATACAAAGCACCTGAAAAACATCTAAATGAATATGCGCATAATTATTCGAAGAATCATCCAGCTTGGATGGCAACAAGCTCAAATGAATATTTTGCTTCAAATTATTTAGGGTATCTATGAGCGGTTGCACATCCGCTACTGGCATTTTCTTTAGAAGAATATTATGCAGCTTTTCCCCTTCTGGCAGCCCACTTTCTTCCTGTTCAGCAACTACGTCTATTATCATATCTACCAGCTGCTCGCGACTGAGACCTCTCAAACCACTTGCCAAACTACCACTGAATTGTGACTGAGAATTATTCGAAGTTGTCAACAACTGTGACTTTTTCTTTTTCTCCGGTGTTGTGAACTCCGACTCATTTGGGTTGCCCAACAAGAGCCTCTTCCTTGGTGTGCTTCTCAATAGCATGGTTGTTTTTGTTGGACTCTTTACAGGAGTACGGTCCCTGGAACTTAAACTGAAAAAATCAAGCATCGATCGAATGGTTTGGTAGCAAAATTAAAATAAGTATCATTCAACCATGAATAGAAGGCGCATAGAAGCTGGAACCGATCTAAGCTTTGCTACCTGTTATCCCTAGTTATCCCTATACTTCTCTGAGGTCCCTGATTGTTCGACTGACGAAACATGCGCCTTCTTTTCGTGAACGAATGATAGGTGGAGTCAATTGGTTTGGTCTATGGGTGCTATTTATTTGTTTTATGTCGCATCGTTGTTTCGTGTGCTGGATCGCTTTATTTGCATGCAAATAGGTGAAATGAAAATTGAATGATAGGTCTATCCTTATAACTTGTCGGTAATATTCCTACTCTTTGAGTTTCGTAAAATACAGCAATATCTTTGACTTCTTGATAAAATTGAATTTAAGAAAAGATGAATTTGATATTTAATGCATTCTGCGCATGAAAGTGGGCCGCAAAAATATCCTTAATTATCCTTATATCTCGCTGGTGGTATCAATACGAAGATACTCACTTGAAGAGACTGTTTCGTTTGCACGTATCGAGGTCAGGCGACCAGACTATGGTCTTACGACGACGTCCTCGCTTCTGTATCACCAGTTCATCAGGACTGGGTGCTGGACTCCAGGAGTCGGAGCCGTGCCGGCTGTTTAAAAAGTTATCCATTGCGTTCACTTCGGTAGAAATAGTCTCTCCTGAAATATGAGAGAAGATTGAGAGAGGGACAAACAGGTGGGTTTACAAACTGTCAGTAACTCACCAGGCGACGACGAATTATTGACAGGGATTACTGCCAAAGCTTGTCTGGCGGATCTTCGACGTGTTGCATCGGGCCTTCGGAGAAAGTCCCTTCTTGTTGGTGTATTCATTTTTTCTCACAATAAACGAAAAACACTTCGAAATAGACGTTTCCCTCTCGCGAAACGTATGCTGCGATGACGCGATAAAATGTCAACGCCACTTTTCAACACGATATCGGTTTTCAACAGTTACGCATGTTTCGCGAACTAGGCGAGTGCAATTGCTACTTAAAAACCCATTGAAACAACACAGATTGTGTCATAGGAAATCGGCAATAGCAAAGGAAAAAACGATCACAACAACGCGTCAACACTTGCGTCGAGAATGGAATTAGAAATGGCGGGAAGAAAGCTGATTGGCCCCTCCCAGCAAAGACGCACGCCTAACCTGTTGCGCACTATAGAAAGGCTCGGCGCCCAAACTTTATACGTATTACTTGTATTTTGTTCACATAAATATTTATTTTTCATGCACTTTCCAAGACACGAGTAACCATAAACGACGTCTTTGAAATATTCTGGATGATTATCGACACTTTGTAATTGATACACTTATCGACAGCCTATTATATATAGTCATTTCACTACTGAAGCACGGACACTTGCTAGATTCGATCAATGGCGTCGATGCGATGAATACTATATTTATCGTAAAGGATATGTGGATTATTATGACATAAATCGTATGGTTAAACGCAAGGAAAATAATTTCGAGTTTATGCAGATTTAAGGGAATATCGTGCGACACAAATTTGTTAATCAATAACATAAATATTTACAATTATGTAAGTATCAAATGATTCTTACCGATTATTGGGTAAGGTACCGTGCAAATTCCGGCAAGAATCATTTGCTCCGTACAACTTGAAAATAGCGCCGTTACGTAGCGGCAAAATGCTGTAACTGGTAGCAAATTTTACCGACAGACCTCTCAAATATCAGTAGTACCATCTAGCGTTGATTTAAGGTTACTAAATGTAGAACTTCTATGCCTTTGGCATAGATGGCGCCACAGACATATTCTCTTAGACAAACATGGATTTTGTAAAAAAATATAGAATATTAGTGTGGCACTGTGACTTCTCAACAGACTATACCCACGTCCGTCATCTGGTAGATGAAACACGGCATGTTATCTGAAGCCGGCTCTATAAGTATATATTATATATAGTCTAAGGCCTAAAGATAGGAGAATCGCCCTAATGCGCCACGCTCCGTTCACATGGTACGGGCCTGAGTCACAGTGCTTCGATTGAAACCAACTTTTTTCGCGCATGCGCGACGATTTCAGCCTCGGTAACGTAAGCTACTCGGTAAAATGGGGTTCCTTGAGCACCCCGCAGGATGTTAAAAAATTATTAGTATATATGTTATGATCAGTCTCTTGTTGTGGTCCACTCGTCCCGCCAATAACACCGATAAAGTCCCGCCAATATAACTGGCTACAGGGCCACAGCCGCCACAGGCCTCTGGCCGCTCTGCTACCCCATAGTAGATACGTTACTGTTTTCTCGCGCGTGCGCATAAAAAGTTGATTTCAATCGAAGCATTGCTGAGTCAAGGGGGCCGGGTGGAGACATACCTGGATTGTCCGTGGGTCGATGCTTACAGTGCTTTAGGTCTTTATCTTTTCAAGGAAAATGATCCGTGCCGTTATGAGTTTATGTTTATATATTTATGATCTATTTAAGGTTTACGTAGGGGAGTCTAAGGTACAATCTCTAAAAGTGGTTCTCTCTGTTTCGGAATGTCGCCTTTTGTTGTACATATTCCCACCATGATTCCCACCGACTAGGTATAAAGATAGCAGCCCCTTACCATTTTCATTTCACGCGATTTAAATAGACAAGTTCATGCCAGAATCTTCGCGCCACAAATAAATAAATAAGTCTATTTCTGTTCTAAATAGGCGAAATGAAAATTGGATGATAGGGCTATCCTTATATATATCTTGTCGATGATATTCCTATTCTTTGAACTTCGTAAAATACAATTACAGCAATATCTGTGACTTCTTGATAATATTAAATTTAAAAAAAGATGAATTTGACTGCGTTCTCTTAAAATTGAACACGTCTATTGAACAAAACTGTTTATGGAGAACCACGCATCGATTAGAAAAAAGCATAATCAAAATGGTTATATATTCTTGACATGTACTATTTACACTGACAATCATTGGCATTGACCGAACCGGAATTTGTCCACTCAGTAGTCGCGCTCCGATTGGTCCGTATTTTCGAAGCCGCGGAGAACATTTTCGCTCAGAAATGCACCTCTTTCAAGGAAGTACATAATTTTTGAAACACCCTGTACATAAATGAAGATTGTGATTCTTCTATGGAAACAGTAGATGGCGTTGCGAAACGAGAAAAATTTTTTTATAGTAGTTTGCATCGTAAACTCCATTTCGCTTTATGCATTTATATATAGTGCTAGTGCTAGTACTTACTTGTGTTTCGATAGATGGTATCGTTTATACCGTTCGTGAAGTGAAACCTATATTTGAACGTTTTGATTTGTTCCTTCTTTGTTGCGAAGTGGTCTTTAAATTTCAAAATGCTTTTGTAATTATATACATGGTACATTGTATATGAAACATATCTTTTGAATAAATTTCAAGAATTAGATAGAGCAAAGTGCATTAGTTATACATTCAAATAATCATTAGGAATCAATGAAGGGAGTTATACTTATTAGGTACAATAAGTAGAGAGATACAATCCAGATAATTAATTTCCACCATTTCTCGTATATTTGGTAATAATTTTGGCCATTGGAAGAAAACTATTCTATTGTCGAGTAGAGATGCAGTTTTTCGATTTATTCGAATTATTTTTAACAATGAATATTATATTAGATAGGAAAGATAGGATACGATGAACAGATAATAGAATGGATTTTATCATGTGTGAAATTTAATGTTTTCACAATATGAATAAGGAGATCATTTACTTGCCTGCTTGAGCAATTAGTATAAAGACATCTACAAGAATGACATCCACGGAAATTCATGATTTATTATCTGGTCCGCTGGTAACATGGGTAAGTGTTTGTTTTTATAACTTATCTTTCAAAATACAAAGTACATGTATACTTGATAATTTGTTTCAAATAGTTTGCCAGTTGCTTGGAGGATCCTAATTTATTAACTAGTTATGATGACTTGGTCGACGGTATGTTGTTACACAATGTATTTTTGCAAATGTAAGTAAATAAGTCTACATATTCATAAATTTTTATTTGCTCTTAAAAATCTGATATAATAAATCAATAATATCGTGTTATATGTTTATAGAGATCCAGAGCCGTTACACGATGAAATTATTGCTTCGGAGGATAGTCCGTTAATTCGTGCAAAAAATTTGAAAGTTATAGTAGATAATATAAAGCAGTTTTATGAAGAGGAACTGGGTCATTTAGTTTTAAGGGTACCAGATACAACAAATTTAGGGAAAGAACCAGAACTTTATGTTTCGGAAATGAAATTATTATTGCTGCTACTTCTTGGTTGTGCTGTGCAATGTCCTAATAAGGAGAAATTTATTACAAAAATAAAGGCGTTGCACGTCGACACACAACTCGCGATAGTGGAATGCATTAAACAAGTATGTTCTATTAATGTAACATTCTAAGTCTAAGTATTTTTTGTGCGATCGCTTTGTTTAACAGCATTAATATTATATTACTAGGTCACGGATTATCAAGATATCGTTCTTACCCAGGATGCGATGGAAAATGTAAATATGAGTAATTTATTTATGCAGATAAAAAAGTTGAAACAAGAGTTAGACGTGTATCGCCAGGTATGTCGCATAAATAGTAATTAATAGACCACGGATGTTTATGCACTTTTCAATTTTTATAGACAAATTTTAAGAAAGTGGCCTGAAATAAAATCGTATTTTTAATGGGAACAGCCATTGTAGATCTAAAACAAATAAAAATCTTACTCAATTCTATCGAATTTTATATTGTAGCATTTTTTTTAACATTTTCATAAGCCATAAATGCATAAAGATCCGCAGTCTAGTAATTAATATTATTCCAGTATAGTATTAATAACGTAGAAAAATATTGTTGAATAATAGAGATGCAGAGATACAACTATAAATGAAAATGCAGAAAGAAATGATTCCTCTAATAGCGTAGAAGCGGAAGATATAAATAAAGTTCAGTTATCCAATCCTATTACTAAATCGGAACGTGAAGATAACCATCATTATGCAGTTGAATTGGCAGATTGGAAATCCAAAGTTAGAAAACAACGACAAGAATTGTATGTTCACGTGTTTATCGCTGGCATAGAATATGCTGTTGGTGTATTCTATTATATTATATTATTTTTAGGGAAGAGAAAACTGAAGCATTGTTAGAATGCAAAGAGGATCTTGAGTACCATAAACTGTTGGTGACCAAATTGAAGCAAGAGAACCATGATTTGATGCATGAAGCGCGCACAGCCAAATCTTACAGAGATGAATTAGATGCAGTGATTGAAAGAGCGGATCGTGCTGATAGATTAGAGCAGGAAGTAGTGAGATACAGAGAAAAACTTACCGATATCGAATTTTATAAAACTCGCATAGAAGAGTTAAGGGAAGATAACAGGTACTTTACATAATTAATGCATTTATATCCTAATGAGAAATTTGATATTACTAAAATTTCCTTCAAAAATTGATTTGTTACAGAGTTTTGATGGAGACCAGAGAAATGCTGGAAGATCAATTGAATTCATCGAGAAGAAGAGCAGATAAAGTGTTGGAACTTGAATCTGAAATAATTAAATATAAACAACTATTAAACGACATGGCATTGGTATATATAATTTAATAGTTCAAATTTCATATATAACAGAATTCAATTAAAACGCAAAATTATGTCCTCTAGGAACGCGCAGCGGATAAAGAAAAGTATCAAGAACTTGTTGAAGAAAATACTCAATTGCATAAATTAACAAAAGCTGCAGCGAACGAAGCTGCATTAGCTGATTCCATAAGTGATTCTGACGAGCCGGGTAAAACAAATTACACCTTTTTTTTAATATGGAAAAAGTTTATCTATTTTGATTATGCTTAATTTATATTTTTAATTTCATCTAGCGCACACTGATAATAGATTGTCCGAACAATTGACAAATAATGCTCAAACGCGAGCGTTAAAGTTAGAGCTAGAAAATCGACGATTACTTACCTTGATAGATTCTTTGAAAGAAAATTCGTTTCATGAAAACTCTTCTCGAGTTTTGGAGCTGGAAAAAGAGAAAAAGAAACAGTCTTTAAAAATTGAATCATTGAATGACAATAGTGAAAGACTTACCCAACAAAATGCAGATCTAGAATTGGTGTGGAAGCAGGCTCTTGAGGAAAACAAGAAACTACAAAGTTCATTAAAAAGTCAAAGAACATCGTCTGAGAAACAACAACAAGAGTTTCAAGTATGTTATTGATATACAAGTTGTTTCACTGTACACGCCAAATATTTTAACCCTTAAGTAGACTCTACATGTTTATCTATATTAACTTAGCACTTAGCACTTTTTTTAGTCACTTTTCTATATAATAAGTCGATATAATTTGATATAAGTCAAAGAAAAGTCATCATTCTAATTTTGTTTTAGGCTTGTAGAATATTCTGGCTTGTAGAATCGAATCACTTCTCAAAATATTTGATACCTGCAGTCGAACACCCAGTACATTACACATGGTATTGAATATATCGACATTATTAAAATATATTGTACACTTCTTAATTCTAGATTCAACACACAAAGATGATAGAATTAGAAAAAAGTTGTGATACAGCGGTGAAAGAAAAACAGCGAGTCCAGTCTTTATTAGAAAGTGTACAAAGGCGTGCAGATGATTTGGAACGGTCCTTAGAACTCGCCAATCAGAAAGTGGAAGAACTAAAGATTATGGAGAATAACATAAAAGAACTTAGCACCAAGTGTCTTGATTTTGAATCAAAACTTGTAACGTTGGAGAAAGAGAAAGATACAGCACAACGTGATATTTATCGATACAGAGAAACAATAGAGGTTTGAATACTAATATTTTGGTGAACATATTAAATGTTCTATTTAGCTTATCGATTAATTGTATATAAATAAATTGTAGGAAAAAGATGTTGCATTGGACAAAGCAGCGAACAATATTGAAGTTTTAGAAAAGAAAGTGACGCAGCTTGAGCAAGAACTACATGATCATGTTGTACAAATTTCAAGGTACATATGCAGTATTAAATTCGAGATATGTTTAACAATCTATGTGAAGAATGTTTGTTGCAAAATTATTTATTCTGGCAGATTGCAGGAAATTGAAAGATCTAGCAAGGAATTGGATTCGCGGGCGGCTATCGACAGAGAGACATTGGAGATTTTACAATCTAATTTGGTAGCTGAAAAATTGAATTCTCAGCAATTATATACAGTTTTGGAGAAACTTGGGCTCACTGATAATATTCTATTGTCACTTCCACTAGATGCTATCATTCAAAAGTAATTTAATTCGTAAATAATTCAATGAATGGAATTAGAAGTATTATCATATTAATTACGATTTCATAATTACAGGATTGCACAAATTCCAGAAGTTGTTGATTACGTTCAACAGACAAATAATGTTTATTCGTGTGTGAACTCAGTCTCTGAATCTGCAAGTCCTGAAACCAATGAGACAATTAGTTTGCACAATACATTAGAGGCAACTGTGGAGTCACTGAAGGTACTTAAGTAACTATATTGTATGCAGTAAATATAAGCGAATAAGAGAATATATTTTCAAATACAATTCTTTGCACTCAACATTGTTACAGAAGGAACAAGAACATTTGCATATGAAATTAGTTAGCACGCAGACGGCATCGGAGAGTCTTTTATCTGACAATGCAAAGCTCCAAGTTCAAATGACAACGTTACAATCTCAAAATAATTCATTAACAGCACAGCATACTGCTTTGCAGCTTGCAAATTCACAGCTTGCTGCTGAAAAAGACGAGGTAAGTTATCCTTGATTGATCCACAAGTAGTTAAACAAGTGGATTTCCTATTATACATGTTTCTACTTATTGCTGATATGTAGGCGAGTGATATCAAGAATCATGAAATTGTGATAGAATTTTCAATTATTCATACATTTTTGTTTTCAATTTTTAAAAGTGTTAACAATTCGTATTCTGTGAATATAATAACAATGCGTGAATTAAGCCTCTGTCACTGTCTCTCGCACGGTACATCACTTATATACGAAACATATTACTTATAGCTGTTGCTTAAAGAAATAGCATAATACAAACTAATTGCGTTGTATTGTATATATATATTTTTTTTTAATTTAGTTGTTGAAAGAACGCGTGGCTCAGCACCAGACGCATATGCAACTCCTTCACGATCAGGATACCTTGCAATCTTTACATGAACAATTAAATAATGAGTATGAAAATTTATTTCATGAGCATGACGCTTTAAAATCGAATTTACGAGATGTAAAGAATGAGATTAGAACATTACGCGAGTCTTATGAAGGTGTAGAAGGAAAAAATAAAGCACTTCAAGCGGAAAAGGAGTCGTTAGTAAATAACGCGAAGAGTTTGAACAATCTAAGAGGAGAACATTCCAAATTAAAGGTAGAAAATAGTATTGTATGTATATAAATAAATTTATTTGATCACTTTATTAATATATTACGATTCCAGGATGACTTCAGAAATTTGTACACAGCTACAGAAAAATTAAAAATCGAGTATAGGAATTTGCAGGAAGATTACCGGAAAAATAAGATCGAAACGAATCGATTGAGTCTTAAGTTAACAGAATTGCAAGGAGAGCTTAGCGGTAGGGACGAAAGGTGCTCCAATCTGGAACTTCAATTTAACAAACTCAATAAGTGTTGTGAAGTAAGATTAAATTTTTTCTATTTAAGAATTACAATATTTACATTTATATTGAAATTTACTACCATCTTAGTCTGTATTTTCTTCTTAGATGCTGTTACATATGAACGCTGGATTAGACAAAGACAAGCGTTCATTAATGGATCACATTAGTTTATTATTTACTCAGTACCACGAGCTTTTGACTCGATCTCTTGAAGATAAAGAACAGTATCATATGGAAGAGAAGATGTACACGTTGGTATTTAATATAACGAACTTTAATTGAATTCAATGAACTAAATGTAATTATTGGATTTTTTTATAGGGACAAAGTGAATCACTTGTACAGACAAAAGGAAAAATTAGAAGATAAGATCATGGAACATTACAGAAAATTAGAAAGCTGTACTCCAAAGAAGTAAGTTGTGTATTCGTAGGTAGATACAAGTATATCGTTTCATAATAGTAATGCATTTTAATTTTTTTTTACGAAGGAAAGGATTCGGAGCCAATTTAGTGAGAAGAGTCAGAAAAGCTGGGTCAGAACTGCTTAATAAGGTAAATAATTCAAACAAGTACAGATATACGTACACACACACACACATACATAGATAGAAAAACCAATTTTTAACTTTATTTTTATTCGTGTGATCTAGAATCGGCGATCTTGGGCAGAAGACTCTAAGAATTCAGAAGGGAAAACATATGAATCAGAATCTGGAGGAAATGATTCAGATGCTAGTACGGAAGATCATTTAGCTGGTAAGATTAGAAAATATCGCAGATTTTAGGCATTTAAAGTATCGCATCTTTACCTGTAAATCCCCTAATAAATTAATAATAATTTTTATAAAACAACTATACTTGACAGAAACAATCATTTTCTATCTGATTCTCTCTCCTACCCGACTTGACTCGTCATTAGACAGCAGATTTTATGCATTATTCTATTTCAATTCAAAACAGTGGAAAGACTATAAAGATTAGGGAACATCGATATGTAATTTTCAATTTTTTTAAATTAAAAGAAGATAAAAAAATTACTAAGCGGCTCCTGTGTCTTGCAATTGATATAGACAATTTTGATTTTGTATAAAGATTCGCAGTCTACTCATCATAAATCATATATAATATATAATCTGTAAATTTTCAAGGATCAGCTTGTAGGAGTCTTGGATCAGACGCATTGTCTCTTGGTCATCCAGGGACAAGAAGAACTGTGTACTATACTGACGACTCCCCTCCTCCATCGACTACTGCGCCAGTATGTACTATTTCAACATTATAACAAAAAACATTATAACAATAAACTAATTAGTTTAAATAATTACAGGAGCAAAGCGACGACAGACGTTCAGTATTAATGGACGAGTCCCCGAGACCAGAAGTACAAGTAGAACCCCGCCCAGTTCTTATATATAATAAGGTCTCAGCAGTGATAAACGAATCAAAAAATATGAATAGTGAAATGAAAGAAGTAGGGCAAGAGGAAACGATTATGGATCCTCCCATTGATAAAGATCAGAAAGCAGGGAGTCCTGTGTGGTACGAATATGGTTGTGTATAATTTTACGTTATTTTCTATGCATTCAATGGATAACTACATCATATTTCTACCATATTGGAATCCATCTTACTCACATCATTTACATTTACCGTCTTACAAAAATGTCTGCGAGTGCATTTTCCAAATTCCTGAAAATAATTATAATTTGAATTAAGCATTTCAATATTTCCATATTTTTACGCGTCGGTAATATTTTCAGATGTAATACCTATTTTTTTGTTCGATATTTTTGTATTGTCAGTTTTCTTGGTGTATTTATATCAATGTGCATTTATCAGTGATTTTAAGGCGATTAAAAGGCATTACGTAGTCTTATGTAATAATGTAATAATATGGTAAGAACATTCTCTTCCAAGTAAAGCGTAACACTTATTGTGTAGTATCAAGAGCGTGGCCTATATAAATATTATTTATCCCGTTTCTTCGTCGTAAACTGTTAAAATGAACGCAACGCCTAATCGTTTTATCGATTTTATAAAATATGAAATAATAATTAAATTAAAAAAACAAAAAGGAAGACATGCGTGTACTCAATCATGATATAACAACCTGCTTTCCGTAAACGAGTTTCCTTATCGAGTAAAAATGATTTTCTCGAATAGCGATCTCGACCAATAAAAAATGGGGATCTATTCAAGAATGATGCACCTTGTCAAAATCTCACTGTCCCAGCCCTACGGAGCACCATCGTCGAGAAAATACACGCACCTCGAAATTTTTTATAATTTTCCTACGGTCGGACGAAGCAGCTTCTGACCAAAAAAAACTGTCCACCGTCTGCTCCGAACCCTTTACGATTTACTTCTCAGGCTTCGAAAATTTGCATGCGCCGCGTATTCAAGGACTTGTATCGTCGCTTCACAGGTCAGATGCGACCATTTTTTTTTTCTTTCCGGCGCGGCGTCATTGTTAGAAGCAAAGCCGACCATTAGGTGCGGCGACGCGTATACCGGTAATATTAATTAACGAACTCTCATTAAGGGGTAGACTCGTTTCCAGGATGCAAAGATGCGGGATGCGCCTCCTCATTTCTCGATAATGCGAAAATGGGGTTTTTCAATAGTCAGAAGCGCTAGATAAAAAATCAATCTAGGCCGCAATCGCCCTCAAAAGTCCTATTTTTACGTTTACGAGGCGTAATTTTCATTATTCGGAAGCATAAAGCTGCGAATAATGAGAATTACGCCTTGTAAACGTAAAAATAGGACTTTTGAGGGCGATTGCGGCCTAGATTGATTTTTGGGGAAAAATCCCATCTTTGCATTATAGAGAAATGAGAAGGCGCATCCCGCACCATTACAATCCTAGAAACGAGTCTACCCCCCCTTAATATAAATACCAATTTAATTGAATTCCGTTCATTGGATGCGAAACCTGGAATTTTTTTGTTAAGGCTAACGAACGTCTGGCTATCTTTCCTAACCGACTGCTCGATGCTGTCGTCGAGAACGAGGGCGGAACAAAAAATTCTGCCCACTACCTTGCAAAACCGCACTTTCCCAGCTTTTTCCGTATGCTCGAGTAAAAATGTGTCTCTCTATTTCTGCCATCGCGGAAAAGATGGAGCGGCACGGAGGAGTGAAAACGGCAGGGAGCTGAAGCAGCGGTAACAGTAGGGGGTGGATAGATGTAAAAATAGGGCCGCCAGAACGCAAGACTAGCGACGTAAAAAGCAGCATGCTGTGGATCAGCAAAAGAAGAAGTAGCATACAGCAAGAGTGCCAGGTAGGGTGGCAGCAAGAAAATAAAGTATAGATACGAATTTTTCAAATGATCCAGGGTTCGAGGGTTGAGTAACTCGCAAAAATATTGACGGTTCGTCAGTCGATGGAGGGGTAAAGAGGTCTATAATCTTTCCGAGGGGTGCATACGATGGCAGTGGGGAGGGGGTAGGTTTTTGTAAGGCGTCTTCCTTCTCTCTTACCACCACTCATGCTTCGCGGAGACAGCGAAGATGGTAGGGATGGTTGGAGCACAGTTTTTACATCGGCATCAAGGGCTAAGGTGGGGCATGTATGTTCTACATACACAGCCAGCATGTAGATATCTATGTACAGAAAATGATAAAGCTGACAAAGAGGGTAACTTATGTCACAACTTTTCTATGCTGAAATCACTTCTCTTATTTTGCATCAGTATTCTGGCGGATTTTCGTGTAATCCCAATGGAAGTAACTACTGGTCCAAAATTCGCCTTTGATTCTATTTCGCGGGGAAGTCGCGAAGTATGTTAGATTGTACACAATTTTTCAATTTTACAAAAACATCGTGGGTGGAGATATAATAATTATTAGACAACGCAAGAATTATTCGATCTAGTATTACATACTTGTTTTTTTTCTTTTTTAATAAAACGTTAATAACTGATAGTCTCACACGTGTGTCATGAAAAGCAACTTTTTTGATACTTTGATACAGTTTGATAATGAAAAAATTTCATTATAATTTTTTCAAAGAATGGTCGAGTTTTGACCCACTGTTTCTTTTGCACTTTTTATCCTTCTGATGAGTAGAACAATATTTTTTGTAGAATAATTTCAAATTAATTTTGCGGCAGCTCTCTTATATCGATTTCCACCAAACCGAGGCGAGGGTGTAAAATCACGCTATAATAGTCGCGACATATAATTTCTTTACGACGGGGAGGCTTCGATCTTCAAATCTGTGATGGATTCAGCTTCTAGGGTTTAAAATGAGTCCAAACTGATTTCTGTATTTTTTACGAAATTACCACAGGTTAGATATCAACAATTTCTCCAGAATTGGGGAGATCCAATACTTTTTGGATCCATCGTATATATCCTCATAGCTAGAGCTAAGAAAAAATCAAATTCAAAACAGTGAAAATATTCCAAGATCTTAAAAAATACTGTTGTATTATATTAGACTCATTAAATATAATCTTATTAATTACTATGGGGCTCCACCCCCTGTTCGCTTCGCTCACCAATCCCCGCGACGCCTCGCGGATTCGCCGCTCGGAGTTTTTGCGTGACAGAACTTTCTTATATACTAGAAAAATATCTAATTAAAATCAATTTCAACATTGATTTGATTTTTGTACATATCTCTGTAGTGGAAATCAAAATCGAATAAATTCTATGAACGTATCCTAATTAAGTAAATAAAGCAATCATATATGCAACTACTATAGCGTCGGAATATTTATGAGAGTGGCTGTATATTATTGCGAATGCAAGGTATTAGATTCAGAATTTTTCCAGTCTTAATCCCAAAGGTTTGTTAAGGATTGAAAGAGAAATTGGTGGTTGTTTATCGTGGGCCAGGGAATAATCGGGTGAATCGAGGATTTACATAGCGCGGTTAACACGGTAATGCCCATCGTTATTCATCTTCCTGATGGAGGGAGGAATCATGCGGAAAGGGGTGGGAGATTTCCGCACCTGAACGTGGAAGAGGAAGGGGAATATTGCACGTTGTGTGGTCGAGTGGTAGGGGCATGGCAGAGCCACGCAGTGGAATCACTCGATGGCCGGCAATGCGCGCCGCGTCATCGTTGCGAGTGCCACGCTGTCGCATTTCCAAGTATCAACGCTATTTTTCATTAACTTTATCCTTTCCTTCATCGACCGGCGCGTCTCAAACGCACACAGAACTTTTACGAGAAACGTGCTCTGCGTTTCCCTCGAAGACATTGGTTTAAATGCTTGCATAGATACGTGTACATACTTACTTTACTTTCGAAATTAGAGTTTTCATGTTCGTTTAACTAGTTGCATGTCTTTTGTCCGTTAAGATCTCATACAGGCGACGAAACTGTCCGCTTCCGTCCACTAGATTAGTTACTTTTATGCATCATAGGAAATTTTTATTCAAATATATTCAAATTAGCCTTTCTTTTCGTGATACTGATCCTCTTTGATCCCATTTTTTCGCGTCTCCTTCGATCATGACGATCGACCATTCGCATCTTGAATCGGTTCGAATTTATTGAAAGGTCATGTAAATGGGAGGGGTGAGGGTTTGATGTGCGGTCCAGTTAAATGCAGATACCTTTCGATGAGTCAATCAAGTACTGTTCTCCGAGTGTCGTGAGTGCGGTAAACAAAAGGGTGACAGGGTGCCGACCTTGGTGTCTTCATTCACCCAGCTGAGAAGAGGGACAGGAAGAGGAAGAGGAAGAGCTGGAGAGTCGAAGATGGAGAGTCGCGTGGAGGAGACGAACGCACCCTCGACGGTGACCACGACCAGAGCCATCGGGACACCGTCTCCGGTACCAACGGTGACCATCAACGCTGTCCCTACCCCTGGTCCCCTGACTTCCCTAGCTTCCGTCACCTCCTGCTCCATCCAGAATCCTGTGGTCGTGGTCGCCAGTCCTCCGACCAAACACCAACAATCTGCTCCCGGATTGTCCACTGTATCCACCATTCCTCCCGTATCCGCTGTCAACGCCGTCAACGCTGTCAACGCAGCTCTCCCGAAAATACTTGGCAGAAACACCAACGGCACGCGTAAGTCACTTTCTCTCGTATTCCTGTGTGTCAAAGCTGGGGGTACGTTTCACATGAAAAATATTGGAAATAGTCATTGAAGCACGCGGCGACTCGCAGTGATTTTTGAATTTTTTCGAGATGTTAAAACATCTTTTGAGAGAATTGCAATTAGAGAAAATGTTACAGTTTACTTTTTACAACTTCTTTATCTGAAGCTGTATTATAGATTTGAAAACTACATTTGGTAAACATGTGTCAGTTATATGTAATTAGACTGCGGATCTCTATGCATTTATGAAAAAATTTCGGTTGGGTAAAACAGAAAACAGTAAGAGATTGGAAAAATTTAAGAACATCGTAATATTATTTTTAATGTAAGAAAGTCATTAGGGGATGAAATCAATTTTTGTTTTACTTATGCTTCCCACAATCAATACAGAACATTTTTATTTTGCATAAAGATCCGCAGTCTAGTTATATAACTAGATATAAAATAAACATTTTGTACCTGAATTGCAACAAACTGAAGTAAGGTAGAAATTTATTTTGCTTCGTTAATACGTTTAATAGGTTGAAAATAATATAACAGTATTCTTAAATTCTTCTAATGTTTTTACCGTTTTAAATGACACCTCATTTTTGTCATAATTCTAAAAACTTCTAACTTCTCAAAAAAATCCAAGTCGTACTGTGGGTCACTGTACGTTTATTTAAGGGTCTTATGTCTTATGTGAACGCTGCAAAATTTAACAATTTTCATGAATTTTTTTCAAAGTAATGGTACATCTTACGTTTCTAAGAGAATGCAAATAAACATAAACGAAATTTGCCAATTCCTAAATGATTTTGAAATCTGCCGGTTGATCGTTACGTAACTCCCATAATAAGTTCATATATGAGAATACATATTCCGTGTGATAGTGACCAGTTTTCATACCATTTTCTTCTTTTCTTTTTTATTTTCTCGCTTTCCGCCTGTATGATTGAAGACAGGATATGAAAAAGGCGATTTGTTCAAAAATTGTTTTTTCCGCAAAAAAGGATATAAGTTCCAACGCGAATGTATTGAAATAAGGCTAAAAGTTTGTTGTTTCTTTTTTCAAGAAATCGATTTTTCTGATGTCCTAATATTTGTTTCCCTCGCTTTGCTATCGCTTTCTTTTCTTTCAAGTCATATATTGTTTTCCAGTTGTATGAACTACAAATTGTAATTTTTCAAGTGTCTGTGAAATAAATTACAAGTTTTACATGGATTTGCATGGATTTGAGATACAGACTTACTTAATTCTAGTCTTCAATTATTACAAATGCAACCGCTGTATTTATTTATACAATCGGTGCCATCCAATGGCGGATTTATACTTCCGCCCCCTTGGGGCTACCTCTACACTCCCTCTCTACACTACCTCTGCTCCCTTTTAAATTGGATAAAGTTTTTTATTGTTATGACTTGGCCTTTGGTATTTTCCCAAAAATTTGCCGCCCTTGGATTTTGCTTCCCTGAGTCGCAGCCTCTATAGCCTCTTCCCCTTAAATCTGCCACTGGTACCATCGATAAATCTATTGCAAATCAATTGTGTTTACGATTAGACTTACGATTTGTAGACACTAGCGAACGCGATCTGTTTTTGCAAATGTCCGTGCTATTGGTCAAGCAACGTGGAGTATGATAAATCGTATCATTTGTGGGCCGTTTAATGTTAGTGGATGAACTTCGCGTGGTCAAAACAAAAGAACGTCCAGAGAAGATCAAATACGTGTCCATAGAATGCAGGGCGGAAGGAGACGTAAAAGAGTAGAGGGGAGATGAGAGGAATAGAAAGATAGAACGGGATAGAGTGGAAAAAGGAGGGAGGGAAAGAGAGAGAGAAAGGGAGTGGATGGGCTTTGTCTACTCGCAATAGGAGGAGGCATGAGTCAGAGGGAACGGGCAAAAAGCGGCGCGCCGCGCAAAAAGACGCTTTTTCTTCCGCCATCGACGAGCAACTATTGCGAGAACCGTTTTTGTCGGTTTCTTACGAGACGAACACAAGCATCGCTGGTATATATGGCCGTACAAGCAACGTACAGTTGACCAGAGAGCAGACTAACGGTAAAAAAAGCGACGGTTCGCGGTTTTGCCCTGTGTTTCTCCGAAAGTTGAAATTGCGAGAGAGGATATCGCTCGGAGATGCCGCTCCGCGCCGGTCGGTCCACGCTGCAAATGGCTGCTTCGTCCTTTTTCCCTTCCGTTTTCATATCCTCCATCTCTGTCTGTTCCCTCCCCCCTCATCTCTATCCTTCTTCATCTTCTTTTTCCTTGATTCAGTCTTTTTGCCGGAGCCGCGCGTGACGAAACGATTGCGCGCGGACACAAATGCGAACGCGAACTCATACGCACTCGGAAATTGCTTGGTAATCTCTGGTCGAATTAGAGTTAGCGAAAGAGGCCGATCCGATCGTTCGACAAATAAATTCTCTCTTTCTCTTGTTCCTTCTCATACTTCCGTTTCTTCGTTTCTTCGCCGCGCCGCGCCGAGCGAATTAATGTTTCGTGACGTTCGAGGAACTCGGCCGACAATCTTCTCGCGCTTCTTCCGGTTTTTCGTCGAACAACGGGAACACCGTTTGGAAAATATGCTCGCGCTTTCCGGCGTCGAGGGAAGAATCATTTTCGCGTTACTCTGCTTCGCCGAGATTCAAGAAGCAAAGTGTCGGCTTGTTCGCTTCGCCGAGAATTAGTATGCCAACCGACGCGACGGCCTATTCGAAACACCAGCATAATTCGGTGCGCCATAAATTTGAGCTCGAACGCGAGTAAAAACGGTCGCTTGCTCGCTTCGCTGCTATGCAACCCGACAAAAAATGTAGATGTTTTTACGGCAAGTTTGCTGGATTCCCGCGCTTACTTAGAACTTATCGAGCCAAGAGACTCTTTTTTCTCGTTCTTTTTCCCCCGTGGTCCTTCTCTCGCTCGCGGAACCATGTCCGCCGGCCTCTCTTTTCCTCACAAAATGTTCCATTCTTTCGTCGTCGCGGTACCATTAAATGGCAGACATTAGGAAATTAATTCGAATTGCGGAATACATTATTTTCAGCTTCCTCGAAGAAGAAAACATCGTTCATTCATATAAGAAAAGAGTGCACACAACTCAAAATATATTTCTAAAAACAAGTATAATAATAAATATATAAATTGTGGGGTACTTTGTAACTAATGTACACGACAATTAACCCAGTATCTAAACAACAACGAATTATTTTACATTTCTAAGGTCTCTATTGGATTTTCAACGATTTATTAATTCGCTACTAAATTAATAAACGAAATTGGTTAAAAACCATTTACAATTCCTTCGAAAAGAATTGCGTATGGACTTGTTTCACTTGCCTGGATCACGGTCTACACTTCATTTTTTCAATTCTCACGTTACCTGCAGAAAAACAGCATAAAAAAAGTAATGAATTCGATTCGATTATAAGTAAGCGAAATGTAAACTGCTTCATTATAATACATCGCATAAAATTTTGTTTTGTAGCACAATGTATTTTTGCGTTATTACATGACTTGTTTACATCATCCAACGAAACTTCAACTTCAGATCAGCTTAGATTATTTTGCTGCTGGCGGTTCGATTGGACATTTTTTTAGCTGAAATAATATTGTTCTTGATGAAGTCTACAAAACACATTTTTTAAATTGTCGTTACGAGCTTAGATAAAAAAATTGAAAGAACATTGTTTCTAAAATTTTGAATGGGATTCCTATCAATTGCAATCTAAACAAATTCTGTTTTTTAGGAAATTACGAAGTACAAATATAAATCGCGAGGGGTTAAAGAAGAAAAATTAAAAATATGTTAAATCGGAAAACAATTAAAAAACAGTATAAGTCTATGTAAAAAAGATGGCTGGCGGTTAGATTTGTATGATTTAGTATAGCGTCTTGTGGTAGTATTGTCAGAGAGTGTAGAAACTCCCCGCGTTTGTTTGATAGGCGGTTTGAAGAGACCTTCTGATTTCGAGAGCAAAGATGTCAGAAAGGTAGAGAATGGAAGACAAGCCGCGCCAGAAGATTCCCCTTTGAAGCGTCTAGAATCCAGTTCCAGTTTGTCACCCGAATTAGCTGGTATTAGAGTGCATCCACCTACGAGGCGCGCAACGCGTTTCGATCGTATTCAGATTACATTCAGGCACCCATTTAACCTTGGCCAAGATAGAGGCAGGGTTCACGAGCAGGGTTCAAAAAGCTCGTTAGAACAAGCAGCTGCGTGTGCACCGCTAATATTTGCGCCAGTCACCCGTTTCGAATGCATCGAATCAATTGTTGCCCAATCGAGAGTATGATGTAATCAGACTCGGCTCTCTGATTTGTGTTTTGTTTTTTTCTAAATCAACCACGCATAATTACGAAAATATTTATTGTCATATTCAACTTATACGTAGAGCTCAATTGCGCCCTCACCGGTTTCACTCTTCGAAAGAACTACTTATTTTCTGAAAAAATTGTTTTACACGAAACTTGAAGATGATATCACACGCATTGAACTCACTTTACTATCCGTTGTTCTTCCTCCCTCTAAACGTATCCTTGTTGTTTTGTTCGTCCCCGGATGAACGATGCAGCTCCGAGGCTGAGAAACTGGGAATAATATTCCCACGAGAGGAGAGAGAGAGAGAGAGAGAGAAGGGTCTTGATCGTTGTTTCGTAGTCGAATAAATTAAAAAAACGAGGAGAGGAACTGGTGCGTTCGGTGTGTCGCACGTATCAGGTCGTAGACGCGAGAAGAGGGGATCGAGACTGTTCACCATTTTCTCGTGCACCTTTCCCCGCGTTTTTTGTTCTAAACGATAATCCCGAGGAATGATGCACGTTGCGTCCTCCGTTGTTTTCCCCGCCGAAACCGCGGGAAACGGTGTCCCACGAGCAAACGGCGCACCTTTATGTGTCCTCGCCTACCATCAGTTCTATGTACGTATGTTTTCGAATGTTAGGTACATAAGTTTTTCATTTTATAAGAATAAAAATTTTGTATAAATATCAATTACTAGGAATATTATGACAAGAAAGTTGGGAACTACATATAAACGCAGTCACAAGAATCTAAAATATTAAAACAATTAAACAATATTATAATTTGATTATGTTTATAATCGATGGTTTATTTACTGTAGATGGAATTCATGTCAGTGTCATTTATTTACCTAAAACACAAATTGAAGAAAGGTATTTTGAATAGTAGAATTATAGTTTAATTTGCTATAACTTTTTCACGTCGAAGAACGTCAATATGAAACTTGTTGCTAATTGTGCAACTCACTTTAAAGTACATATCCGACCAGGCTTCGTCTGCGAACTCTTGCGAACTTGACGCTGAGACTATTTTTTCAGATCAAAATCTATTAAAGAATTTGTTGTATTCTTCCAGAAATAAATAATATATGCTTCCAGAAATAAAAAGAAATTTATTTTGTCAAATAAGCGTTGTACTTGAGGCATGCTTTCCACAAATTTTCAAACAAATTTGTTGGATAGTTTGGTTCTTACGGATCTTTTTCCGCTTTTTGACCAAATGGCAGCACTGTGCGGCCAGGCCGGGTCGGGCCGGACCCGCAGCGCCACCTCGTCCGGCCCTCGATTCTCGATCCCCGAGCATATGCATATCATCACCCTTTTACATCAGTCACGAGAAAAAAAACTCGGAAGAGGCCTGACCCAGAAAGAATAAAAAAAGACGAACAAATACCTCGAAAGAATTCTTTGTCTATTTCTTCTCCCTCTCGCGGCTTCCTCCGCTTCTTTCCCGCGCCCTCCCGTCCTCATTCTCCCTCTATCTGATCTCTTCCTTTCTCAAGCGGTTTTTGTTCCCCCCGGTAGGACCCCTTTTTTCCGTGTTTTTATCACTCTTCGACCTTGCTAGCCGCGAGGGTGAGACCGAGACTCCCGCGGGTCCTTCTATCCGCACCTCTCGCACGTATTATAGTAGTGGACAAAAGTATACACATACATATGCATGTATACACTGCGGTGCATAACTATAGTGCCACCCATATTTTCAAGATTTCTCAACTTTAGAAGAATAATCCAGGACAACGAAATGCGTGATACATGAGAAAGTATCATGAATAATCACGAACTTCACGTATAACAAATATTCAGTTTTTTGTCTTACATACAGATGCGTGTAAAGGTTTCTGGCCAGCTAAATTTTTCGCTTGATTTTCCAAAAGCGATGTCTAAAAAAATTTTCGCTAATATTTGATAAAGGGGTATCACAAATAAAGAGAAATAATAATACAGGAGATAAATGCCGTTCATCATTGTATGTGTACTTATTTATAAAATTAGTGATCTAGTCTCTGTGCAAGTTAGCATTTATTCTGTTGCATTAATGTTAATATCTTGTAGCCGTGCCTTTCGCCCGGGTGACAGAAATAATAGTAATAGACAGAAATTTCAAAAATGTTACATACAAAATAGAAGAATTATAATTCGATAAATGTTAGTGGAGAGGATGCATCGACGTGCCAGAGGACGAGACTACTGGATTAAACAATCGTTCAACCCTTCCGATATAAAAAAGTAGCCCTTGGTGCGTCGCCTGTAAGCCTTCCCCGTGCCTTTGCCAGCTTCAAAGAAAAAAAAACTTACTGAAAAAGTCGTTTATTCGCTAGGTGGCCGTGGGAACACTCCTCTTTCTAATTGCATATATGATACTCATCCGTTTTCTTTATACTTTTCAATCTATCTACTTATGTATATGCCCTCATATTCAGACATATTAGAAATTGAAAGGGATTTAGACAATTAATTGATGGACTTTAATCGAAAATAGCTCCTAACCATTTTAGCCCTTGACATTATATGAATTAAAGTTAATTAGAGTTATTTCTCGAATCGGAACGCGTCGTTCTTAAAAATTAGACAGGCCAATTAAAATGAAATAATCTTAATTCGTACAAAGTAAATTTGTGCTTGAATGCATGTAAGGGATTATATTTTTTGAGGTATGAAATATTTAACTTAAAGTTTCAGTATACTCTTTACATTTAGGCGTGCATTTCAAAAGTTCGCATTCGATGTGCCACGTCTTCTCGACCAATTGATCTGATTTTGTATACATATATCATTCTTTCATGAAACCTTCTTCATAGTTCAAAAATAAGGTCCAGCCCAGTGTAGATTAAATAATAACATTGTAACGAAAAGCGTTAAGAGATTGGAAAACTAGAGCTGGCATGGCAGTATACAGTGCGAAACGGTGAAAGATTGATTACTCGGTGGGAATGACAGTAAGATCTCAGTTTACCATTTGTCGCCAATTAGGGAGAGGCGCACGACTATTGTTAATCGAACGTTAATTGGAACGTTACGATCTCGCTAATAGGTTTCGTCCGTTATTCCGTCGCAGTCGCAGGTAGAAATGCGAGACGGCAAAAAATCGAATCGTGCAAATATGTATACATATATACATATATCGAGGCGAACTCGTCGCTATTTACGAAGGAATCCAGATTTATCCTGTTTATTCGGTCGAAGCCTGTCGCACGGCTTTTTACCGAAGCTGTTTCGGTACAGCTATCTCTCGCTCGACCTCCGAACTCTTTCATTTGTTCTCCGCGAGCGATCCTGCATTTTATATCTCGGCCCGTGATCGCCCATTTTTGCGGCGCGCTGCCCGCCACCGTCATCGATTCCGCAAAAACACCGTAGATTAAGTATCTTCTTTCTCGTCTACGCGGTATTTTACGCCGGACGAATTTCTCGCGGACGAAGCCGAGGGAATCGTCCATCGATTCCCAACCAAACCGGATTCGTTTTAAATTGTTGGGTGCTTCGCTCTCGTTTCTAATAAGGAAGAAGGATTCTGCTAAGGAGGAAGAATGCGTTCTAATTTAAGTGTGTAATAATTAGGCAGCGGATTTTATGCATTTAAATTAAAACAGTAAAAACATTGGAAGAATTTCGAAATCCTGTTCTATTATTCCCAACCAATTAATCATATTAGGAAAGAAAATGAATTTCTATTTCACTACAGTTTGTTGCAATTCAGGTAGAAAATTTCTTATTTTGCATAAAGATCCGCTGTTTAGTAATAATCCTTAGCACTCGAAATCCGAAACACTAAAAATTGCTGTACCATTATTCACAATATTGTTTACATTATTAAATACGTTGGTATTACCTACTACACATTTAAGTATTGCATGAAGGTTCGTTCACGTAAAAAAATTTATCAATATTTCTAGAGAAGCTTCAGTTGGTAATATTTTCTAGAGAAAATGTGTCTTCAGTTTCCCACCTGTCACGAAAATGAATGATTGCTAGTCAAAGTAGACGTCTGGAGAGCTTTAGAATTAAACCAGGATTATTATTGTACTATTTGTTTCAAAGTGTTCGAATATTTTTTGACCAGCTGTTGTTTAAGAGTCTAACCGTTGCGAGCAACAAGATTCTTTCTCGGCGCTGATGACAAGAAAAGATTTTGTGTACCCCGAGGACACGTTGAAGGATTTTGCGATTTTAACGGCCCGACAGCTTTTTTTCGATGGCGCTCGGAGAGGGCACAGAATCGGTCGACCATACTTTAAAACGCCCTTAAGGGTGGGTCCCCAGCCGAAACGGTCAGGGGATGGAAAACGATGGAGGTTGGCCCAGGAGAGGAGGTCGGAATCCGGTCCCCACCCTGCGTGCCCGAAAAACGGTACCCCAGCCAATGTCGACCGAGCCGTTGCTACCCCCTCATGGAAAATACATTTCCTTACCCTTCATCTTATTGTTCGCCACCATACCTACCGAACTGCAACGATTAGTTGCTCGTCTGCCTAATCAACTCTTTCTACTCACACGTTTTTCGATGTTCCCTAATGGACCAAGGGAAAGGTTAGGCCTCGATGGAAAGAAACTGTCTGTTTTTTCTTTCTAATATCTAGAAAAAATTATAACATCTAAGCGAAGTCGGCAAACAGGGCCCAACGATTTTCATAAAAATTTTATAGTAAAATAGTAATTGTTTTACTATTATAATGATCCTATTTTAATCAACACATACGGACAGTCTCACAATTGGTGGCACACACTTTAAATCAGAATAACTTTTTTTTATAAATGGACCAATTTCTGATTTAAAGTGTGTGCCATCAATTATGAGACTGACGGTAAATAATGATTTTCGAAAAACAAATCGTACATCGGATAAAGCGACACGCTTCTAAGATTTTCCTAATAATAAGAAGAGCGAGAAAAGTGGTCGAAAAGGTTCGCGATCGGCAGGGGCATATCAAGAGGGGTAGCGAAGAGTGTAACAAGAGCGGGAACGTGAAGGTAAAACAAGGAGGTCTAGCTAGAAGGGGTGGTGGCGCGATGTATCGCGAAGGATAAAAAGCGGGCTGCTGGTAGAGCAAGGAGACGAAGGGAGGGGTTAGAGAACCAAGAAATAGGGGGCGACTATGCGAAAGGGGGGCGACTCTAGTCAGAAGCACGTAGGGAGGAGGGTGATGTGGGGTGGGAGGCTGAGAGAGGGGTGCAGGGTGAGAGAAACTAGATAGAGAAAGAGATAGAAAGGAAAGGAAAGGTATAAGGTAGGGGGATCGAAACGGCGACTCAGTCCATCTGTCCGGTGTTTTGTCCAAGCAGCGGCAGAGGCACTAGACAAAAACTCACCTAACCCTTCCTTGATTACAATGCCGGCAAAAAGCGAAATACTAACCGCTGCCGCCGCCGCCGCCGCCACCGCTGCTGGCTGCTGCCACTACCACTGCCACTGCCGCTACCGCTGCCTCTGCCGCTGCCGCTGCCGCGCGAGAACGGCCCGCTTCTAAGAAACTAGACCCGTTTTTGCTTTACATCAGAACACCGTCCGCACCGTGAGCTATCGGACAAAGAACCTATACCACTCGTTCAGCTCTCACCCCGATCTTCTCCTCGCAGTCTCACCAACCCGAACGTCTTTTACCCCGGACCACTGGACCACTGGACCACTGGACCACCCCCCTCATCCGCAGATACCTCTACCTCGACCGACACCGACCCTGGAACCTACGCCGCTTTCTTCGCCTATCCACTCTTTCCCTTCCTCTTCCCTTCCGAGGCTTCGATCTTGCACAGAGCCGTCCCGTATAGTCCTCAGCTTCTTCCTTCTTCCTGTCCATTACTCGCCGAATGACTTATCGATCCTTCTTGAACCGTTTCAACCTGTTCCCGACGGAATCGCTTATTCCCCTGCATGATCAAGCATTTACAAGCATTTACAACTATCAGAAAGTAAAAAAATATATAATTGATTCAAATCTCTGAACTGTCTCGCATGTTTTAGTTTTCGCGTAACACTTCCTTCTTTCATCAAAATGCATTTCTGCAAAAATCAATGTTTTTCGCGTACACGTCCGTATACAAGAGAGCATTCGCTGTATCATACAGATATTTGTTGATTAATATCTCAAAAACTAATAAAGACTCGCCATTGAAATTTTATATATTGAGGTTCCTCAATTTCCCCGCCCGTCTTCCTCAAAGTTTCAGCTCGTGATTCTGTGTAAGCAAGAATTTTGCCCGCAATTCCTTTCTTTGGCTTAAGTTTATACATACCCGAGGTTATTCTTGCGAATAGCACTGTACATAATTAATTGATTGATGAAACGGTGTACTTGAAATTGTAATCGCTTGTGTTTTGTGTTGAAATCGGCGCCAGGTGCTTTTGCCCTCGGCCAATACCATTGAAACAGTGGTGTTAACCGATTTGGCGAATGGGCGGGTCATACATATAATAAGGAGGATGGGATTGGATTTGTTTTGTTTTTATGAAAGCGGCAAGCGAAGTTTACTGGCTGGTCTTTAGTGAAAGAAAGAGCCGGCGAATGGCGGAATGGAGAAAAGTCGGTGACGATGAGGATCGGTCGCGTTCGCGTTCTCGTTTGTTCTCGCTTTCGCGAGCGCATACGCGCCGTTCCCAGGGAGGCTGAGGAGGCCACGGTAGGATCAGGTTTTTCTTAGCGCGTCCCTGGTGCTGATGCTGGTGCTGGTACGCGTTATTGGACGCTATGCCATGCCATGCCGCCGTGGCGACTCTGCCTCCGACTCGCGTACGCGTTCTCCGCTAACAAAAACGATTATCCCGTGCCAAAAAAGCTGTTATGTAAATGCACTGCCTGGACTAGACTGCCGGTCACAGGTATACCTACTCTACTTGACCGGGATAGAGAGCTCCGCCGATGAAAACCTGCTGTCATTCTAGCCGAAAACGAATTAACTGTTCCGTAACCGAGGTAATCTCCTCTGTTTTCTCCCTCTTCCTCTGGCTCGGTCTCCTTCTTCGCTGAAATGTCGATTCTAATCTTTATAACTTCCCAAATCAAATCTTTTAGATCCTTCGCTTACAGGAGAAGAGAGTTAAAGACTGTCTAACGATTCTGCTATGGGAGTAAATTCACGAAATGTATGTATACAGTTTTATTCCGATATAAGGCGATGTCTCGGTACCGGCTTTCGCCGTATTTCGAATGAGGGTGCCTATTCGGCTTGACTTCGTTCTTGAGTGGTACGAGAGTTTATGGGCCCATAAAGTTATCCGGCAGATCATAAAGTTGTCGGCCGAGCAGCGATATCTTTCGTTGGAAAGGGATAGAATATGACATACCCTCTCGTTCAAGTACTCAGCAGTGTCGAAACGAACAACGTCAAAAAGAGAAGAGGGATTAGTGATTTTCATATTCCGAAGAAACGTCGTCGGCTTATATCGAAATAAATCTGTATTCATCAAACCGTATCAATTACCCTTAAGTTGCGGGATAAGGTTTCCTCGTCGGTATCGTTCCTCTTTTTTTTTCTTCAGCGTGTCTCATAAATCGTCGCGTCGCCGCGCGCCGGTCGGATATCTCGAAAGACCGATGCGCATGCAGAGAATCGGCGGTGTCTCATTAGAAAGATCTTCGTATCCGTTTGGTTCTCGTGGCTGCGGGGCCAACGTCAGAAAAATCTCGCGGAACGAGTCACCCCGCTGCTGTCAGGGACTTACTCGTATCTCGGTCGGTGTATATAAGCGTGAGACCGGGTCTCGGGTTCGTAATAAGACCTGCCGACCAGGTTTTTCAGCCCCGCTCCACCGTATTGCTCCGTATCTCCTTCTGCATTTCTTCTCCCTTTCGTTCCCTCTTGGCTTCCTGTCGCTCTCTTTTTTCTCTCTCCCCATCTCCTCTCCCTTTCTCCTTTCTTTTCTCATCCCTTAGACCTCTCGCCCGTCCCCCCTTCCCCTTCTTCTTCTTCTTCCTCTTCTTCTTCTTCTTCTCTCTCTCCATCCTCCATGTCCTCTCTGATTCTCTCTCTCCGTTTCATCTCTCTTTCCCTTTGTTTTAATTCCTATCTTTTCCTCTTTGTCGCTCCTCTTTTCTTTCGAGACACACCGAGCCCACGGCCGGCAACGTCCCGATGCCATGCCACCAGTACCGGTATTAATTTATACGTTGTACGTGTGTGCACGCCGCTTTTTCTCGCAGTTCCTCGAAATTTGCAAGAAACTAGTCGGACACCCTGGCGGCTCGACCGCCTGCCCGCATACTGCCCGTCGCGTCGCGTCGCGCCACACCGCGCACCGTTCCTTTCCGTTTCGTTCCATTCCGTTCCATTCCGAACACTTTACTGAACCGAACGAGCCGAACGTTCAGACAATTCACATTTCAGACAATTCGTAATCACCTCGTTGCACGCACTTCTCAACAAAATAAGACACCATGGACATTACAGTAGCGAGAATTGAATTCTGAACAATACACTATGAAAATATTTGTACGGGCTGAAAAATGAATAGTTACTGAGATATTCTCTATAAATGATTTTTAAATACAGGTAATGCTCTGATAGAAGAAGCAAAACAGAGAAAACTAATTAATACACCGTATGCTGCTCTTGAAACCATATCAACTTTCGTTTCAAACCTTTTCATTTCAATCATTTTTTTCATATACCAAATAGTTTATAATTAGTGAATAGACAGCAGATATGCAAAATAAAAATTTTCTATCTGAACTGCAACAAACTGGAATGAAATAGAAATTTATTTTCTTTTTTAATATATGGTTGACAGGTTGAAAAAAAATGATATAACAGTATTTTGAAATTCTAATATTTTTACTGTCTTAAATTACACCTACTAATTTTCATCATAAATGCATATAATCCGCTGTCTATTAATGAGTTACCATCGTTAGGAATTTGAATGAAGTTAATGGTAAAATCAATACTAAAGAATCTCGATATAAATAATAATCTACGCAGAATGTTTTCATCTATAAATGTCTGTCTTAATAATTGATTTCGTTTATGATTTAGTGGTGCAGACGTCCGTACCTCAGAACGAAGCAGAGCTACAGCTATATAGGGTCATGCAGAAGGCGTCCCTCTTGGGTTATTACGACACTCTTCTAGAAATGGGTAAGGTACACGCAGGCTGTTCCAAGCATAAATACTATAATAAGCAATTTCCTTTCTAAATTTATCAACTAGCAAAGTCGAGCCAGCTTGTCACAAACATTATCTGTACGTCTTTTGTGAACATAAAAACAAATGAAACAATAAATGTGTAGAGGAGAAAGAAGTTGGCTGATAAAACTTTCAAGATTTTCTGTATTATTGTAGGTGGCGACGATTTGCAACAATTATGCGATGCCGGGGAAGAAGAGTTTTTGGAAATTATGGCACTAGTCGGTATGGCCAGCAAACCCCTTCATGTCAGAAGACTTCAAAAAGCTCTACAAGAATGGCTGACAAACCCTTGTAAAATATCTCATAATATCTGATCTATCGATCTGGTGCACATCAAATTCGCTCTTGTAAATCATTTTACAAAACCGAAAAACGAATATACAGGGCGGACCACCTCGATTATTTCCGTTATTTGTACCAATAAAAAGAAATGATGTGTGCAGATCTACGATTTAGGCTTGTTTCTTCGTTTTCGTACAGAATCGCAGTTTTATGTGCACCAACCGAATACAATTGTCGCTATACTAGACGCAGTAAATTAAACAAATCAATTAAACGAAAATAATTCCTCGAAAATGTATTCCATCGAATGTATTCTATCGAAATGTAATGTTCTGGTTGAAGAAGCAGCTGTCGAACAAATTTTACAAGTTTTCTACGTCTCGTCCGAAGACAATGATGGATTATGTCAAAGCATACTAATTCGTTTTTGTCGCAGCCCTTTTTCAGGCGCCAGTGGTATCGACGAACGCTACCTGCAAGAATCCACCGACTATAGGGTTTGCCTGCGCAAGTCCCAGGCCACAAGTGCAAAATCTTCAAGGTTTCGCGGCAACTTCGCAGACGCAAACCCCAACGCCCTACGTCTCGTCGCACGTGTCCCTTACACCGTTACCTTGCAGAAGCACCAGCCCTATAGTGTCAGTGACGAGCGTAACCGCACCGGTTGCTTCGACCACCTTCCGGCAGAGTCCCAGCCCCAACGCGCCCTTACCCTACACAACTGTCCATAGCCCCGGCATACTGCAGGTATAGTACAACTAATAAGTAACGTTATAATTAGTAGACTGCGGATTTTATGCATTTATGACAAAAATGGGTACGTACAATTTAAAGCAGCGGACATGTTAAAAATATTTGAGGACATCGATGTGTTGGTTTCAGCTTAATAGGATAACTAAAAGAAGAATACAATTTTTATTTGGCTCCTGTGCCCTGCAATGAATGCAAACATTTTTTATTTTGTATAAAAATCCGCAGTCTAATAATTAGTTCTAGTTCGAAGCTTGGGGGAGCATGTGCTTTATACGTGACTGAAATTTCGAGTTAATATCGGAATTAATTTTCGAGTTATTACTTCCGTCAACATGGAAAACATAGTTCTGGAAAAAACGCGTTTAAAAGTCTGAAGTATACTATACGTATGCATATGTATGTATAACGAACGCATTATGTATTACTCCGAAAAATAGTCCTGTGACCAGTTTTTCGGCGTGTTGGAATATTGAGCGGCGTGGCAGTGAACGGTTTAATAATCTTGAAAAATATTGATCACTGCAGCGATGATACAAAGAACTGTTTTTATTAGGTGGGAACTTGCGAATCATCGTGTGGCAGTGGCACGACTCCTAGTCCTGGGGGTGGCGGTGGCGCACCTGCGAGCCCAACTCAACCAACTCCGACTCTTCTACAGTCGCAGATACAGAGATTAGCGGAGGCAGCCGAAAGACTTGCCGCTACCATTCGTCCGGTCGACCCAAAACCTCATAACGTTAAGAAGAAGATTTGCAAGAATTTGGAGGTAAATCGGTATACCTCAACCAGATTGCAGTGTCTCATTTTAAGTGTGAACCCCCAGAATATCTTTTTTAATTTTTCACAAAGTAAACAAATTTTGTTACGTGTAATTTGTCTTGTAGCTCTCAAGGTGATCGATGTTCTTTGTAAAAATAACTACACATATATTTTCGTGTTCAAATATGTACTGTGATCATGACCTTCAAATGACCTTGAACTTCGAAGATGAAGGTACAGGTAACACAGTAAATAAAAGTAAGTAATTGCAAAATTTCATGATCAATCCATTTCGATATTCTTTGTGCTACGTAAGACACTTTCTACAGACTTGCAAAATTTTAGTTTGACCTTCATCTTCGGCGTTCAAGGTCATTTGAAGGTCATGTCACGGTAGATATTTGAATGTATTTTTTTTATGAGCTACTACGCTCGATGCAACACGAAAATATATGTAGTTATACTGTAAAAGAGAAAATCGGTTACTTTGTTTTAGATGGTAATGGCTATGCCCGACAGCGACCCACGACGAATGGAAGAGATCCGAAAGTACGCGGCAATTTACGGAAGATTCGACTGCAAGAGGAAACCAGAGAAACCACTGACATTGCACGAAGTGTCGGTTAACGAGGCCGCCGCACAGATTTGTAGGTTCGTACCTGCCCTTCTTACTAGAAGGGACGAACTTTTTCCTTTGGCCCGGCGGGTTGTCAGAGATTCTGGGTATCATTATTCAAAAAATCATTAGTAAGTACCTTTACTGGAAGATCAGTTCAATCATTCCCTTTACACGCTTTAAACGTTTGCTAACATGTTCACGCTGACTTTAATCCAATGATACAAACAAATGAAAGCTAGAGATACGAGTAATTTTAAAGAGCGTTTTCTTTCTTTCGGGTCAGACTTCTGACTTCTCTTCCTCGTTTTCTTTTTATTTTCACGTTTGCTGCAACATACGATAATTACATGACAAGAAAAGAAAGATTGTCAAGTATTTTCTCGCACTTGCAATTTAAGTTATTTAAGCGAATGCTAAACTATAATAAACCAGATTATTAACTGAAAATTACATTTAACTAATGCGTTCTTTAATTTACATATTTTTCGTTTAACAAGAAAAAATACTTTAACATATGTAGATTGAATTGGAGACCTGAAAGCATAGAATACCCTCTAAAATGTTGAGTAGTCTGAAAAGTTCATTGCATATACACACTGATTGCAATTGAAATAGGATGTCGACGAGAACGTGTTACATGTAACCGCATTAATTTACTGTTTTACACTTCTGTTTGAAATGCTTTAGCCTATCCGTGTCAAGACCGCGTGAGAACGGCGAAGAAAACGAAAACGAAAACGAGCGTGCAAAACGGCAAAAGCTCGAGCTTGAGGGTGAGAATGAAGATGGGACGCAGGTTAGCGCATCTCGACCATAAAAAATAAGCTGTATGCAGAAGATTCCAGTTGAAAATAGTTGCAAACGTGATTGGGACCGTGGATTTGGTCCCATGCTGATTGTATCTTTTCATTCAACCTATGCGGCCACAGAGAAGGATATTCCAAAGTCCGCGTTCAGCTCCTACGTTTCAGATACCTTCAATCTGGAATCATTGGCATATTAACGAAACCACTGTACACGCATGAGCGCTAACCACTAACTATGCATCCAGCACATAAATAATTGCAACACCTAAACTACCAATCGATTGTCACACACGTGAACGACAGCCGAAAAAGGTCAAGTATAGCTTCTGCATAACATGCATGGCTTTTCCTAATACAGATCGCATGCGATTACTACTTTATTTCCAGAAAAAAATCTTAGACTGCTGTTTTCTGTAAGTGAAACATTAATAGAAATATTTATACGCTTCTTTGAAATTGTATTATGTTTTTTCTAATGTAGCTATTTACTTTGATTAGTAAACAATTATTTTAGAAATGGTAATGAAGCATAAATTGCAACTAATACTTGTATAATTGTGTTTTAAGATGGAAATAATTCACTCTGGAGCATGGCAAACTTTTTATTAATAAGTTTACACAAATATCTCATTTTTTACTTGTGTGAACTAGAGAAATTAAAAGACGTTCGTTATTTTAGCAGCCATTATTAGCCTTACAACAGGTCAAAATTTTATAAATGTTAATACGTGGTAGCTTTCTTCCACACTTGTTAGGACTCTATGCTTTGTTCCTAGTGTCCTGACGAGTCGTGTCTTCGTTTAATATTTTAACTAAATTACTTGTGTTAATGTCTCTTTTTTTATGAATACAGAACTACCTTGTTGCTATACTTATATTGTCTATAGCAGTTAAATGTTTCAGGAGGAGCTGGATCTTCGCTGCTCTGAAATGGACATTAATAATTCAACACTCAGGAGACACAGATCATCAAGGTGATTATCGAACGATCAATTTTAATTCTTATCACTGATTAAAACAAATTAAAAACATCATCATTAACCATTCTTAGAATTCAAAGTTGTATAAACAAATTAACTTCAAAACATTAGAGGTGTGCGGGAAAATTCACGGGAAACCCGAAACTTTCAAGATCCCGTCCCGATCTCGAACATCGTTCCCGTTCCCGTTCCGTCCCGGTCTCGCACACCTCTACAAAACATATATATATATATATTAACTTTGAAATAACATACTTTCTTGTAGCTGCAATTATGTACATATTGATGTTGAGACATTTGCATTGTTTTAGTCCAGTTTGGAGGAAGAAGAATAACAATGGCATATTCAGCGGAAGTATCGAAGAAATAAGCGACTCGGACAGTCAACTTTCCTTCTCGAACGAGGAATCTTCGTCAATGCATGTAAGAAAATTGTAAATTGAAAAAAGATAGTTAACATACGTTTAGATTTGTTAAAATTATCTGAGTAATTTTTACAGGACGCCAACGAAGCTGAAGCAGACAATACTGACAAAGAAAGTGATTTCAATCTCAAGGTATTTCTACCATACGAAAAACCAACTTTTCGTTCAGTTTTCGCATTACAAGACTAATTTATTATATGTATATACATATATATACGTACATATTAGGCAGTCACACAAGTTTATAATGTCTCTTGTGCACCGATTCACAATTCTGATTGAACACTTTCAATGGATTTAGGTAATAGCTTCGCGCGGAGACAATATAATTGCAGTGGCAAATCCTGCCCTGATGGAATGTAGTCATCCTATAAAAGAAGAGCCAACGGACGAGAAACCTGCACTGTGATACTGTTTAAAAAGATCAAATTCTTTTATTCAGATGATTTTTCAAATTACATTTCAGCTTGTGCATTAAAATTAGTAATATCGTTATTTGTATTTTTGATTGTTTCTACGTTATTTAATATATTATGTACATCAATTAGTTCAACAGAATTATATTAATGTAACAATTGGTTCACGCACAAACTCTGCTAAACACTTAGCAGCTATTATAAAAACCACAGAAACATTTTTAGATATTGTATATAAAAAAAACCATGGTCTAGATTAAAACAAGAAACATAAACTGACTGATATATAGTAACATATTGTATAACATTAAAGTTGTAAATATGCATTGAACCTTTTATTATTCTGCGTATTGCATTTTTTAAAAACTTCACACGTTATTGTATAATTAGAATGAAATTAATAAATACATAATGAAAAAATTAGAAAGGTGTACCATTATATTTTATATTCCTCATTTTAAATTTAAAATATCGATACTTTTCGATTCAGATTTCCCGCGTCGCCATTATACAATTTCACGATATGTCGATTGTCGATGATCGATTATAATATTATATCGATATGTGAATTTATCGAACATCGAGCTATATAAAATTGCAAATACAATTATATCATTTCATGATATCAGTGTATTACGATTTGCTTTTTTTGCTGTTAAATAACTTTGTATTTGACTTTTAATTTATAATACTAATGCTACTTTACTATGACAACGTTATGTTATGAATAGCTTGGTACTAACCTCCGTACAGGTTATGTTTGTTTACATCATGAAAGTACACGTGCTAAACGTTGTCGTAGCGTAAGTCAACGTGTTTTGAAAATGGCTTTGAAAATGAAAAAGAAAAGCTTGGCTGACAAAATAAACTCTTTAGTTAGTGCAGCACCAACAAATTTTGATTCTGACGATGATAATGAAGATACAAGAGCTAAAGTAGTCGATAACGACGACGAAAGTGACAATTCCGCTAGCAATTTTCAGGTTTCAGAGATAAGAAGGCGGAATATTGATCTTCTTGACCAATTAGATGAAAGGTAAGCACTAAGTTTCCTTATTTAGTTTCATATTTTGGTGGTTTTAAGATGAAACGATAAAAATAGTACGTTACTAATATTGAAATTTTGGGACTTGTGTTTAACCCTTAGCACTCGAATGGTGACTCTGAAAGGCGCCACTAAAAATTGCTCTATCATTATTCAAAATATTGTTTACATTATTAAATCGATATCTAAGCAATTACTAAACATTTAGGTATTATATGAGGTATTCTACCAATTGCGTATCCATAAAATTTAAAAAATTATAGGGAATGAAAATATTCTAGGTCGGAAGATACGTTTAATTTTCAAGTTAATATATCCGAGTGCAAAGGGTTATATGTATGAAATAAACTTGGACTTTTGTTTTGTAGCGTTGTTATTTTGAAAAGAAGAAATTGCTTTGGTAGAATTTGTTCCTTTGCGAAGCATACATATTATCTTCACTAATAAATCTCGACTAATTTATAATACACTGTGTAATTTAATAGGTACAAAGGCAAAAAGGTTTCGAGAAAGGATGTATATTCCGATGACAGCGACTCGATTGATACAAGAGAAAATGACGATGATGGAGAAGAAGAAGATGAAGAAGAAGAAAATGAAATGAATGATTTGGAAGATGACGAAGAGGAAAGCTACAATAACGAAAACAGTAGTAACGAAGATGTCGATAACAAAGACAATGACTTGAGTGAGAACAATGATAGTAGCGAAGATGAAATTGATGATAACGATGATAATGAAAGTGTGAGATCTAACATGGAAGAAAAAAGTGATGATAATGTAAATGTTAAAACAAAAAAGAAAAGCAATTTTAAAACAATTTCTCATACAAACCTTAGAGCAGATATTGAAAAGGGTAACTGTGTTAGAAATCAGTTAAAACTGTGGGAGAGTCTATTAGAGGTCAGAATCAAATTACAAAAATGTCTGGTTACAAGTAATCAAATGCCTCAACATGATGTTTATAAGGACTTCAAGGAAAATGTAGAATATACAAAGAAAATTAATGAAAGTAGAAATAAATTAAAAATGCTTTTAAATAATCTGTTACAATTACAAACTAATCTTTTGAAACAATATCCTGAAACAACAAATTTGTCCTCGCAAAACCGAAAAAGAAAAGCAGAAGACGATATATACAACGAAATAATGAATTCCGATGATGCAATGGACGAGGAAATTCCTTCGGATACAGGCGATGAAAATACTATGGATGACAAATTGATTTCTGATGAAAATGAAGCACATAATGCTAAGAACATATTCAACATGAAATTAAAACTGAACAATTATGAGAAGATAATAAACGAAAGTAATAAATCTTATGCAGATTACAGAAACTCTGTGATACAAAAATGGAATGAAAAGACGAAGTTAGTAAGCGGTAAATTGAACAAAGACACAAATCAATCTACCTTGAAACAAATTGAGTTTGCTTTAAGTGACAAAAAAAAGTTACACGGCAGAACGCAGTTAAAACGTTCAGAATACAAAATTGTTGGGAAAACAGATTCAGTTGAAGATGACGAGGGTAGAAGGGTTCAAGAATATGATTCTGAGATTTATGACGATGACGACTTTTACCACCAGTTATTACGAGATTTAATTGAACACAAATCAGCAGACGTCACGGATCCTATTCAGCTCAGTAAACAGTGGATTCAATTACAAAACATGAGAAGCAAAATGAAGAGGAAAATAGATACAAGAGCTACGAAGGGTAGAAGAATAAGATATAACGTGCATAATAAATTAGTAAATTTTATGGCTCCTATCACTGTTAACGATACATGGTCGGACCAAGCAAAAGATGAATTGTACAATTCATTGTTTGGTAAAATTAAATCAATAAATGAACATATTACTCAATGAAGTAATAATTTACTAATAATTAATAAAACTTTATTTAATTTTGTACATTTTACTAAAGACTATTTTATAAAATGTATGCGAATCTAATGAACATGAAAAATGCAAATGTTATGTACAGTATAGGGAATAAATGATAAAACATGTATGTATAAGAGGTTGTTTAAATTTTTATTTGTTTTTATAGAAAAATTAAGATTGTTTTGTACTTTCGTAAATATATAAGTTTATTAGACTGCGGATCTTTATGCAAAATAAAAATTGTCTGCATCGATTGCAACAGATAGAAACTTAAATCGAATGTTATTTCTTTCCGTAATGACTTCAATAGAGGAGAAATTATATTGTGAACTTTGATTTTCAATTTTGAATTTCATATAACTCGATTTTGCTATAAATGCATAAAGATCCGCAGTTTATTTATAATCTATGACTGAGAGAGAATGGACGGAATTCGGGCGACGCTATCGCCTCTACATCCGTTTCGCTCGCTTTCAATTAATTCAAACACTAAAAACCAGAGTTCGTCTTGTAGCATTTTCTTGATCCATGATGCAGATGCAGATGCATTCACTTCATTCTGTCCGATCTGGTCCGATCCAACCGGTAATTTCTCTCGTGCTCGTAAGAGCAGATCGAAGTTATGGATTTGGCTTGTCAAAATTCCGATTTTAATGCTAAATATTTGCTTGGTCAGTTAAATACAGCCAGAAAAGAAATAAATAATTTAAGGTATCGTTTGTCTTCTTTCATTTACGCTATGTCTTTAAAAATTCAATGAATTATTTAGAAAGATATCAACAAGTTCTATTCAAACTTGGGTGTGTATGTATGCAAGCAAGCATGTACGTATGTGTACACTTTAAATAATATGTGTACAATGCAGTAAAATAAATAGCATATGCTTATAACTTGAATATAACATGTATATACATAAAGCAAAAAATAGATATTTGTTAATTCAAAGAATTAATACATAACAATATATTTATTCAACTTTATTATAACTGGACGCAAGAGCTAAAAATGAATTTATATTTTTCATTAATATTTTTAAAGTCTTCTAATCTTTTCACTGTTTTAAATTGCACCTACTCATTTTTCTCATAAATGCATAAAGATTCGGAGTCTAATTATAACATTGAAACTAGATTATGGTATTATATTATAGGCAGCAAATAAAAACTCTTCGCTACATACATGAAAAAGATGTTGATACCATAAAGCGTCTATTAGAATCATACAAGATTGGAGCACCGATATCTTCCGAAGCAAAAGTTATATCTTTAGACGATGTGAAACCTAGTACCAGCGCAGATGACGATGCTATAAAGTTAAAACCAATCGGAATAATATCTACTTGGTTTCCTAGTAAACGCGGTACTCCTAGACAGACAGGAATTTGTGGAAAAGTACCAGGAAAATTATTGTTGTATAATTCGATATACACTAATCCTGACCATGCTCTCGAAGGATTACAAGATTTTTCGCACATGTGGTAAGTAATCATATAATCCATTCTTTAACAGATAGAACCATCCAACATGTCGACATCTGATCAAATTAGTGATCGATTAAATTTATGAAAACTAAACATTTTGGTTCCTTCAGAATATGAAAAAATGTCATATGTTCACAAAGGGTTATTATTACACTCCGGAAAAAATTTGTGCATCAATTACAAGACACAGACGTTAAATATAAATTTATATTCTTCATTAATAATTTTAATATGGTGAAAATAATATACTCTTAAAGTCTTGATATTTTCACTGTTTTAAATTGCACTTGCTCATCTTTGTTATAAATACATAAAATCCAGAGTCTAGTTATATATATTATATATTTATAATAGTAAGGAACAACTATTTGATTCTGATTTCTATTTACAGGGTTTTATTCTACTTCCATAGAAACGAATCGACACATGTTCGGGCTAAGGTTGCACCGCCAAGACTGAACGGTACAAAAACCGGTGTGTTCTCCACAAGATCCCCACATCGTCCATGTCCTATCGGTTTAAGTTTAGTGAAGATCACAAGAATAGAAAATCATACAATTTATTTTGAAGGTGTAGACATGGTAGATCAGTCACCAGTATTGGATATAAAACCTTATATACCACAGTACGACAGTCCATTCTCTTTTGAGAAATTGAACAGCACACCGCAGGAATCTAACATGGATAATACATTTGGTTGTATAGAAGAAACTAGCAATTTAAGTAGAAGTCAAACATTCAACTCTAACATCGATCTTGCGCACGAAACAAGAAGTCTACTTTCAGATTCTTACTATAGAAAGAATACCAATGAAACAGATCAAGAAGCAGATGTTTCTAGAGACGAAGAAATTGCTTTAAGATTACAAGCGGAGGAGTTTCAAAGAAATTCAAACTTCGAGAACTATAATAGTATGAGACATTTTTCTGAATTAAGCGACATGAATTTACATAATAATGGCACATTACAACACAACGTCGACGTAACCGGTATACACAGAACATATCATACTTTGTCCGATGTTCCGACCGATGCGAGAACAAATATGAACATATCCACCGAACAAAATACACTTCCGTCTAACTTAGAACAGCAATCGGAAAGTTTAGTAGATATAAGTAATAGATTACAAAATACTAATATAAGCAGTCGCGCTAACGTTGAGCCAACATATTCTCCAAGAAGTATGGGGCCGAATTACATAGAAGCACACGCTTCTCGCTCTAGACTTTTAGATGGAGCGGATGGGCCGAGTACTGTCTGCGGTACCGATTTAGATTTAATTTATAGGCGGTCTTTAAATGCGAGAATCGACAATTCGCCTATAAGAATGGGAATACGGGAAGCTCCTGACGGAGAAGAGGGTCTCGAGTCACAAACACTTGTCCCTTCTCAAAGTTTACCAAACGTTGAAGTAGCAAGAACTACGTCGATCAATAATTTACAAGACCCTGCGGACACAAACTCAACAACAACTGTATTTCCAGATCCGAGGAATATTGAAATTAGAGCAACCGAAGCTAATTATTCTTCGGAAGTAAGAATTCCAGAGTGGATATCAAGACCTCGTACACCTTTGTGTGTGAAATTTAATGATCGAGCTCTAATACAATTAAATGAAATTTTAGGAACGAAGATTAATGACCAAAAGATAGCTATTGAAAATGTACTTCGCGAAGATCCTAGATCGGTTTATTTGAGACAACGATGGGGCAGTCAATTTTATACATTCTTAATTCATGATTTACATATTACTTGTAGATTCGACGATAACAGAGGTGTAGTTACAGTTTTCCAAGTTAGACACGCAGGTCGAATTTGTGAGTGCGGAGAACCCGAGTGGCAATGTTTGGGTCATTCTCCACCTCCGTCATAGTATGCTTGACTATGTACATGCAATACATACGTAATGTATGCATGTATGTTTCTAATAATGTTAGTTAATTGTACTCATAAATTTATTAACAATATTCTAAGAAATGCGAATTTTTAATTTATAAAGCTACAGGGTGTTTTATATTTCATAAAATTTAGCAATCGTCATTCCATAATTGTTCATCGAGAATTTTTATTATTGTCAAATCGAAACTAAACTTGGTTAAAACCAGTAGATATATTTACAGTTGAATTATACATCATTATTAGACAGCGGATATTTTTGCAATTAATATGGTTAATAGTGCAATGTGCAATACATATTTCAATTTGTCTCGTACATACATCATTTGTTTATTAATGACATTATCAATTGTCATCCTACAAGTTTGATCAACTAGTTATAATAAATCTTGCCAATAATACTGTATAGAAATCGATAAAGATTTTTCTTTTTTTTTTTTATTATACTATAATTAATAAATACTAAATTATAGTATTTATTGTAGAATCTTCTACAAACTTTCGTATTGTATAGCATTTCATTGTAATAAAAATGTTCCTATACGTTTAATTACATATGATAAAGTTTCGCACAAAAATGAAATAGATAGCAAAAATGTAACTTCTAACTTTCATTCGTTGGTAGAAAAATATTGTATGTCCAAAATTCTACAATTTTATTTGCACAACAAAATTCTTGTAATTAAAAATATAGATACAATATTTGATTTAGGTATACATTCTTATCGTTGAATCCGCACCAGCTGAAAATACCCATGGTTGAATGGGATGAAACATGACATCCAAAATACCAAAATCATTGTAAGATTCGTGATCACATAATCGTTTTAGTGGCACGATCAACGGATTTTGCAGTAAATCACTAAAAATGTATATTGAAATAAATAATATATGACCAATAATGATTTGAAGCAATTATTAATGTATAATCTTACTTGTACACCATTCCATGAGATACAATAAGGCCCCTATCGTCTGCACCAGACGCAAAAAGTGGATATCGCTTGTGAAATGAAACTCCTCTTACACCTGTACCATGTAAACGTAATGTCTGATATGGTTTTGTACTCAAATCAAGGTCAAACCAAAGCATTTTGCGATCGTAAGTCCCCACTAAAATGTTATCGCCTCCTAAACATACATAAAAACAGAAATTAAATATAATACTGTAGATACTTAAGTATATTACTCAAATCATTTTAAAACTGTTTACCAGGATGTATTGCCATTGACGATATCCATTGTGAATTTGATAATAATTTTTTAATCATTTCCTGTTTCACTAAATCGTATATTCGTACATTACGTTGTGTCTGCAATTGTTTTATCAAGATTCTTCAAATTAGACTTTTAGATTCTCGTATATACATATGTATCTAATTGTAAGTTTCACTTACCGCTACAAACAAATATGGTCTAATTGGATGGAATAAAACATATTGTATTAAACCTTTCGCCTTAGTGAAAGGAAGTTGAGATCTTCGTTTTGATAATTGATTTATTAAAACAGATCTATTTTGTCCATCTGGCATAACAGTGGCGAAATAATCACCTTTACCATGCCATGTTACTTGTTTCACTATTTTAAAGTGATTTAAAATGATCCTAATACCGTTTCTGTGATGTTCTTCTTCCGCTTGTTCCCATTGTACAGCAGTTTTAACTCTATCGCTAACTGATACAAGAAAAAGCATACGATTAATTTCAATCTTATCTCTGTGTGTTACTATTAATAATTTGTATAATATATATGAAATTATACCGATAACGTCGCTTTGAGGTATTATCTCTAATAATTGATCAGTTTTGCTAGTAATTAAGCGATCTCCTACTCCAGGATTTATTAAAAGAACTTTCTTATCTGCTGCTACTGCTATAAGAGATAATGATTGATTTGGACACCAGGCTACAGATCTAATTATTCCACCGCAAGGCACTGTCTTCACACATCTGCCTGTTGCTATTTCCCATACTGTAAATTAGCAACATTATTTATTAGGTTGTTATATATGAAATGTCCGATTTTAGAAAGCAAAACTTACTTTTTAGGTCCATATCATCACCACCAGAAGCAATATATTGTCCTACCGGCTCTGCGGTGATACTTCTGATCATGTCTGTGTGTCCTTTAAATATCATAGACATTGTTGTAGGGAATGGCTGTAGGTCCTTCGGACTAGGTAACTGTGGCACCAATGCTTCGGGTTCTATTGTTAATCTCATCTTCAACGCTCTGGGACACAAATATAAATCAAGACACCTCTGAAATCTTTCTTTAATATATTTTGGGTAAGCAGGAACTTCACGAAGCGAATTGTATTTCTGTGGAATAAAATGTAACTTTCTTTTCCACGGTGTTGGCTGCAACTTATTCCATTCTTTTAGCTCCTTTTTGTCAAACAAATATTCTGGCGGAGGATTATAACTTTCTGCATGCCCAGGTAAATGCCTCTTCGGTGCTGGAATATGTTTATGAATTCTACGCATATCTTCAGATTGATCGTCCGATTGCCATAACATGTAAAATTGTGGTTTGTTCTTCTTTTGCTGTCTTTCTTTTTCTAATTCCGCGGTCGACTTTATCCAGCCCATTTTCAAAGCATGAACCAACTTCGATACCTTTCTCGCTTCTGGTTTAGACGGTAAAAATGAACGCTTATGTTCAGGAAATTTACGCACTGGCATCTTCATCACTTCCGAAGTAAACCATTCTGCCCAAGGCTGTAACAAGAAAAGTAGTTCATAGTAAATCCAGTCTTCGAACTTGTATATTTACAATCTATACTCACGGCATATTCATCGAAAGTTACATCAGGAACTTTCTGTTTTTGAATTCTTGTAATCAAATCAATATCCGCTTCGTTTAAAACAACATCTTGTCCAGTTTGTGGATCTTTTATAGTTCTCCAAAAATCAGGATCTTCCATTCTTTTCAAGAAATTATCTAACTGATCGCCTTTCTGGGGTTTCATAATTTTCTTACCGTCCCAGTCGTAACCGATATGGTCATAATCATCGTACCACTTCATGGGTATGTTTCCGACTGTATTCCGAATATCTTCTTCGTCTGAACTATCGTATTCGTATTCATCTAATTTCTGACTTACTATCGGTACAATGCTACTTATGCTTTCGCTATTTGTACCATTAAGTACATTTTCTTTACTATCTGTTTTCGTAGATTTCTTTAAACTTTGTTTCGACGCCTTATTCATCTTTTCATTTAAATTATTTGACTCTACATCTTTTTCTGAAACTTTCAAAGAAACTGGTTTATTCGATGCGGTAACTTTATTCGTAGAAGACTTGTCTACCCTATCTGTGTTTTTTATTGCGGATATAGGTTTATCACTTTTTAATTTGGATTTATTGTCTTTAGACTTAGAGCTACTACTAAAAACTTTAGTTTCTTTTGCCAAATTGTCATTTTTCTTTTTCAAATTTTTATCCACATCTTCTTCTTCTTCTTCATCTTCTTCGTCAAATGTATCTTCATAGTCACTTGCAGAGTAATCTTCATCCGAACCAATATCATCCGAATCACTTTCAAAACTTAATTCATCTTCTTCGTCATCCGATTCAAAGACAATTGGATCTTTTTCGGTATCAGAGTCAGGAACATCTACATTTTCGTTAATCTCTTCATCCGAACTTTCATCGTTATTATTCACTTCAGCCTGCAATAAATCTTCGGTACCCGAATCCTAAATATATTCGATAATGTTATTAGTATACACAAAGAAATATAATAAATGAGTATAAGTATCAATTATAATTAGACAGCGGATTTTATGCATTTATGAAAAAAATGGGTAAGTGTAATTTAAAACAGTAAAAACATTAGAAGAATTTAAATGAAAATAATTTTCTATTTTACTCGAGTTTGTTGCAATTCAGGTAGACAATTTTTCTTTTGCATAAAGATCTGTTGTCTAATTATAATAGAATTCGTTTAAGTCACACTTTTATATACTCATAGTGAAATGTATACAGAAAGAAAATTTTACCAGTTCTTCCTCGGATTCATATTTCACAGATTCTTTTTCTGTTTTATTGTTTTCAATGTTTAAGACCTTTTGCTTTCTCTTTAAATTCTTCTTGTGATCTTTCATTTTCAAGTTTCATGTGTATACAAATAAGAAGAAAGGTTAGGTGATCTTCACGTGTAACAGGCGATGCTGGGCTGCTGAGCGATGTGATACCGTGCTGTAATTATACGTAGAATATTGACTCTCTTATATCGCGCTACATAGGAGACATAGCGAGATCACCGAGAGACACTATAAAATTAACTGAAAGTTTTCGTTCGTTTTCATTGGTTGATGGTTTACTACTATATATGAGAGTGCTGCCTTGTAGTGGTGGAGAGCTATCTAGGTACTATCGATAGTTCTCACTATCGAAAACTATCGATGATTTACTCGGAATTTTAATATTCGGAAGGTTAATATTTGTACAGTTGTAATCGTTTTACTCGACAAATATTGCCAAAATCCGATGGAACTAATAAAAGATCAAACTAGAAAAACATTTTTTATCCTAGACTAACCAACAATATCAAAATTCAGTAGATAATCAATGGCTTTGTATAGATATCGATCTCCAAATATCGATGATGAAAACATCAAATCATTCTTTCAAATATTTGGTAACTTTATATGTCAGAGACGCAAGATTTCAATGTCAAGTAACGATACTTTTCTTAAATTGAAAGAAAAACAGTGAACTTTCTTTTTCACATTGCAAAATAATATTGTTTCTTTGACGGTGGATCGCGACGGATATGTTTAGATAATTTCGTTAGAAATGAGACTTGTTCTGCATCGAAACTAGGACTAAGTTATTTGAAACAGTTGGTACCACTAGTATTTCATGCGGTTATAAGCTGCATTGGTCTTTTACTTCCGGGCAATCATGGTAAGTGAAGTATCGTTTGAAATTTCCTTATATTACACTTAAAATCTGTAACATTAATAAACAAGTTCTTGTTTCTCGAAAATATTTTCATTTAGATAGCATGTCTTCACATTTATTTTACATATTTTTCGCACCGTACGAAAGATATAAATTATTATTCCATATAACCTAACAGTTGCATCGATATTAAACCACATGGTAGGGATACTTATGGTTTTGTAAACGAATGTGTGTATGTCTTCTGTTATTGAATCAAAGGCTAATTACATTCATTATAAAATGGTTATGCAATAATTTAATAAACGAAAACGTTTTTATTTTTGAACAGCCATTCCAGAGGTTTGTCGAGTCGGGCCGCGTTGCCTATGTAAGTGACGGCCCGTATCAGGGCAAACTCGTAGCAATCGTAGATGTCATTGACCAAAATCGGGTAAGAATATTCATTATTTAGTTCTTTTTTCCTTCTATTTTAAATAAACAATGATGATCCCAGTTGTATTGATAGGAATTGCCGGCTGATATTTAATTGATGCTAAATACTGTAACTGATATTAATCTGTCACGTTTTGATACAAACGAATATGGTAAGCTTTCGTATTAACAGAATATATTTCCAGGTTTTGGTTGATGGACCTGCATCAAATGTACCGCGTACTGGAATGAGGTTAAATCAACTTCATTTAACCAAATTCCGTATCCGTTTCCCATATACTGGATCTACTCGTGTTGTACGCAAAGCATGGGAATCTGCCGATATCAATGAACTTTGGAAACAGACCATGTGGGCAAGAAAGGTAGAAGCCAAAAAGAAGGTAATTTTAATTTTGTTTTAGTAGCAATAATTACTTAGTGCTTTTCTAGTACTGTATAAAACTAATTTTTCCTTTTTAATTACAGCGTTTGGAACTTAGCGACTTTGACCGTTTTAAGTTAAGAAAAGCCAGACAAATCCGAAACAAGTTGAGGACAGATGTATTTTACAGATTAAAAAAGAAGGTAAAGAAAGCCAAGGCTGCTGGTGCAAACAAAAAAGTTGAAAAGAAGTAATTTTTTACCATACGAAATAAATACAAACTTATCTTGTAACAGTACATTTCTTTTTATATATACCTTCAATATTTTACGTGTAAATTATAATGTACTTATTTAGTAGGAAAATGTGATGGAAAACCTAATTTTAGAACAAACAAATTAAGTTTTATTTCATAAAATAATATTTAAATAACTGATTTTATGGTACATAATGTTTGTATGTTATTTATGTTTGACGATTTCATAGTTAGCGAGAAGAAATCAAATAAATTTCTGAAGGAAGAACATTTATTGAAGTAAAGTGTAAAATAGTGTGTTTGCTAGCTGTTTATAAGTGTCACGTGATGGGATCGCAATGTTTGCATATGACAATTAACTTCCAAAGAAATATTACGAGTAAAACTTATGGAAAACCAAGAGGGAAGCCGGATATTTTTTTCACTTAAATTTCATCTCTGCTTATACTATCTTAAAAACATATTTATAAATATTTATTTATAAATAACTGCATAAAATATTTTTAATTTTTATTTTTTCCATTTTTCTAACTAAACCCTTATGTATCGAATCATGGCTCTATTTAACATTTCTATTTTTTACGTTAAATTACAATAGACTGAGATACAATAGAAATTCACATTACCAACTGAGTAATCTACATGATCGACATCCGCCACATTAGTGCGACCGAGTTGCCTTCTATCACCGACGAGATACTGTTAAAGACTGCCAGCGCCCGTGCTATTCCGCGGGACGGTAAATGGGCGAAATGGGCGCGGGAATAACGTGGAACTTACAGTGATCTGAAAGACCACATTGCTAAAAGTTCCACCACCGTCGAGATACTAGCGCAGAAGAGATATCAGATATTCGTCTGTGATACTAGTCGGTGGTTCCGCGGTCCTTACCTAAATAGAACCAGAGAATATATGACAGTGTTTACACCCGGAGTGAACCAGCTTGAATAATACATATATCTTGTTCTGAAGATAGGTGAAATTGCAAAATATTATGGAAGAGAATAGGAATAGGAATAGAATTTATTGAAAATAAACATATTTATTAAAAATGCAGCTATTAGCTCGATATTACCCTCTATTCATAAGATACTAGATGTTCTTACAGATAGAGGGTAATACCAATTGCCCAGGCCTCACCACGAGGAGGTTGCTGCACAAGAAACCCGAAAGGGAATCAGAACGAATGCAATATTCCTTCTGGCTCCCTTTCTTACAACGACAGACTTATACTAAATTACGCAGATATGTCGAGTAATTATCGCGGAGCAAAAGGTGTGAATCGGAGAAGAAATCTCCGATCCACGGGGGCAAAAACCAAACCAGAGCTGAAGGCTCTGATTCTTTCAAAGAGAAAA
>CM052245.1:7601914-7662110 GCA_028455795.1 Lasioglossum marginatum
CGTGTTTTTCGTTAATAACTCCGCGGAGAGCATTTTCGTAAAGGAAAAAGTTACACTTCGAACGACTTCAGAAATTGTCCCTTTCAAATAAGTACAACATTTAGAATACCCTATATCTATAAATATTGTATACTTACATATATACATATATATACGCGCCAGACTCTGGTTATAATCTTTGTGAAAACTTTTGATTTTGAATGTTGAAGTAGGTTGTAGATTCTATGCGTAATTCACACAAAGAACAATATTATTTTGTAGTTAATGAAACATTACAACCATTCTGAAACATTTATAATCTTCCCGCTTCTCGCGATCCCACGCGATCCTGAGTCGATCGCTTCATACTGCTTCGTCTGCTTCATACAGGATTGGATCAGTGGGGTAAAAGACGGGTAATCGTCGCGCATGCGCGAAAAAAGCGCCCCGTATCACATCATTGCACGAGACACTGAACTGCACTGAACTATACAGGACCTAATCTAATCTTCTTATATAGTTGATCACAGTGAAATACCGGAATCTTCGATTTTTTCTATTTAGTAACCGTTAATACAATGAGCAATTTTGCAAAATTAATCGGGGATTATATATTGTATGAAATTTTGGCACTAATATGGATACTTTATCTGTGGAATATTTATTTAAACATTCGGCAGGTAAGTTGCCTTTAACCTAAATTTTCTATCAATTCTATTATTATTAGATAATAGCTATATTTTGTGTTTACTTATTCTATATTAATTAGATATAATTATTAGGTAGGTTATCTCATTAACCTACATTTTCTATTGATTCTGTTATTATTAATTTATAGCATTATACACGTACCATGTCTTTTTGAATTATCTATAAAATTTGCTATTTAGTTTAAAAAATCTATTGTTTGAAAATATCTTACTTTACAACTTGTTTAACACGTTCGCAACCAGCACTGCAATGCATTCTCTTATAAAATATGAAAGAAAATATTATCACAGGGAAATGATAAGTTCTTTGAATATCATGCCGTGTATTAAAATTATAAATAACAATATGCACAAGATTAATTTGATTTTCACACATATGTGATGCAGATTGCTAATGTGTCAATTCATTGACAAAATTTTTATACTGTATTTACAAAAAGGTACATACTATGTAATACAATACTATATAACGTAATATAGATGTATCTTATATATCATGAGTTTTTTAATATATTAACTCTTTTTTTAGCGAAATTTGATGAAGAAGTTGGTTGAACTGCCTACATCTGTTGAAAGCTTTATGTCGAAAGATGTATACGATAAAGCTCGATTCTATTATTTGGATAGATTAAATTTCAGTGATTTTAATAATACCTATATGAATCTTTTTACAACGGTGTGTACATTTATATAATATATAAAGCTTCGATATTGTAGTAAGCAATAAAAATAGACTTAATAATGATACATGAATTTCTACATTTCTAGGCATTTCTGTTACTTTCTGGATATTATTACTTTTGGGAGTGGAGCGTCGATGTAGGAAAATATGTTGGTCTCAGTCGTGAGAATGACATTCTAATAAGTGGTATTTGTATGTTTCTCACGTATGTCGGTGGTACCATTATTTCTTTACCATTGGTGGTATATGAAAAGTTTGTTATAGAACACAAACATGGGTTTAACAAAGAGGTATTAAAATTTCACATTTTTTTGTGTGATGTAAACAAACTTTATAAATTGTTTGTCATTCATCTTTTTATTTTTTATTGTACATATTACTTTCAGACACCACTGTTTTTTATCAAAGATCAACTTCTGAAGTTCCTTGTGCTACAAATTATTTCCATCCCTCTTTTGTGCGCAGTAATATGGATTATACAAAATGGAGGAGATTATTTCTTCCTTTATCTTTGGATCTTCTCAATCATTGTTATTTTGTTCATGATGATTATTTATCCAGAAGTTATTGCACCGATTTTTGATAAATATACACCCCTTCCTGATGGAGAATTGAGAACGAAGATCGAAGAACTGGCAGCATCAATTGATTATCCACTTTATAAGTTATTTATTGTTGAAGGATCTAAAAGATCTTCGCATAGCAATGCATACTTATACGGCTTTCATAAACATAAGAGGATTGTGCTATTTGATACTTTAGTAAAAGAATACTATAAACCAGCAGAAGGTGAAACGGAAGAAAAAGGATGCGACACAGATGAAGTATTAGCAGTATTAGCTCATGAATTAGGACATTGGAAATATAATCATACGCTAAAAGGATTTTTGCTTACCCAGGTAAGCTTTGTACCTACCTAATCTTTTCATTTTGTTACTGTATACTTATTTCTGAATTTTACAGGTGACCTTCCTGATAAAATTTCTTGTGTACGCTAAACTTTTAGATTACACACCGATGTATGTTGCTTTTGGTTTTTCGGACTCGCAACCTACATTCATAGGAATCATAATTATCACTATGTATATTTTAATACCATTCACAACAGTAAGTTTTAAGTTTTTTCTTTATGAGAAAAACTTCATTTAAAATGTTTTATCCTACAGTACTTAAGCTATATTTAATAATATTTTTGTTTTAGTTAATAGACTTTGTAGCAGGGGTAATAGGAAGAAAATTTGAATTTGAAGCAGACAATTTTGCAAAAACTTTGGGATATGGAGATATGTTAAAAAGATCTCTAATTAAATTGCAAAAAGACAATCTTGGTTACCCTCTTTTCGACAAATTATATTCTTGTTGGTTGCATAGCCATCCTCCATTACTGGAAAGACTGGAAGCTATCGATAAAGATGATTAATTTTATAACTAATCAAAAAGTTAATGTTACTTATCTTGTAAGAATGATCACAACATATTGTGTAATCACAGTTTAAAAAAGTAAAATCGGTATCGATGTCATTCGATTAGTTCACTAATATTTGAGTTTTCAAAGAATACAAATTTATTTCTTAAATATGCTTTAACTTCACAAATTATAATGTACGTACTATAGAAGAAATTTTGATTACCATCTTTGGGTGGAAATCGTAAAGATCCTAAATAATAATGATACATTATATACAATTAAATTGCTACATAACTAAAGTAAACTATCAGCATCGATGTAATAAAATGCATCTAATATGGAATATTCAAATAGTTACTTACTCATATGTAATAATATGTAAAAACATGCAACAAGTTTTGTTCCATGATTCCAATACGTTGTGTTGAAACGGGATTGCCGATTTCGATTATTGCACGATCGTGATAATTTGCGTTAAATATTAGTTTTCATATATTTATTTAAACTAACTATATAAATATTATCTTAAACTATATGAGCAAAATTACTATTTGTTAATCTTGTACTATGAGATATGCTCTGATCTTCGTGTACGAATGTGTATTGAATGTCTTGATGTTGCATCTGTGATTGTCGCTCATAAATATAATGTTTGTAAAAGTGGGCGGTAGTGTCATTGTCCAATGATCTTGTGTGCCACTCAGGAGGCAGTGTCCTTGGCAGTATGACTACTACTCACTATGAATGCATGTGGGGGCGCAGATTTCTACGAATAAGCGTAGTGTAGAGCAATTCTGCAATTCTGATAATTTGACTAAAAAGTATTTCTAACAAAAGCTAATTAGTTTTCAATCAGCAATTTTCTTTCCTCTCGAAGTCCTCGCGCGTAACTGTAATTTTTCGCGGAAATGAATAGTTTCCAAGATATTAGCGAAAAACTACTGCTACAGTAAAGTCACGATCTAGCTCCCTGAGGATCTCCACGATCACTGTCCCTTCGCCTACCCCTTCCACTAGGGGGCATCCCCACGAGGGATTATATATATATATATAATATTTCTGTGATGATGAGTTGTACACAATTGTTGATATTTTAAATACATTTTCATCTTTTTTAGGCCAAAAGTATAGGCTATTATACTTGTTTGTTTTATTCTACAAATTAAAGAAAATACATGTTAAGTGGCTAATCCTTTTTATAAAACATATATAAGCTATACATTTTTAAATAAAATTATATAAAAGGAATTCTTTTAAGAGTTATTGTCTAAGTTCTATTTTATACCATTGTTTTGTGAAAACATGTTTATGTATTAATATTCACTTTTCTGTCCTCACTGTACCTTCTCCCTCTACGACGCTATCCCCCAGGCTTCTACCGCAGACCGGGTTGTGGCGGAAGCGTGGGGGAATGCTCGTCACTCTCGCGCGTCCTTAGCAGTCCTTAGGGAACAGCTGTATCTTCGCATCAAACACAGAACCACCGCGAAGCGATTCCTGTGGTCTATTGCACAGGGTGTCATAAGATTATGTCGCAGACACCATAGCGCGATTCTACACTCCCGATTTAGTCGAAAATGATATAAGGAACTCTTTCGCAAAATTGACCTTGAACGTGAAGAACAAGGTCAAAAAACCAAAATTTTTTTAAGCTTTAAGATTTTTATTTGAATAAAAGTGTAAAGAATTAAATGTTCCTTATACGATTACCAAATTGTAGTATGTATTCATATCTCAATTTTATTAAAATGCTCATGTTTACAATAAATACACAGAAATGAGGAAAAATCTCGCAATAGATCCGTGCGTCGTTCCAAGACGTAAAGTGCCTGAAACAGATAAAAATACACATATTTAGCATTAGAGTTACGTGTAACGCGGTAAACGTTTGTTCAATTTCATTCGTTTCTTTCGAAAAAATGTGATTCTTCACCGTTTATAAAGTTTCTTGATTACGCTGATTAGCTAAACAAATATTTCTCTTAACAATTTATGAATATTTTATTTATATATCTTCAAGATAATACAATTGTTCTCCAAATAAATAGTATGCGAACTGTGAATGTTAGCTTGGATTTTCGAGGGCAAGGGAGCTCAAAAATTAAATTTAAATGGCTCAATGATTAATATTTTAAGTGTGTAATTAAAACTTATAGCAATGATTCTTTTTACTTATATAATCAATTCATTAATACATCAAATCTGTTTCATACAATTTTATCGTATCTAATTTGTTTTAATTGGTAAATGAGTCTACCAATCTCTAAAACTGCCAAATGATGTTTTAGATAGTTATATAATCAAAATTAGTTAAGCATCTACGCTTGAATAGTTTACAATGCGTTATTACCGTACAAGTATTTATATCATTTACTGTAATTTTTTACAAATAAGATACACATGATATTCTTGAAACGGCAATAAATTTTAACAGAAAATCGTTGCTATCTATAATCGCGTGATATTATTATTATATACTTATACGTAACTGTAATACGTTTGTAATGCATGAAGGTGGTAGACAATGGCCATAAAAAATATCGGCAACTATTTATTACTGTCGGCAGTAATCCTTATCTTTTAGTTATACTTCAATCATATAATGATAAAATATTCGATGTTTCGATGCTACATATACAAGAATGCCTGACCATTCGACGTTACCATATATTTCGGTTGGGTTGTATAAAATATTGCAGACTATTTTCTCAGAATTGTGTAGCGATAAATTTGTATATATAGCAAATATAACACTATATAGCAGGGGTTCTTAAACTTATGTAGTCCGAGGCCCCCCTCTTGAACAACATTTTTTTTTGCGGACCCCATCCCAACCCTAGGCATTTTATGAGTTAATTGAATGGTTAATTGAATAAAAGCGAAAAGTTGGGGGAGCAAATGTTACCAGGAGGCCCTAGGTTCTGCATGATAATAAAGTGAAAGTTAAACACAATGAATGACCTTTCTTTTTAGCAAAAATATCTATTAATACCGATATTTAATCAATAGTTAATATATCTGTCAAAATCGTTTTGCGGACCCCTGGGGGTCCGCGAACCACAGTTTAAGAATCACTGCTATATAGAACTAATCATTTTTCTCTCATTGTTATAATACTTTTACAGGCATTTTTTTCTGATGTTTGCACAGTTAAGGAAATAAAACAATATATATTGACTTGAAGATTATCAAACGGGGCAAATGATATCAACACTAACGTTCTGTCAATTCAAATCTACTTTATTCAAGATTCAAAATGATGTACACTGATTTTTAAATAATGAAATAATGTTTTCAATATATTATTCATGCAACGAATTATCAGATGTTCGGAACAATTAGAACGAAAATATATTGCATGTACATCATTTTAAATATTCATATTTAGCTGTGGCTTTTAATTCATTTTGTTGGTCCGTTTGCCACCCCGCCTTACAACTCTGCTACTGTATATATTTCATTAACTATACAACACGCGAAAAAAAATATTTCAAGTGAACGATGTTCATTTTGGATCAACCGATAAAATAAAAACTGTTTTTTCTATTACTTCGCTTCAACACACGTTACGTTTATTACTTTCGCCCTTGAGAGTAATTCGATGATATAATCTGTAAAATAGCTTTAAAATGTATAAGGAAAACAAGACGAATGCTGATTCTATATTTATAGTGATAGGTCCACGTTGTGTTTAAACACAAACACTTACTAAAAATTCCGATGTTTGCACAATCAGGACAGGCACAACTGTACAAAAAATTTTTAATTATTCGAATATAAGCTGTTGAACCAAGTTTAAACCGACGCGGTGTTCGAGCGATGTAAAGGTCAATATAGATTTTTACGCAGAAATTGATTTTCTATCGATTCGCGATGCAAAAGGTAGATCGTTCCATTTAAAGAAGTTAAGTGACCTTAAAATCTCCCATGCAAATACCTTCATCCATATAAAAAATGTTTGCATTACAATATTTCCCCCTCTATGCCATACTACTTTTGTATATATCATTTTTTCATATTAATCTAAATTATTGGACCACCCTGTATGGAGACATTGCCCTATTACTTTCCGCTGTTCATATTTTGATTTGTTAACATTGTCATTTTAGCCGATAGCAAAAATTTGGTATGCTTTTGAAGTAAATTTTGAACATTCGACTTTATATGTTCAAACATTGTAAATTGTAACGTGCTTGCAAGCTTACGCACGTGTTCGATTCTTTTTGCTCGTGAACCTATCGCTATATATATATTCAACATTTTTTGAAAATTCTGTAACGCATTACGCAAATCATCCTATATATGCAACAATCTTAATTCCGTTATTGATCACGAACTTCTGCGCATGAGCGTATCAAGTTTTTCCAGCGATCAAATCGATGCCAATAACAGGCTATAAAATACACACTCGTCATACAATTCGAAAAATGGATTTGAAAAAGAAACAATGAAACAAGAATAATCACATTGGAATTAATTTTGTTTTTAATTCAATGACAATTAGGACAAGTATATATATTGGTTAGATAAAAGAATAAAAATGATAACTCTTATTTGCAATCTATCACGTATAGATTGATAAAAAGTGATTTTCGGTGGTTTTTCAATTTGATGATCCTGTTATTGCTCGTCACTTGTATATATAAATTAGTAAACGAAACATCGCATAAACAACAATTTGTTCATGTAAATGAATTAATAGTGCCTCTTTCTACTTATTTCTTGCTCGTTAAACTACTTCCTTAAAATTGAAAAAAAAATGGAACTCTTTTTTTCTTAAACTCTGCTCCGGAGTGGTGCACGGGCTCTTTATACTACTTCCTGTTATGTTTTTTTTCTAGCTTCTTTTGTCGTATTTTCAAAGAAAATTTATAATATTTGGTAAAAAAATATTATTGCATTCTGGACGAACATGTTTACACAAATCTATCGTCATAAGAGACTTCGATTTTTTCAGCCAAATTTCATAATCGTTTAAAAATCATATTAGTCCGAAAAATTAAATTACAAGTATAGTATCGATAATTAAACTAGATTCAAATTTTTAAAAGATTTATCAGACACTTGATAAAATTAGACTATCGGAACTAACTATTAATTATACATTATTGATTAACGGAATAAAACATTCTTTTTTCTTGTACTTGACAATTGATGTTTGCTCATTAAAGAATAATTATCCTATGTGCAATCAGCGCTTCTATCGTCAATTATTGCACAATAATTACGAAATAAAATGTACAAATTATTATATCGTTTCATATAGCAATTCGTAATATTAAACTCTATACGTTAACTCTATAACGTATACTAATATTGCTACTTCTTAAAATCGAATTAACTTTCCAATTATCAAGATAAATAAATTTAGTTAAAATCTAAATGATTCACTTGAGCACGGTTGATTAAGTGAACAGTCAAAAAAATTAGAAATTATATTGTTGCAGACGATTTGTCTCGTTTCGATGTGCAAATCGTTTGTACAACACCAACCAACAACAAGAATAATAATAATAATAACAACGAATCAATGCATTTCAGTATGGTTTCGTTGTAGTTCGTCCAGAAAGAAATATAGCATTCAGTATATAAATATAATGAGTTATAAACACAACAGTACCTTGCACTTGTCACTCTGTTTGAGCGCAAGCGACCTGGTGGCTGGTGTTCCATCGTCGTGTGGCGACAGAGAGAGAGACTCACGCATGTGAACACACGAGTACGAGTATGAACAAGTATCCAAAGCTGCTCTGAAAAGATTTCATTCCATTCCGAATATCGTTCACAACGTATCTTTTTTTTCTTTCTTGATAATGAACACCTCCGTGTCTCATAATTGAACGTGTAAATCGGACTACACAATGTGCACCATAAAATGTTGATCTCAATATATAACTCGATATTCGGAGGAAAAATTTTCCAGATAAAAAATGCATAGTTAAAACGCAAATAGAATCCGATGATAATGTTTCAAATGAAGTTCAAATTAAATTTCGAATATACAGAAGATGAAGTATATAAGTACATTACTGCGCCAGAATTCTACAACTGCACTTGAAGAAGAGAAACTAAGAATAATATTAATGCATACATTCTAACTGCGATAAGTATTATCAAGAAATATCCCAATCCGGCCTCAAATTCATTATGAAACAACAAATTATACATAAAGTCAAGATATTGTTATGCAAATCACATAATTAAGAACAATTTTGTAATATTTGATCTACGCAACCTTTTTCTGGAACCTTTTTCCCTATTCAGTCAAGAATTTTTTCGTTTTAATGCAAACAAAAGTAAAACTAAACAAAATAAGTGTTAGTGAATAATTCAAATTTTTAATTTTCCTACGAAGACTCCCAGACAAAGTTATTTAAAGAGAATTTCAAGATGTCTTTCATAATTAGGTGCATTTCAGTTAATTATTTAATCTGAAGTATATTCAATGCCAGGAGTTCTCTTAAAAGTAAAAAAAAGAACGTAAGACAATTCCGGGAGCCAAGCGGAATGAAAGGCTATGATTCTGCTTATGAAAAAAGATGTTATATAGAAAATATTTATTTTTCGTTCGTTTGATTGAGCTACGCCGAACAAGGGCGCTATATATACTCTCGCTCTCTATTTCACTTTCTCTCGTTCCTTCTCTCTCTCTTTCTCTCTCTCCCTCATTCACTCACTCTCTCACTCTCTCAATCATTTTCTCCATCTCTCTCTCCCTCTCACTCATTCTCTTCCATTCTTTGTAGTTTACATTCATTCTCATACATATATATATATATTTATATATATAATTACACATATATATACATATATATTTATATATATATATATTTATATATAATCTCTCTCTCTATCTATTTAAATATTTGCGATGGTAGAATCTTGCTTATCCGAATTAGCGCTCACATATTTTATTTTTGACTGTCTCTGTTGATCGAACGTTCAATTCTGTATAAATGTAACATTATTCTTGATAAAGTTCAAATCACTTGTAAATGTGTAATTAACTTAAAACATTCGTTTAAGATGCAGTTAAAAATTAAATTTGATATATACTATTAAATTCATATATATATACACATATCTATAAAATCTCTATTATAAGACTTATAATGAATATGGAGTTCAATCAACAAAAATGTCCATATGAAAATACTAGAAGTTTGTAAGATATACGGTTAATCAAGATCCTACTTTTAAGATTCATCTATCTATACAGTAGGTACGGTTTGAATGTGTACAATCAATTATTTCTTAAGCCATAAAAAAATGAAAAAAGATGTTTATGTAGAAGTCGTATCATCTTTTGGAGAGAATATTTGAGAATGAATTTGAATTGTTCCTCCATTGATGTTTACTAGATTTCAAGATTACCCACTCTCTTTCCAAATGAAACTAAATATGTTTATATTGTGCGTTCCGAGATGAATTCAACGAGCTAGAAATTAGTTTAATAAAAATAGATAGTTGCATTTAGAAATTTATAGGCAAATTTGAAATCTTTGCAAGTATTGACTTGTAAGTAGTTCAGTCCGCCATTACTTATTTCCTCATTTGACACAAAGGAAATTCTGTGCAAACAATAATGTAAAATGAATAGCTGAAGAAATGATTGAATTTACGCGTTCAAACATGATGCACTGTATAATTGTTTACTACGAAAATACAAAAGTATTTACAATTTAATAAATAAGTCGCCACTTGGTGTATCCACGGGTCATAGGTCCTGTGTTTTCAAATCACAGCACCTCACACGTGTAGCCGATTAAAAAATTGATTTCTTTGAAATTTGAAACGCTGACTTATTGAGAAAAATCTGCTTTTCGTCAAGCATTCAAATTCTTCCGACTACTTTCGTTTCATACGTCATATAATGATATAAAAATCAATTTTAATATAACATTTCTTTGTTCATTTAATTTTTAATACTATGTCTCTCAAAAGTATTAATTTTAAGTGAGATTTAGGTCTCCTCAATTAATTTTCCTATAATTCTTTCCATCTGTTCACTTTTTAGTAGGTAGGAGTACCTTCATCATCATTTCAATACCATTAATCAAATATAATGATTAGTTTAATATCTAGCGTTTCATTTTCCAAAGAAGTTATTTCGTTCCAACCTAATTCGGCTCAATATAATGAGTCCCCCTTCACACCACTCCACAGAGTAAGAAAAAATCTTAAAGAGAAAAATCGCTCTTTACTTTGGTCTAAGAATCCCTGCGGTCCTCTTCCTCCTTCTTCATTTCAATGCCTTCTTCTTGTTTTGTCTCAACTGTTGTTTGTTCCAAATCCTCCTTCTTTTCACTAGGGATCACTTCCATTCTTTCAGTTTTTTGTTCTTCAGATTTCACAACAGGTTCCTCTTCCTTGGCAGGTTCTTCTTTCACATCAGCAGTAACGGAAGATGGTTCCTGTTCCTTGGAATCTTCCATTTCCTCACCGGATGGACTTACATTGGCCCACCTAGACTTGCGTCCCCTGTTGTTCCGACTGTCCCCCCTTTCCACGTTTTGGTTACTTGGATGTTTACCACCTTTTTTGTCTCTTTGCGACTGGTTTTCAGAGTCAGAAGGCCATGAGCCAGGAGGATGTTCTTGATTCCTCCATGGAGCAGCAGACTCTGGAGGAAGAATGGATGGAGGACCCATAGGCCCAAATGGTGGTCTCACATGGGGGCGAATGTCATCGAAGGGAGGTCTGAAAAAGGCGTCTGGCTTACGGGGATCAAACGGTGGACCACGTGGACCAAAAGGTCTCATACCAGGGCGAAGAGGACGAGGTCCTAGCCCTCTCGGATGGAACATTAAAGGTCCTAGAAAAGAAGAGACGTTCAGTAAAATTCTATTTATCTTTTCTTTGCTTAAGTTATGTATTTCATACAATGAAACTTCTAAATGATCGTAGTATTGAACAGTTATGTTTCTCTTTTAAACATTTTTATTATTACTAGACAGCGGATTTTATGTACTTATGAGAAAAATGAGAAAAATGTATTTATGAGATTGGTCAAATACAAAATTGTAAAGACATTAGAAGAATTGAATGGCGTTGTTATATTATTCCTGATTTACCAAAATTATTAAAAGAGGAAATACATTTTTATTTAACTTCTATTTCATACAATTGACGTGGATCATTTTTATTTTGCATAAAGATCTGCAGTCTAATTATTACTTACGAAATAAATTTAACATTTCAGTACTCGAAATCATTATGTCTTCAAAAAATTATGTCGATAAAACAATGATTAGATATCAATTTAAAATTGAATACGATAATTGAGTATGAAATTGTTCTTACGTTATAAAAATTAACAAATCGTTATAATACATAAGCTTTAATTGTAACATGATATATTTGGACGAATTTTTCTTAGCGAATACAAAGAGAATTCTTACCAGGACCACGAGCACCTAAAGAAGCTGGATGAGGTCCATACCCATCAGGATGCCCAGGTCTAGGCCCCCTGGGTCCTATAATAGGTGGCATTCCAAACATGGATTCAATTCCAAAAAATTCTCGTCTTCTGGGTTCAAAATCACCGCGATCGAGATGTCCTCTTGGATCAAAACCGTCCTGAAGCCGTGGATCGAATCCATCTCGCCTAATTTCATAATCAAATCGATCTCGATCGTCGAGCGGTCTTCTTCCTCGCACTTCAGACCTATCAAATTCCTCCCTTTGGCAGACAAGAATAATCAATGACTAATTTATTTAAATTTATTTATATGTATATGAATATTTGGTGTTAAATTAATTCATCGATTATTATTCATCACAAGTTTTAGAAATACATATTTAATGTATTATTCAATGCAAAGTGAAAAGTTCAAATTATAAAATAAAGAGTTTCATAATGTCTTTCTTAAAAACAAAAAAGATACGTTAAAGTACTGATAATGATAACTCTCTCATATAATCGTAACTGAGAACTGTGAACTCACCTCTGTTCTCTGGATGGTCCAAGCCGTCCAAATTCTTCTATTCTTTGCTGGCCATGTATTCTATTATCGAATTCCTCTTGAAACATAGCACCCTGTATTCTCGGTGCATCCAAAAATTCTTCATGCATTTGTGATCCTCTGGGCCCCCTTCCAAAATTCTGCCTGTCTCTCTGTTGTTGGAAATCCCTTGGATCTTGGGGATTTCGGAAATCTGGCGGTCGAGCAGGGAAATCACTTCTTTCTTGAGGTAAACCGAATTTCGGTAAATCCATTAATGATGAAAGAGGTTCGCCGCGTGCTACTCGTGTGTCATCGAAGCTCCTATCCGATCTGTCTCGATCCTGCCGGTTCCGAGGAAGTATTCGGTCGCCTCGGTCTTCTAGAGGAAGTGTACCGTCAGCCAATTGACGGAGGCGATCAGCTAAGCTCGGTTTAGCGTCCTTTTTCGGAGTCGAATCATTTTCCTGAAATCAAACATTTTGTTAATGGAAATGCATCTGATTTTTTACTATTATCACTATTCCAACATAGTATTCTAGATTAAAAGAATTAGTACTTGAAGGCTTTGATTTTGTGGATTGCCTTCGCGATTTTCTCTGTTCTCCCTTTCTCTTCTGTCGTCCCTATCTCTGTCTCTGATATCTCTCCTACGGTCACGTCCCCGATCTCTTCCTCTACCCCTTTCCCTTCCACGATCCATTCTGGAATCATTGTTGTCTCTATCTCTATGAGACAAATGTGTTTCTCTATCTCTTCTCTCTCTGTTTTCTCGTTCCCTGTCCCTTTCTTTGTAATCCCGATGCTGTTGCTAAATTTAAATTAGATTTATATAAATTTATTATAATACATATTATCATTAAGAAATATTGGAAGCTGTCTGGAATTATAATAAATATGTTAGTCCAATTTTTGAAACACATAGAAAGCCATACACACAGTTCATTAGTAAAATGCTTACCTCTGATTGTTGATCACCGTCTGATCTGTCCTCGTTTTGTGATAATTGATCAGTTAGGTTGCCCTTATTCTTAGCCCCATTTGAACTTTGAGGCATCGCGTCTTCCATTTCTACATCCATATCATCCGCAGAATGTTGTTGTTGAGGTAGTTGCATTTGTAAAGGAGCAGAAGGCCCTACACCATAAGGCTGACGTAACATTGGCAGATTTGGCATTCCCGTTTCTGTAGTTGGTGGCGGAACTCCAATTGGAGGAACATTATGTGGCATACCTGGAAATATTATGAAATTTTCATTTTACCACTCCCTTTCTTTTATTCTATTGTTTCTGGTATTATAATACTAGGAGATAAGGTTGATTTCAATTGAACCATACGCACCAGTAGAGTTGGGTTTATCAGAAGGTGCGGCAGGTGCTGGCAGAGGTATTTGCGTCAATAAACCGACCCCTACACCGGCTCCAAACGGTGAATTAACTTGTGGCGTAAGCATAGTTTGCATCATTCCTGGCGGCCCTAACAAACTTTGCATATTTGGTGGTGGTACACCTATCGGAACATTCGGCATCAGACTATGCGCCATTGGTAATCCCATTGGTCCGAGCATACCTAAACAATAAGAATAGCAATTTAACATTTCAATCCACCATGAAAATCTAGAATACGATACAACAAAAATATTAATTACGGGGGACTCCAGGCATTGTGAAAGCAGGTGGCATCATTTGTAGCTGGGTATTTGGTGGTGGCAGAAGTGCAGCTGATGTAGGAGGTCTAATCGGAGGTGGTTGACTTGTATCGATCACTTGCTGTTGTTGACCTTGTTGTTGACTCTGTTGAGACTGTTGTTGCTGAGTGGTGGTTGTAGGTTGCATTACATTCACAATACCATCAGCTAAACTTGGCATCACGGCAGCTGCAACCAAAGCTTGTTGCTGTAATTGCAATTGCTGCTGAAGTATATCTGCATTTGTTCCGGAATGCTTTAGTTTACCTGTAGATCGTATTAAATAACAGTTACAAAACGCAATTAAATCTATAAAATAATAACAATAACTAATTGTATTTACCTTTCAAATTAGGCGGCAGAGTATCCTCATCAATCATTCCACCTTCCTCAAGTAATTCTAAATCCTGATCAGTAACATTAATTAACTTATTCCAAGGGATATAACTAACTCCCAATTCAACTTCCCAATAATCTTTCCATTCTTTTCCCTTTACACCTTTTCCAGGAGCCCAGGCTAACTAAAATCCATAGAAATTTCTATTACTCTAAAAGTACATTTTCGTACAGAGTTTCAACATGAAATTGGTTATGAGTTATACACAACTTACAGTGATTGCTTTTCCCTGCATTTTGTGATTTTTTAGCTTAGTAAGAGCTCTATATGCATCCTGTCTTCTATTCATACATATAAAAGCACAACCTCTCGGTGAAATTAAATCTATGCTGACAATATCACCAAATTCTCCAAAAGTGTCTGAAAGCTCCTCTTGATGCACCAGTTTAGATAAATGTCCTACCCAAAGCGTTGTACTGCAAACTATAGGAAATGTTAAGCTTTAAATACAAGAATACTATATTCCATAATTGGTTTTCGATAAGTATAATTCGTTATTGTTTTAATCACGAATATAATCAATAAATATAATAATATGAAAACTACCGCTTAATTTATCTCTCACAATTGGTGGCAGGCCTCGTTTACGCCTTTCTCTTTCTTTTTCTCGCTCTTCCTCAGTCATTTTTTCTCGGCTATCGTCACGTTTTCTGTCACGTCCTCTATCCCTCGAGCGAGACCTGCAACGTAACGTTCCATAATAAAGTAAAAAGTAAGTGTAAATTTCGTAATAAAATTTATATCGAATATATCAATATTACCTCCTTCTTCTAGACCTGCTTCTCGATCGGGATTTTCTATCTCTGTCTCGATCTCGATCTCTGTCCCTGTCTCTATCTCTGTCCCTATGCCGTGGCGATCTAGATCGACTGTGATGCCTATATCGATCAGGTGATCTACTTTGTGATCTTGCACTATCACAATTTACAATTTCTACGCTGCTACTGTCTCGTCTTGCACCATTTCTGTAAGTAAATGTAAAAACAAAATAAACTTAACGAACTAGGGAACTTAGAATTAAGTTTCTATGAAAATTACGTTAATTTTCAATGAAAAAGTGTAAAAGTTAAACGTTTTACCCTGAATAATCTTGTGTGTCTTGTCGTTCATCGAGAAGCGGACTTTTTTGATTCTGATGGCCCTGTTGATTAATTTGCCTAATATTTGACAAAGGTTGAGAGGCATACGGTAGAGCCGGTGGATAACCAGGTGGCGGTTGACTCATATCTTGTATGACTCCGCTACTTACATTTGATGTGTATGTGTTTTGTTGATTTGGTTTTAAAACGTCCGACGGTTTTAATTCGCATTCCGACGCAAATGGTAAATTCTAAAGAAATAATCAGATTTATTCAATATAAGTACTAATATTAATTAAGAAAATATGTATGTATACTATATAAAATGTTATCTTTCGTATTAACTTACAGGAACGGTTTGAGCTAGATGTTTATCAAACTCTTCCTCCTGCTGCTTCATTTGTTGCAGCTTTCTCATCTTTTCTTCCATTTCATGTTGCGATGAAGAAGCATTTCCTTGCATTGTCTGTTGCAACGTTTGAAGCTGCCTCAATACCTATTACGTATTAGACAATTAATTTATTTTATTGGAATCACAAATAAAATATGTTTTTCTATACAATTCTGTCTCAAGAAACGGCACCAATGTTTGTTTCGAGAATAGGAAATTTTCTATCCCCTATACTTCTTTCGACACCGCTTAGTGCCAGAACAAGAGGGTATATCATATTCTATCCTTTTCCAACAAAAGATGTTGCTCTCGATCCGCTGCCGTTTCTTTAGACAAAACTGCAATATTTTCTATAATATGTACAACTTATTGTCTAGACTTCTTTGAATATACACCTCTGGATTTGTTAGGAGAAATCCAAGACTTTCTAAACTATTTCCTGTAGGAACGTTATGTTGGCCAGCATTTGATGCTGTCGTTGCCACTGGTGAATTCGCAACGACAACGTCATCGTCTTCTTCTTCGCCATAATCAAAATCAAGCAGCTTTTTATCAAATTTCACGGAAGTTTTTTGTTCGTTTGCTGCTTCTTGTTTTTTCAGCAGTAATTGTTGTAAATGTTGCAGTTGATCAAGAAAAGAAGCATCCATTTGACCTGCGTTTGACTGGCCCTAAAAACAATTACAATCAATGAACTTAGTAAAATCAATTGAATAAAGTTTAACGCGCGAACGTATATTTAAAAAGAAGCTATACATACCAAGAGCTTATTAGCATTAACTATATTTGCTGTTTCCATTTTCGTTTGTGCAAGCCAAACAGGATCAATTGTCTTTGCAGAAGAAAACAGCTTCTGATCTTTCACCGCATTCTTTGCAGTTAAGGGGGGTGTTTTAACAGCAGTACCCGTATTGCTTGTATTATTTGTTGAAGTATTCAATGTACCTGTAAAATCGTAACAGAAAATTCAGTTTCATTTAAAGTCTTATCGAACATAAATTTTCAGTAGAAGTAAAATCCTTTCACCATTTGCGTTAACAGCTTGCTCTTTGTGGATTGGATGATTTGGGTCCGCAAGGTCAAATAAAGGCTGTATAACCTCAGACGGGAAAACTGCATTCTTCTGCCAAAGATTTAAAACTCTAATCACCTTACTCTTGTCTTCCTGAGGACATTTCAGAAGATTCAAGAAGGTGTTTTGCATATTCTTAGCAAAACGTGGAGCAAAAACATCTTTCTCTACTCCGAATTGATGTCTAGACTGACGTACAATTGAATCTATAACGTACAGTCCAGGCACTTTGTACTCTGGCTTACACTGTAACATATAAATAAATTGTTAAATCATTGTTCTATGCATAACAAAAAAAAAATAATATAAATATTTAAATAACATACTTTTTGAATGAATTTCTCAACACTTTGCACAACATGCTTATAGAATTTGATTGCCTTAATTGCGCCCCTAGTTAAAGAGTTCATCTTGGCCTTAGAAATTGGTGGTTTGACATCGTAAAGAGCTGAAAGCTGAAACATTAACTTTTTATTAAAAACGTGCCACGTCAGGCGTCCAGCTATTATGCACTCGAACTTGTGCCAATCGTATAACCCTTACAATATTAGTATGAAAATTGAACTATGGGCCTGACTTGTGTTGTTTAGCCATTAAAATGAGAATTTTGAAAGAATGACAATGTAAATATTTCTCGAAACTTGAACTCTAAATTATGTAATTTAGTTTTTATACATTGAAATATAGTAGCATATATAAACAATAATATTATTAATATAAGCCATATTAACTATACAAATTTTTACTACCCCTTGTACTCTTGATTCCCGTCCCTCCCCCTATTATCATCTTCTCCTTTAGACATACAAATACTAACATATTTGTTTCTTCCCACGATCTTAGCAACAATATAAATCTCGATTAATAACAATTATCTATCGCATGATATATCACAAAAACACTCTAAATCACAATAAAGATTCTTGTTCACTGCTCTCCCTCTTGCCTGTGTATAGAGATAGTTTCTCCCCCTCTCTTGCATAGGGACTAGAAACCAAAGCATTCGTCGAGCACAGAATCACTCGAATCCTAATATCACGATCACTAAAGAACGTTGAGAGGAGCATTTCTTCTAGGAGCCTACCTCACTGGAGTGTTGCTTACAACTCCGAAATCGAAAGATCGTAAAGGAAAACGGGAAGAGGTGAAACGAGAGAAAAAAGGAGAAAGAGGGAGAGTCGGCGGGCTAGAAGAAGAATCGAGGGTAAGAGTGAGCTCACCTCCGCGTTAAATGCCTTAACCGCCTCCATTTCGATGAAGGTGCGAAGCACCAAGGATCTGCTATGATTCACAGGAATCCGTGATTCTCGGGACGTTCAATGTTTTCGCGATAAATCGCATGTCTTTGCTCAGGGCGCACTGTCTAGCTGGGCCATGCCACTCAAGATGGCGACGCTATTTCCCGAAAGGCATCGCGGGGCGGTGATGCGTGACGTCACATGCCGCCGCGATGCGCAATCGGTAACAAGTTATGCTTCAATACCGATTCTCTTCTTCACCAATTAAAATCTACTAAGATCGATGAATCTGTAGCTAAATTTCATATAATTTTTAGAAAATGAATTCACATTCAAAATCGAGCAAGATCAATGCATCTTTAGCTAAATTTCAAATCGTTAATCAGTATATAATATATCTAAGAATAAATAACATTTTTTATAATAATTTTATTAGAAAATGAGAAGATTTTTTATTAGAAAAAGAAAAATTATAAGCATTACGAGTAACAACTCCCCCGATTTAATCTCGTTATTAGACTGTGAATCTTTATGCATTTACGCAGGTTTCTGAAAATTTTCAAAAAAAGGTGGAATGTAAAATTCGATAGAATTTAGTAGAATTTTTATTTTGTTGAGATCTGCAAAGGCTACTGGAAATAAGATTGTATTTTATTCCACATATTCGTCTACTCATTATATTATAAATTAGAATGAAATTTCCTTTAGCAACAATTTGTTGATAGCTCAATCTTTTTATTAAAATTCATACAAACAGAGAACTGAAAATTACAAACCAGAAGTACCAACTTTATCTCGTCTGTCTCTAAAAGTGGTTTTCTTTCGGAGTGTCGTCTCTTGTTGTATCCCTGCTCTATGTCTGAGCGCAGTTGCTAAACATTTCGTAAGTGTCAATACACATATGAATTTCTTTTAGCTGTATCAATTTTATTTTTCAATGGTAATTTTAAGTATCTGAATTTACATAATATTCGAGTGCAGAATTCAAGCGTATAACCAGAACTATATGTCAACCAACATTTAATAATTATTTTGTTTCAGTGACTTGCAATTTTCAAATTCGTATACCTATATTTGCAAACAAAGTTTTTACCGAAACGTTTATTTCGTTTAAATATTGTTTTAAAGTAGTACATACATTTACCTCATAGGTTTGTATAAATCAACTTGATATATATACATATATGATATATATTATGTATTATATATATATAATAAATATAATATATATAATAAATAATACAGGCATTTATTTTCTTCTTGTTATACAGACATGATAAAAATACCAGAAGAAATTGATCTTGAAGATTACACACTGATACTTCCTTCGGTGGCAGTTGGAAATGTTGGACAATTATCTATTGATCTATTGATCTCAAGTTTAAATCTACAGAAAATTGGATCAATGTGGAGTTCGATGTTCCTTCCAATTATCGGTCATGATCCATACAACAAAAAGTCTAATTCTCTGTGCACCGCTGCTGATTTTTATCTAGGAGTTACGTGTAAAATAATTCTTCTACAATTAAGATCTCCCTATGTTGGGAATTCGACTGATTTTTATGAAGAACTGTTGCAATTTATTCAACTAAAGAAATTTAGCAAGGTATGCGGTATTTCAATAGAGACCTATGTTTTACTGTGTTACATGTTCCATACTAAGAAATAATTTTTTATTATAGATAATCATTTTAACTAGTAGTTACGATTACGAACAATCGGACAGGTCGGATTCAAGGTTGAGGTATCTTTCTTCAGATAATTCATTATTAAATAATATTGAATCGCTTCAGTGGAAGGAGCATATAAGGAATACCTTAGTAGAGTCTGCAGAAAATTATTATATTCCTGGTGGAGGATTTGCAAGTGGACTTTACAATTACCTCAAATCAGCAGATGTTCCTTGTACTGTTCTCTTTTGCTATTGTTCCGAAGGAGACAACGTTTCTGATGCGCTAATGTTAGTTAAAGGTTTGAATCAGTGGTTAAATGTATTAGAAATGAATTCTGATAGTGGTATTAATGTTATATATCCACCATCTTGGGAATATCTTTTTGGTAATCCACCTGCACCAGAAATATTTTAAATTTTCTCATCTGACCGTTGCCTATAAATAACCATTGTAATAAAGTTCAAATTGTATAAAACTTGACTAAATAATTTATATTCCATTGAAAATATTTATAATTATTAAAATATTTATAAGAGAGCAGTTAATTAAAATTTCGGGGTTTAATTAATATATTGAATAAAATTATTATATTATAAAAGTGTATTTAAAAGAATATCTAACTCTGACAATAAACCATAATAATGTAATCACATTACTATATTAATAATTCCTTAGATTTAATTTTTATAATAATTTATTTTAAGAATTGTATTGTGAAAATATATTTAAGCTAACAGCTTGAATTTAGCTGAAAAGGCAGAATAAGTGACTAAAGCTGCTAATAAAGCAGCAAGGAGTTCTGAATTAACCCATGGTCCCAGGTAAACTCCTGGATTATTGAGTACTACAACGACTAAAGGTTTCACGTTGCTAGGGTCTTCTCCATTTCTGATAGCTTTGCGAATAGCTGCGTATCTTTCTTCGTCGTACAAGTTTATTCTATAATCACCGGAACGTGCTTTTTTCACATCTTCCGTCCAAGAAACCTATAAAAATTAACATTATCCTATTATAATTTGAGCCAACTAGAACTGTGTGTGTATGTATTGTTTATATTTATGTTTGACCTTTTATTTTAATCAGTTGAATTAATAGAAGTTCTCAAATACAGTTTTCATACCTGATATTTATTATCGGAGCTTAACCTAGCAGCCGGTAATGATTTTCCTTCAACTTCTGCATATAACGTAATACCTTTCACGCCGTTGCTACATTTAAGCACAAATTGTGTCGTAAATGCAACGTTTGTTAGAATTGTAGCATCTTCTGTGACATATGCAGATGCAACAACTTCGGGCTTTTGGCAAGTTTCACAAGAAACTTTGGAAATTGCACAAACTAATAGAGTACAAATAGCTATGTATCGATTCATTTTGATTATATGTATCACTTTTAATTGATAAATTGTCTACTACACTTGGAAAACGAATTATACTGTCTATTCTGAATCTGTGAAATACTAACGACCGGTAGCTTAAATCATGTTAGGTTAAGTAATGATCACAACCACAATTGATTCGTGGCAGCCTCCCCGTAAACGCATAGGTTGCGTGGTTATACCAGGTTACACGTGGTAAATAGTTGGAAACAATGGTACCAACTTTTTACACCTCTTTCAAACAACTACAGAGCATGGTAACCACTACAAAGAAGAAGGAATTTCTCTTCTACCTAACAATAAGTCTGAAGCAACAGAATATGTATTCTTACAATTCTGCCAGATTCTAATAATGTTCATGCAAGAGAAAAATCAATTTATGCTCGAATAACATAGATTTCAATAATGACATGTTTATTGAAATATTGAAATATTTCATATTGCATAATTGTAAATAATTAAAGCAAAATAAAATTAAGATGCTTGCAAGGGTATCTGGTAAACACGTTGAATACATTACTTAAAAAAATAGGTTTTATTTGTCACAATATTACAAATATGTTTTCAATATATTATAAATTATAGAGAGTATTTGGTATATGAATACTTAATAAATTTGCATACAGGTAAAATAGAGACAAGAATTATACAATTGCATACTTCTTTTTCATTGATACAAATTATTTTAAAGGTACAAATATTGTTTTACTATTGTCCGTGTATCGCACAATATATACTACATAATGTATTTTAAAAGCGATGCTATATATATTGCAATAATTTTTTGGTTCGTTGAAAATTTTTAAAAATTATTTCAAGTTCCATAGAAAATCTTCATTATGTCAATAAATAGTAAAACTTGTGGTACAAATTTTATACAATTTTAGATAATACATTTTGGATTGTACAAATTATATATTAGCTAGAATAAATAAATTTGTAAATTCATCACTGTTTTCGCAATGACTTTTATGCTACTTGTATGTCTGAATAAAATTCCAGTTTCACGAATATAATAAAAAAATCAGCATAATCTAATTGTTTAACTTAAAATTCAATCAAATTCACTTCTCTTGTCACTGTATTTATAGCTGTTGACGTTACAACCGAAGTTGTAAAGGAACGTACATGAGATCGGAAACTTGACGCAGTTTCCCATGCCTCGTCTCTAACAGTACCTTGATTCCTTGGATACATAAGCAAGGGATCTTTTCCAGTTTTCTTGCACAATGTTTCTTGAAGCACTATCAACCGTGATCTCCAATATTCATAACTGGCTTGCTTTAACGCGTTCACCCATTGTTCTACTTGAGACTCTGAACGTCCGCTCAATACATGCCTTTTGTCATGCTCATCGCGAAATGCTATACTAAATGCGAATACTCCTCCCGATGTGCTGTCGATATTAATACTATAGTTTTCTAAAACAATTACCCCAGCAGGCTGTCTGGTGTCGATTTGTCCTAATTCGTTGATATTAAAATAAAATAGTAGATTGCACCTTAATTTAAACCATTTCTCTTTGAATCCTAGAAAACAGATAATATCTAAGATAGGCAAAAATTCAGAAAACATTAGAACCAACATTTCTTGAACAGTTATATGTAGGTAGACAGCGGATCTTTTATAACAAACATGGAGTGAAATAGAAATTTATTTTCTTTTTCAATATGGATAAAAAATTGAAAATAATATAACAGAAGTTTTAAATTACACCTACTCATTTTTGTTATAAATGCATAAAGATATCCGTTATAGGTTAATGAGCATATCAAATTAACTTTAATCAATTGATGAGTAAACTAACCTGATTTGTGTGCTCGTTTATGATTTAAACGACCTTCTAGATCAGCTGGACCACTACTTGCCTCTGCAAGTTCTTTCTCATTAAATTTCATGATAATATAGAGAATTATTTACACGCTGAAACATTCCTGCGTAATACAAATGCTATCGCACGGTCATCAAATCTATATAATTCATTGTTGGTCATGTCCACTATATTCGTTATAAAAGTTTCGCTATAATCTTGAAACTCACTGGCAACATCGAACGCTCCAATCCATTGTTATGTGCTTCATTTCTATTTGCTTTGGTAGTATCAAACATTTTCTTTATAATCTATCTCCAATAAACATTTTTTGTTACGCTGTCGTTTTACAATTACAAATGCTGATACGATAAATACTTGTGCGTAACATAAACATCAACTATAAAGCTTACAGAACATAGCAGTGAAATTTTAAAACAGCGCGTTTTGCTATAGCAGTCTGTGAAACACGCACATTTGAAGTTCATTACAATAGCTAATCAATATGTATAAAAAAACTCTTCACTTTGTAAAGACTCTCGCGGATGAAGTATATATAATGTTACATCTATTATGTAGATTAATTACTGTAGATTTACAGAAATAAAGAACAATGCGGTTTTATGTAAACAAGATTGGTCAGCCTGCAAAATGGATATGTGTTCTATTTCATACTGTTCATTCACATATATTTACTAAATATATACAAAGGATTGCAAGTGTCAACTAGACAAATTGTCTGTCATAATTGAACTTATAAAATCATTTGTTTATGAATGGATGGTTTACCTTAGTGTTTACTATTTACGAATTTGTTTTAGCAAATAAGTACATGCTGAGTTACATACGTCAGCGAAGTTCACTTTACAGTGGCGATTTACAATTGTTTTTCAAATAATTAAGTAATGGGATCGTTAACCAGTCGACAGAACGCTGGCGTAGAAGAAGTTGATATCGTTTCAAATCATGCATACAAATATCCTCCTCGTTCTGGTTTGTATTCAAACTATAAACATTATGGTTGAAAAATTTACATGAAACAGTCAATTATCAGAATAAATGAATTTGTACTTTAATTAATTGTCAAGTATTGATTTTATACATTTTTATCTTAAAATAATTGGATAAACTTCTTTATTAGGAAGCTACTTCGGTAGCCATTTCATCATGGGTGGCGAGAGATTTGATACACCTCAACCAGAAGCATATTTATTCGGAGAAAATGCTGACTTGAATTTTCTAGGAAGCAGACCTACACCTGTAAGTTACATAATATTAAATTATTATAACAAACCATGTAGAAAATAATGTCTGAAAATATAACATTTGTTTTAGTTTCCGTATCCTCCTCCACAAGCAAACGATCCTACTAAAACATTGAAAAGTTTAGTAAATATAAGGAGAGAATCGTTGAGACTAGTTCGTAATGTCGATCAAACTTCTGCTTCGCCCCAGTGTCACAATCTAAAACATTACAGTGACGGTGATGTTGATAAAAAATCAAGTCGTTATAATATTGAATTCACATTTGATTGCGATGTACGATGTGCAATTACATTATATTATTTTTGCACCGAAGAGGTCACAACAAAGGGTGTTACGTATGTATTATTTTTATATTATATATAGACAATGGATTTTATGCATTTATAACAAAAATGGGTATTCAAGAATTCCAAAATACAATTGCAATTCAGGTAGAAAATTTTTATTTTGCATAAAGATTCATTATTTAATTATTAAATTTAACTCATACATAACACCTTTTGATTATTTATAGTTATACACCAAGAGATCCTTCAATGAATTCTGAAACATACTATTACAAAAAAGGTGCGAATCAATTATTTTCAAAAACATCGCATGTTTTTGATCCATTAGCGTACAACGAAGAGGATTTATTATATAATGCTGATAGGGAAGTATGTAATCAAAATACGTTTATTCTATGTTTTTATTATCTCTTGAATTATTGTATAACAATAGTTTGTAATTATCTATAGATAATACCAATAGCAATCCATTGTGTGGCAGAAGAGGGTTCAGATGAACCGAAACAATCTCATACAACAATTGCTGTTGTTGAAAAACATTCAGATGGAACGTACGTATTAAAAGCACTGAAACAAAAACTTTACGTCGATGGTCTTTGTTATTTGCTTCAAGAAATATATGGCATAGAAAATAAAAATGCTGAAAATGCAAAGGTACATATTGTATAAATACAAAGTTATTTTTATATTGAATTTCATTTACTTTCTTTAATTATCATTATCAAGTCAATATTTATTTTGCATATTTATAGCAGCAAGGTAGCGACGAGGATACAGATGATAATGGCTCGGAATGTGTTATTTGTATGTATGACGTGCGAGACACATTAATATTACCATGTAGACATTTGTGCCTGTGTTATGGTTGTGCTGATTCGCTTCGATACCAAGCCAACAATTGTCCCATATGTCGTGCTCCTTTCAGAGCTCTTCTACAGATCAAAGCTCTACAGAGGGCAACTGGAGCTGTCATATCAAATCCTCCATTACCAGAGGTTAATATTTGTTATTAAAAATTTTAATAAATTCTGTTATGTTCAACTAATAAAATGATAAATGTTTAGGGAAGCTGTGAAAACATTCCATCTGGGTACGAGGCTGTATCATTAATAGAAGCTTTAAACGGTCCATATATTCAAAGAACTGCTGTTCTTGCTCCAGAATCTCCAGATACACCTGATACAGATACAGCTAGTGCAATTCAAGCAGCCGAAGCATTAAACAGGTAAAACTCTTGATAAACTATATGTTTTCTTTAGTGATTTATTTTATTTAATAGATCTGTTGAACGTACGCCTGTATTGAAACATGCGTCTTCAAAGGAAGTAGATACATCTGCTAGATCAAGCGGTACTACATGTCCTACTCCAGAATTTCGAATGTCAGTTTTATTGGCTAGAGATGAGCATTCAGGTTCACAGAAAGACCTTCACGCTCGATCACCTGCGATGAGAATGAAATCTTCTGGACATATACGCGAAAAGTCTTCCTTAAGATCTCGGGATACTCTGAGACTTGTTAATGAAAAACAACCTGTTTCGCTTTACGAGGTAATTTTTTCATGTTGTAAATTAATTCTTCTCTTTATTTCCATAAACAAAAAACACTTCGAATACGATATTTAATGTCGATCAATATTCACAGGGACAAGGACAAGATGAAGATAGCGAAGCAGAGAAACTATCTCCTTTATTGGATGCAGCAACTAGTACGGAAGCACTTGATACTCATAGTCATAGAATATGCGACATAGATGTTGATGACGAGATTCAAAACACAGAAAATGAGAATGATACTGATGCTACATGCCATTCTCATTAAAGAAACATTGAATATGTAAAAACATTTAATCGTATCTTTGTTTTAACATATACATATTTAATTTAATTGCTTTTTGTAATATAAAATTGCCTATATTTCCATCAAATATAATTTTACATTGTAAATAATACATTATTACTTATAAATTGGATAAGATTAAAACTTGTCTTTTGTTTCTTTGATACAAGTCAATAATAAAAATTAGTATTTATTATATTATGCATATAACTGTTAAGTACTTTCTGTATACATTCTTCATTTTCTTGATCTGCATAGTGACACAGAAACTATAAACTACTATAAAGTATTAATTTGAAATCTCATTTCGTAATATACCATAAATATAGAAGAAATGAATGAACTCTAAAGATTACTGGAACTAATACGATGTGGGAATATATAAACGCATTCGGAACAGCCTCGTCATCTCGAAACGAGTCTCAAGATAAAGAAAGTTGTAAATAATATCTCTGGTTTTTACTTCTCAGTTTCGATGTACAAGGTCTTTTAGGGAAGCGTGATCCATCTCGAAAATGTTGAGCGTAGAAGAAAATGAATACCATATGTATAAATGTTTATGTATAATTTCTTTAATGAAATTGAAATCCAAAAGTATCTTTGTTCTTTAAACAACAGCAAGTAATTTTCTGAATTTCTTCCATTCATCCAAAGGTCCATGCTCAGGCAAATACTTGACATTGCAACCGTCTGGAGCCAGACGACCACCTGCTTTAAGTTCTTCATATTCAGCACGATCGTATTTTGTAAATCCCCACTTCTTTGAGACATAAATTTTCTGACGACCAGGGAACTTAAATTTGGCACGACGTAGGGCTTCAATAACAGCAGCCTTATGGCGATCCGATGAGCGTACACTCATTATAGGTTGTCCAATGTGTACTCTAGCTACTGTACCTTGAGGTTTTCCAAAAGCTCCTCTCATTCCAGTTTGAAGCCTTGTCAATAAAAGAGGAAATTGGATCAAAATTGGTTACAATACAAGCATAACAAATATTTCATTCTGTAATATTTGTTTTTCAATTATAAGATAAACTGTGTACTATAATGGATTTCACATGATACACATACCTATCAGCTCCAGCACACGATAACATTTTGTTGATGCGAATAACATGGAACGGATGAAGTCTCATACGAATATGGAACTGATCTTTTCCAGCGTTTTTCACCATGTATTTGTTCGCACAGATACGTCCTGCTTCAAGCGCTTCCGAACTGAGTTGTTCATACTCATCGGATACTAAATGTACACATAGTGGAAAATCTTCCACCGAGGCTTTCTTTTTTCCAAGATCAAAGATACGGATCTTTGGGTCAGGCACACCACGACAGAATCTTGACTTTGGATACGGTTTGTTTTTACAATACCGATAACTGTAATAAAAAGAATAAACATTTTAGGCTGCGGGGAGTAGGAATTAATATAAAAAAGGAAAAGAGTCTCGTGACCATTTCTAACCTAATCTACCGTTTACTAAATAGTACATGTATTTAAGTTTCACACGAAACATTAAAGCACAAAAAAAAATTAGAAAATATTTTTATCTATTATGTTTTACTAATTTCTTAATAAAATTCGTCAGACATTTCATTACATACCATCTGGCTGGACGGCGCCCCATATTGGCTGTTAATAATAAATAAAAAATGTTAGTTCAATATTTCATAGAACAGTTGTAAAAATTTGGATAATAAGTCAGATAAATGTGGAATATGTAGATGTATAATATATATTAGGATATTTTCGGATTTTAATGAATGTACAGAAAGATTACCTCGTGGTGCCGCACAATGTTAAACAGGAAGGAAACTACTGCTCTGAAGTAAGAAGTGAGACACAGAGTTGTCTGAAGAGACCTCTATGACTGAAATACGAGTTACAACTGGTTACAATCATGAAATACAATTTAAATGTAACTAGGACGTTCTAATTGACGGTATATCATGAAAATTGTAATCATGAAACGTTACCATTGATATACAGAGAGAGGATATACATAAGTACATATATATATATATACCCAGCCAACCAAAAATCCAAATTTGGTCGACCTCCTGTGCGCGCATATGCCGGCCCAGTGCCGTCCGTAGGACCAGGATTTGGACATAGGCAGAAGGACGGCATGAAGCCGGCCGCTGGACGCTGAATCTGTCCTTTGTGGCAGCACGGTCGCACTGATGTGGCGAATGCCTTTGTGGCAGCACCGTCGCACTGATGTGGCTGGCCAGGCGAATGTCGTTTTACAGGGCAGCACCGTCGGCGAGGGTAGGTCGCACTAATGTGGCAGATGTCGACGAAGTAAATTTCTATCGTACCAAATGTACAATAATATTTTTTCATTTATTTTCATTATTTTTCTTTATTAGTCGACTTAGATTCTTAAATCTTAGGGAGTCACTGTAGATACATAGGCACACCTGGTGCATATTTTCCTCATTAAAATCGAGCAAAGCCATTTTCGCTGCTACCTTCTGCGCCTCTTCTCCGGAACGACGTGCTTCTTCAGGGCAACTCGAACATCCATGTGTGCACATGAAAATTCACAGTAAATTTTGCATTACAATATTTTTTATGAAAAGTATAGCAACCGGATTGAATGGTCAAACGTGTCCGAAATCCAAATTGATCTCTTCTCATATTATTCGATAATATACAATTTTACAAATAAATTTTTACAAACCTTGGCTTGCGCGGACACTGCTCGTTCTTTAGCATTCACACAACTGCACACAACTAAAAAAAAAAAGCTGCCATTCGGCATTCGTCACCGTCACATCAGTGCGACGGTGCTGTCACAAAGGCAGATTCAGCGTCTAGCGGCCGGCTTCATGCCATCCTTCTGCCCATGTCCAAATCCTGATCCTACGGACGGCACTGGGCCGGCATATGCGCGCACAGGAGGTCAAAATTGAGCCAATCCGGCCTTGAGCAGCTCCGAGCGTAGCTTGGAAAATATTCTGCCCGTTTCTGCCCTAGGCAGGCTTGGCTCAAGGCGCGCCTGTTTGATTGGGTATATATATGGCACAAGCGGTGTAAGAGCACAGTCGTTTCTATTTATTTATATAGTATAGACCGGAACATATGATGTGGCAACAGCGCATACAAGCAAAACGTCAGTCCGATCAGCTGTTCCGATCAAACTATTGCGTATTTTATAAGATATTATATATAATATTTAATAAGGTCCAGTTGACTCATTTACGTGTAAATTTATGTAGGAGATAACTTAATAATGATATTCATTGTTGTATATAGACAATAATTTTAATTTACTGTTTAGAATAGGCTTATCTGCTAAATGAATTTACCCCCATGGATCAATCAGTTCTATAAAAGGATTAGTATTAATTCAACACATATTTTCGACTTATATATTTTATTTAAAATTTTAAAATAAAATAGTTTCATAAATTTTACAAAACGAGAAACAATATGATGAAGTATATATATATGTAATACAATATCTCGAAATTAAAACATATATGTACATACAGAAAAAATTTCTTTTCTCTGTTGAGGAATAAAAATTTTTAGTTACTTTTTTTAATGTTATCTTTCTTGTAACAGGCCAAAATAATTTCTATTTGAGACCAATGCGTAATTTTTAAATTCTGTGGTAGAATCCACTTTAACTGTGACTTTGACAATATACTATTGTTTACAACTACGCTGCATGTCATATCGTTTAATATCTTTATACTACTAACTATCTGTGGTATTATGCCATTGAAATCACAGCTATAAAATACAACAAAATTAATGTCTTTATGTAAATTCCAGGATATGTGTATATGTTGTTTCTTTACTAGTTTGTTACAAAAGTCTGTGAAATTCTTTATTAAATCGCTTTGCAACCAACCATTATTTTTTGCTTCTTCTAAATCAAAAAGCTTTTTTCCACGAAGCAATGGATCGCTAGGTTCTTCTATTTTTGGGATGGAATTAGGGAATATTTGAGGCACAGCACCGGTTCTTAATTTTATCTTACTTTTAAATAATTTTCTGCAAGTTCCATTACTATCTTTTATTATTGTTTGAGATGAAATCATATCTTCCGGAAAATGTTTTGCACAAACAACAGACCATTTACTGGGTATCCAATCTTCTCTATTTATATTCTGTATCCACTTTCTCTTTAAGTTTTCATCCTGAGGAAAGCGAAAAACTGGAGTATATTTTGCACTGCAAGTTGCATAATTACTATTGCACTTGGGTACACAACACTTATCTGGCATCTATAACAAAAAATATCAAAGAAATACTCTCTATAGGCCGTACCGATCCATTACAGTTTCATATTTATTATATAAATAGTGAAAATGTTGTTCAATACGAAATGAAGGTTATGATCTTTTTATACGTACCGTCTAATAAAAAAATAATTTCACTTATACACTACACACTATTCGCAGTAAATCTATATTATATTTACATATTACGTTTATAGCATATAATATAGAGACGGCCATGATATAATGCGAACGACTTCCGAATCACTTCAAATCGGACTGATGACAGCGTTGTCAAATGTACCATATTCCGGCCTATACTAAAGAAGCACAGCAAGTTCAAGGGACCGTTTCCAAGCCCTGAAATCTCTGACAATTATGTCTTAGTGTTCTGATCAGCCGCTAGATGGATTTCTGTCGTAAAGGAAAAATTGCGTCCTCACCAGTTGTCATGGTCACAATGCATCTTAGACCATATGTACTTATAGATCCGACTTCAGATAACATACGGCGCCCCATATTGACCCATATTGACGGTTTAAGATGCAGTCATAGAATACATAGTTCTGAGTTCTGAGACAATTCATGAGGGACCCACTTATGGATGCATGCGTATTAGTAATTGGCTGTCGAAAAATTCTCGCGGAATGTTGTATTCGTAGTTGTTCGTTGTTCGCAGTATTTTGCAGTATTCTGCGTATTCTGTGAAACGTCTATGAACGCCTTTGTAAGAATGCGAGAATGCTCTGTGGCGATGACAGTAATCTTCAGAGTTGTCAAGAATTGTATGTATACTCGTAATTCGTACGCATGCAAATGAAATTTTTTTAACGTTTGAACTTTGTACAGGACAACTGATTAAAAACAGCTATAGACAAGTCATATACGATGGCACCAGAAAGATCAAATGATATTACTGGAAATCAGTTAAGAAATATCCCACAAATTACATCCAGGTATTAAAACTCTTTTATATAATTTCTAATAAAATAACAATTTAGTAAAACGCAACAAAGAATGAAATGAAGCAGTCGTACAATATTCGAGAGCAAAATTTATGTGTGGACTGATATACTATTAATGAATTATAACAAAGATGACATTTGTATTAATAAATAATGAGTTTCTAAAATTATTGTTTGTAAATTATTTTAATAATGGTTTGCTTCATAAGAAATGCATTTTTTATAATTCTGTTAATCTTTACGCTATTATTGTAGATAACCCTAAAATTATTTACAGTTTATCAAGTACCTCACCATCATTTCCTATTATAAACAATCCATCAGGAAATCCACCGCCAATACCCCCACGCCAACCAGTGCAAAATTATTCCAGTTTCAATGATTATAGAATGTATGGATCCAATTGCTATAACGGATATGGATACGGGTTTGGAAGTCAATATAGGGGACCTAGTACATATGGAGGATATAATTCATACGGTTATAGTCCATATTCTAGTTATAATAATTATGGATCTTTTGGTAATCCCAGTGGCGATGTTGAAAATAGGTAAATCATGATATTAAACTAACTTAAAATGATGTTAGCAGTTACAATTATTTATATATATATATATTAAAATAGTATATTTACTTAATTATTTAGATTCTTTTTATCACTTAAAAGTATTTGAAAAAATTATGAATTATTCTCATTCCTCTCAATTATTCTCAGTCCTCATTTACTTTTAATTATAGTAGAATTTTTAGAAGAATGTAAATGACTATAAACTATATAACTATGCAAACCATAGAACTATTTTAACAAAACAAGAATTTGTAACTTGAGAAATCTATTTGTTCATGTAAGATATATAGATTTTTACGCAATTATTTTTGCTCACAGATTTTTTCAGTACTTCGAAGAAAGCACCAGACCAACTTTTCAATTAATTGAAACAGTACTGCAGACATTTTCATCCATGACAATGCTTTTGGAATCGACATATTTTACTTTAACAAATTCGTTCAGGGCAATTATAAGCGTTGCAGAAAATGTTGGAAAGTTACGTTCAACTATAGGACAATTGTTTCATACTTTTGCTTTGATTCGATTTTTAAAATGGTTATACAAGAAAATTATACGCAATACTGGTGAGAGATTAATTAAAATTACTTGTATAGTATGTCCCATTTAAATGTATGCACGCGATTGTTTCCCTAAACGATGAATAAAATCGGCGGCTATTTCGTAGTAAAATCTCCTTGTTAGAAAAATAATCGCGTGTATACATTTAAACCAGATATACTGTATACATTAAAATACTTCATATTGCATATACATATACATTGTAATCTCTTTCCTTAAGGTTTTCAGGGTGAAAGTTCTCTGAATGATGAATTATGGGAAAAATCTGTAGGAAAGACTGGAAATGAAAATGTTAATAATAATAATTCTCCTTTGTGGTTTGGATTTTTTCTCTTTAGCGTATTCTTTGTAATACCTTATATGATTCATAAAATTACAAATAGTATTAGAAATGTTCAAGTAAAAGGTATGACAATGGGAATTTACTTTGTATTATAGAAAAATTCAAATTTTCATTTTATGTATATGATATTAATTAAATCTCTGTATATATATTTTAGGTAAGGATCCAAAGGATTGGTATCAGTATGACCAACCAGTATTTGTTGCATCAGTGCTGTATGACTTCACTGCATCGAACAATGAGGAATTGAGTGTAAAAGTTGGTCAAAAAGTTTATCTGGCACCTCAAGCTTTGCAACCAAAAAATTTGCCAGGATGGTGCAGAGCTACTGACAGTGCAAACGTTGGCCTCATTCCTTACAACTATGTTAAAGTCATAGGACAATTGAAAAAACGAAAGGAAAATGAAGTAATTTCTTTAAACGAAGAGAAATCTTCCTCCAACGAAAGTCGTTACAGAACTACTACTGAAAATTCGGAGATTTTAAAAACAAATGAAAATCTTACAAATGATGTGAAAAAACAATCTACTTAAAAAGAACTGATACATATAAAATTTGTGGAATTTGTCATATGTATATGGGAATATGAAACATACAATAAGAAAGAGAATTATAATCTGTAAAATTCTTAATTATGTATTTTACTCTATAAGTATTACTATAAGTAATACTTTTTGTATGTATTTACTATTACGAAGAAGAGAAAAATTAGGTTCGAATACAGCGTTTAAGCCAAAAGATAGACGATGTTGACTTTAAAGGATTAAGATTCGGAACATTCTATAAAAATATTTTAAAGATTTTATAGAAAAGGAAATTTGTAAAAAAGAGAAAACTATTTGAATGAAAAAGTTTGAAGCAAATACAAAGGAAAACATTAAATTGTAATTTCAAATGACTGAAATTGTATATTTACTATAATATTAACAAAATAATAAAGTAAATACTTAAAATAATGGCGTATCAACCATTTTACGGGGATCTAGCAAAGAAAGTTTTTAATTTTATTTACATGCGGTAATTATATTTATACTGCATCCTGTGATAGATTATTTTAATAATTATAATAGTCTCTGCATTGTATTGTTAAATTTGTATACAAATCTCAATGTTCAATTTATTTTTTCTTTATAATGAACTGGTCATGTAAATAAATACTTTAAAAAGAAAAAAATGACATTAAACAATTTATAATTATTGATAGTGTTATTTACTATTTTATAGGAATATATAAAGAAATATTGATTCTTTCAATATAGCATGATTTGTCTGAAGAAAGAAAACCATAAAATGACGATTTGATGTACTTATATATATTTTTTTATAAGATTAAACTTTTTCGAGGAACAATAATACTCACCACAACAATTAACAATGGCTACATTTATATAACTTATAAAAATAAAATTAACTGAAGTAAAGGAAAGTTTTTCCAGAGGAAAATCTTGAAAAAAATTTACAAGTTTATACACATTAAAATACTTTATAGGTATATGTATATTATATTTATATGTATATATATGTATTTATATATATATGTGCATGCGCCCGCTCGCGCGCGCATATCTTTATATATTTCACAATTTCACTTCCTCTCTTTTTTCCAACAATGTCAACAACAGATTCTACATTTTCTACATAACGAATTCTGCAGTCATTTTAGCTTTCTAAAGAAGGGAATGTTTTTGTTAGGAAGGAAAAAAGAATGAAAAGAAGAGAAAATGAGAAGGGCATTTTTTTAATCAGTGAACTTGCGATTGGGATTGCTTCCAAACAGAGAACCACGTATTTCTGGTATTAATTGCTGTGCAATTAATTCTAATCGTGTTTCCAAAGTGTTGCTGACTTTTATACGTCCTGTAGAAGGATGAAGTTTTCATATGCTTTTCAAGTAAATTATGGTAAAATTTCAGAGAGGAACACAAAGAAAAATTTAATAAGAAAATACCTCTTGCTGCATATAGATCAACGCCACCGCAACTTTCAGCTGGAAGGAAATTATCTTGATCAACTTTAACTGTTACATCTTTCAGTGTTGCTTCTTTGTAAACGTTTTGGACAGTATCAATAAGCGATTCAACCAGAGGAATATCTGCTTGACGTACACGAACAGTAACGTGGTTTTCTGTCAACTGAAAATCAAGAATGTATAAATATTTCTGAAAATATAACAGCATTAACTGATTAAAAAATTTGTTTAAACATACCTGACATAAGCCTTGCACAATTAACAAATTCAAAATATCCCGGTACTGTGCATCTTTAGATATTTCTCCTAATTTCTTCCTAGCATCGTCTAGTACATTACGTACATGATCTTCTCTTACTTTCAGAACTTTCAAACGAGCCTGGTTCAGCATATTCGATGACTGACTGTACAACAAATTTCATTAAAAATATAACAGAATATTTTATATTACAATGTATTAAGCGTATGTATATGTATTTGTAAAATATCAAAATTACTCTTTATATTAATACATACATTTTCTTTTGTAGTTCAACTTGTTTTTCCTTCTTCTCATAGTATTCCATGATTTTTAATCTTTGTTGCTGAACCAAGCGACCTTTCTCAATATTAAATTCTTCTTCTGCCTTAGCATCAATTTCTTCTGCCTTTTCATTAGCCTCTTGTTCGATAAAGGCCATCATATGATTAATCTAAAAATATAAGATTTCAAGAACAAAAATTTTTAATTATTTTTGAATATTGAAATAAAGTTGATTATAAAACAAAATTGCGAATATACTTAAAATTGTCTTTAATCTTAGCAACATTTAATCCTAGATAAAATATGTTTAATATATTTAATATTTTATAAAAAAACTATTATGTAGTTCCCTCTAAAATATAGTATACTCAAAAGAGTATTTAAGTCACAAGTACGAAATTTATCATCTATGAAAAAGCAATGCGAAAAATATTTAATTCTTGAAAAAAAAATGAATAAATCATCTGTCATCTAAAACCAAAGAATTGATATAACGCAAGATACCCGTGTATTCAAGTACAATTAGATAGATAGCATTTGTGAATCTATTTTCAAAGAAAAGCAAATTTTTTTATTAATTTCCATGTTAGAAAAAAAATAGGCGAAGACAGAACAAATAAATTTTGACAAAAGAGGAGCTATTAGAAACAACTATTTTAGTAAAGCAACAATATATAGAATAAAATGCAAAAATAGCTTAAAATCAATGCGCCTTGAGATTGTGTGAATGACTAAATTCGAATAGTTTCGTACCTGCTTTTGTACATCTGCGTCGCTTAGTGCCATTTTGAACTGCTAGAATCTCTTATTTCCTTTATAATCAAGATTTTCCTAAATACTTTCGATGTCTGTCTCCAATCGAATTTTCTAAGGAGTTAACGCCTACTGACGAAGGTGTCTTCACTTAATGACGATCATATGACACGGACAGCGTGTTCCAAAAGTAGTTCACTCTGGTATTTGTAGGGAGTAGGTAAATGTGTTCCTAAAGTACACTAAGATTTACTTTCTTATGATCGATTCACACAACTAAACTAAAAGGTTTATAAAATCATTGTAAAATATATTTATATATTTATGAATATAATATATATTCATACATATACATATATATGAATGCGACGTCACAACATATATTTATATTCTATGAATTTCAAGAACCTTGTGAACATCAATTTGACAGGCATACATATACAGGGTGTTCCAAACGAGAGGCCTTCTTTGGCACACGGACGATGGCGCATAACGAGATGGCGCACATTTTTTTTTGCACACAACATTATTGCGCACATGGTTCTTTTGCACACGGCAATATTGCACACACAACAAATGACGGATTGCGCACAGAAAGAATTCAAGCTGAAGTTTACCATCGTGAGTTGTGCTGTGTGATTAGTTTATGGTTATACTTTCTGGTTATATTTTCTATGCATAATCTATCTATAGTATCAGAATTTGTCAGTGATGTTAGTTTTATAGGTGATTGTGTAAGATGTGCTTATTATGAAAAGTTGATTAAAATGTGAGAAAATTTTATGGTCATTTATTTTCCATACAATCTATATTAGATGCGTTTATTGTGCTACTGACATTTTAAATATTATTTTGTAATTATGAATGAGTTAATATAAACATTGTAAAAGATATACCGATAACTGATTCTATAATTTTTAGATTACTACACAATGTTAGTGCAGTTCTTACAATATTTGTTAAACGTGCACAAATAAAATATTGCGCACTGTAATGTGAGACACAGGTGTCTTTTAATTTTTAGGTATGCATACGGGTATAGCAGTTTATTTTTTCTTTTGGACGAATTTCCCAATGTTTATTATAATAATATTATACTTAATCCAAAATCGGTACAACGTGGGTCTGTTTTACTCTGCCTAACCCTAACCAATGTCCCCCTCGCTCGCTCTTATAAAAACAAAAATAACCTCCAAAATCCCGGTTTGCAACCGCTTCGCTTAAAACTATCGCCTTATCCTTCAGATGCTTTATTCCCACACACATGTATTTTACCAATATATTTAGAACAGTAAAAACTAGAATTGTTTTTACATACTATGTAATTGTGGTATTATTAATAAATGAAATATGAATATGTAAAATAAGCGACCAGTGGTCCAAACATGAATCTTGAGTCTAGGCCGACATAGGACTGCAACGGGTTAATACATCCATTTTAAAAAGCCACTTAACATTCAGATACGTAATACTGTTTGCCGCTCACTGTATCATCTGTAACAATAAAATAAAATAAATCACATGTAGTATCTGGTTCATCCCATCTCAATCTTTTTTATAGTTGGAAATACTTATCTTAATTAATCTGATCGAATCCCAGCTTTCAAATTATGTATCCCCAATCGTCTTGAATCTGCTGCAACATAATTTCATTGCAATTATTTTATAGCTTCTTCAGTATATATATGCGTATATTGCGATCATTTAACAAATATTGTACTTAACCTATATAACTATCATCGTGGAACGAAATATTGTAATAACTGCATTAACATTGTGTATAGTTATCTGAAAATATAGAATCAGTTATCGGCATATCTTTTATAAATAATATCAACTGTTCATACGCACTTCTTATACAATTATCTATAAAACTAACATCACTGACAAATTCTGATACAATAAACAGATTATGCATAGAAAATATAACCAGAAAGTATAACCATAAACTAATCACACAGCACAACTCACGATGGTAAACATCAACTTGAATTCTTTCTGTGCGCAATCCGTTATTTGTTGTGTGTGCAATATTGCCGTGTGCGCAATAATGCTATGTGCAAAGAACCGTGTGCGCAATAATGCTGTGTGCAAAAGAACCGTGTGCGCAATCGAGCTGTGTGCAATCGTCCGTGCGCCATCTCGTTGTGCGCAAAAGATCTGTGTGCCAAAGAGCCATCCCCGTTCCAAACTGTCATATTTCCTTGGAAAGAGTGATTCCTAAGATCGTTGGAAACAACTTTTTCCTTTACGACAGTGTTCTCTGCGGATTCGTCAAGAAGTTATTAACAACAAGAAACACGGACCAATGAAAGCACGGCTATAGTAGACGGATTCTGAGCGTGACATTGTCATTGACGAAGTCGAAATCTGTCTGCTGTATAACCGCGCTCTGATTGGTCCGCGTTTGTCATAGAAGATTTTCGTAAAGGAAAAAGTTACTTGGATAAGTTCAAGGAAATATAACATTTTTTTAACACCCTGTAGATTCGTGCATTATAGACAATTATAGACGAGCACTACATTAAAAAACTGTAAATTATTTTTTTTTTAATGTCGTAAAGATAAAAATTTTATGAAGACGATACAGAAATTAGATATTTCATACTTATATCGTAATAGTATCTTGGATAGGATTTTATATGAAAGTATTTGTATATTTATGTACAATATGTATATTTGTTGAAATGGTTTAGCGCGTCCGTTCTATATAGCGTTTTGTGAGAAATATGTATTGAAATAGTACTAGTGTGTAGAACCAACGTGCACAATAAAAAACTTCCCATTTTATTGTGACATTTCCAGACATTTCATTGCATTTCAAAAGTTGAATTAACTAGCTCGTCTTCAGCGTGCGTGTCGGTGGTCGCATTTCATACTTTTATAAGAAAACACTGTTCTTGATTGGAATTACGTGTACTTTCACGAAATAACTGAATTTCGCTTGATTAAACAGGTAACTCAGATTCTGAATAACTGTCAAATCAGTTAGCTGTCAAATAAATTTCGTAGAAGTAACATTTTCTTTAACTCTAACCTAGAAAAACACGCGCTTTTACTTTTCGTAATCTAATTTTGTAAATATTCGGACTTGTTTTTATCAATGTAATATTTCATTTTTTCGCCTTGTAATTGTTTCGATTGTTTTCGATAGTTGATATCTTGCGTATCTCTTATGCGTTTTGTTCCGAAAGTTCAATTTTTGTTTATTGTACATTAAGTTTTAAGGTTAAGTTATCAGTTGATATAAGAATTAATAAGCAATCATTTAATAATGTTGAAATCATTAATGAGTATTAAACTCTATTATCTCACCAGCTGACTCATCCGTCGATAACTATGTGTATTATACCACTTTTCATCGAAATATCATTGCGAAGATTTTGCTAATTTGATTCTATTGTGCAATGTACAATTATTTCTATCCTAATTATCTTTTTTCGATTTAATATGGTTATGATTTGTTTTAGAAACATTTAATATGTTATTAAATTAACGGAAAAATAATTCTTGTTAGAATTATGAAAATACTCGAAATATCTTTTACTCTGAATTGTTAGTGAATTTTTGATATTTTAAAAAAAATTTAAGCGAACGTCTTTTGCAGAATATGGAAAAGAACAAAAAGTTATAATAAATACTTGAATAATTTAAAAATACACAACTTATTTAATTAAAAACTTGTACGACAATGGAATTACATTATTAGATGTCAAAAAGAGAAATGTATACATACTTCTATATTGTATTAGTAATGTATTACAAATTTGTTAAAACAATTATATAGCTTTCAAGTAGGCTATTATTTTTATGTTTGTGAATAATTAATATCATTATTATATTATTGTTTGGGTTGCATCGATGAATAATTATAATAAGAATATATACTAAATATAGGGATCATAATTTCATGTTTATAGGAGAATAAGAAAAAAGATGTCAAGTGCGGAGTCTTTAGCAGAAGAAACTGATGTAGTTCAAATTCTTCGACAATGGGAAGAAGAACATTTGACACCTTCGTACGATCCTATTCCAACGCTTCAAAGACTTGCAGAAATTATAGAATTGGAAACAGAAAATTATTTGAAAATGGATCCAGACCCGTTTGATGAAAGACATCCATCACGTACAGATCCAGAGTGCAATTTCGGGCATATATTGAAAGTTCTATTTAGAAAAGATAACTTTATGAACAAGGTAAATTAATAAATTTTCACTTTTATTGTAATTTATATTGTACGATTATAATATTTCGTATTATTGCCTGATATTTTGTATTTTCACAGCTTATAAACGATTATTTGCGAGATAATTATTGGACTCGGACATGTGTCACAGGTCGTGATGTTAGAAAATTGAATATTGCAGCTTGTCGTCTTATGCTTGATATTCTTCCTGGATTAGAGACTTCTGCAGTATTTCAACCTGATATGGATGGACTTATCCATCGCCTTTTTTCATGGGCAGAGAAAAGTATAGAACCTTTGCAGAGTTATGCAACTGGTCTTGTAGCTGCGGCTATGGAAGTACAGGAGATTGCTACAGGTATATTTCCAACTTATTACAGATTTTTTAAATAGAAAACGGTATAAAATGTATAGAAATGAGAATTTTTTTAAATGTGTTAACAGAGGATAAACTATACAACAATTTTTATTCTAGGATTTAGAGAACAAAACGGAAAAATGGTACCTTTAATGTTACAAAGGCTTCATAAATTACAAGAGAAGGCACAAGAAGATAGGCAGCTTGCAGCTAATAATAGACCATTTGCACATTTTGGTGAAGATAGGAGTAGTGGAGGAGATGGAGAAAATAAAGGTGTACCTGGAAAAAGAAAAGTAAGAATAATTGTCATGTATTAGAATGACAGTACTTTTCCCATCCAAGTTTTAATTAAATTGCATTTAAGTATTATATTGATATGAATTTGTTTTGTTTCAAGGTACGAGAAAAACGAAAAGAGAATGGAGTTCTTAAGAGCCCGAATCATAGTGATTGTTTCTCTGAGAAAGAAGATGATTACCTTCAGTCTCCTGATGACTCTGCTCCATTACCTAAGAAGAAGAAAAATGATACAGAGTGTGAAACTCCCATTAAGAATGATGTCATGTATTTAGAAATAATGTCTCCACCTTTGTCAGTGCCAAAGAGCTTTAATTCTAATAATCAAGTGACACCATCCAAGGCACAAGGTACTCATAGCAGGCCATTAAGTGCCTCTTCAGCACGATGCAATCTATCAAAGAACTCTACACCTCTGTCACAGAGCTCTAGTACTCCGTCTACCTTGTTAGAGGGAAATTCGAATTCTTCATGGGCAGAAATGGAATCATATGTTATTGGAAATATGCAAATACATCCTCCAACACTATCCACAAGACAAATGTTAATATTGAGGTAAAACTATTGGCATTATTATATTAATCTATAGTACAAATCATAATATAACAAATTTAATATAACAAATATAACAAATATAACATTAATATAACAATATATAATATATCTTAATAATATAACAAATCATTTGAATAATCATACTAATAATATGTATTATAATTAGACTGCGGATCTTTATGCAAAATTCAATCGAATTTGGTACGATTTTAATTAATTTTCTATCTACAAAGGCCATTGTCACTGACAATAAGATTCTATTTGATTCCACTTTCTTAAAGATTAACTATAAAAATTAAAAATTGCATAAACATCCGGAATCTAATTACAGTAAAGTCGCGATATTTTGCAAACGGCTGTGATCTGCACGGAGAAATATCATGTAGGGACACTATTTTTTTATAACTGAGTCTACCGCGCCGAAAGTACAAAGGAAGCCGAACTGTCGAAAAGGACAGCATGTAAACACGGATCGCGCTGTCCTTCCTTGCGCCCGAAACTTTCATCGTCAATTGAACCATTAAATATAGTTGAAATGATATCGTGTTTAGTATCATTTTAATCAGAAAAATGCCACAAATAAGTTGGTGAACATTCCATAAAAAAATAACAAAAATAAAGATGTTTTGTAATTGGATTAGTAGTAGTTCACACCGATATACCCGAGCCGAGATCAGATTACGCGGCATGTTTACACTGCTCGGAGACCGAGGCAGCTCGAGCTTCGTGACCCCTGCGGTAGGCTGTTGCTGAGAAATAACGCGACTTTACTGTATAATGTTTACTATTGATGCTTTAGCATTTGCGGCAGTAATACTTATTAAACAAATTTTTCTTTGAAATTATATAACAGGTATCTGACACCGATGGGTGAATATCAAGAATTCTTAGGTCATGTATTCGAACAAAATGCTCTGGAACTAATTTTGAAGTATATTAATGTTAGAGAAACCAAGGATAGTCGCCTAGCCTTTGAAGCTTTGAAATATTTAGCTTCTCTTCTCTGTCATAAGAAATTCTCTATCGAGTTCCTCAATGTCGGAGGTTTACAGAAACTATTAGATGTTCCAAGACCCAGTGTTGCAGCAACTGGTGTTTCTATATGTTTGTACTACCTAGCGTACTGCGAAGATGCAATGGAAAGGGTGTGTCTGCTGCCGAAACATGTTATATCTGATCTTGTTACCTATGCATTGTGGCTCTTGGAACGAAGTCATGATTCCGGGAGATGCCATGCAACAATGTTTTTTGGTTTCTCTTTTCCATTTAAAGTGATATTACAGGAATTTGATGCACAGGATGGTTTAAGGAAACTTTTTAATGTGGTAAATATCTTCTTCTATTGTAGCATCAATTTCTTTTTTATGTGTCGATAAGTATATTGAATGATTTTTCTCTTAAGATATCCACATTACCAATCTTAAATTTAGAAGAAGAACCAACATTAAACGATGATGAAGAGTGTGCTTCTAGACAAATAGTTAGACACGTTGCAGTTGCTTTAAAACGGTATATGGAAGCCCATTTACATCTAAAAGCAGAGCAATTACAGAGAGCAGAAAATGTCAGAGCTGAACGTGATACATTGCAACCATCTCTACCGCCTTATAAAGCTTATAAATTAAGCAGCGAAGAAGTACAAGCAAAGGTAATATACCTTTAATCTCTCATTCGTCCCTTGTTTCTGCAGTTAATATCTGTAAAAAAATCAATGTACTAGGGAAACATAAGTAATTAACTATATACTATATATACGTTCTTTCATTGAGAACGAAGACATAAGGGCATGATAAGATAAGTTTATAATGAGTAATGAGATTATTTTTGTCGTCCACAACTAATAAAACAATGTGCAGAATATGGAAAACCGTTTAATTAATTAATAGTAGCTGTTTAAATTGGATATAAAATTGTTTTACTATTATTATAGGTGGAAATTCTTCAAGAACTAATGTCTGTAAGAGCAGTATGGCCACCTGTGGAAGAACTACATCGTCTCGGAGGCATAACACTCCTTCTGCAGATTATTGCTTTCGCTAGGGAATGGAATTATAGCGGACGTGTCCATACAACTTCCAGTGCAGAAACAGTTCGTTCCTGTCTTGATGTAATAGCTATTTGTTCTGTCGTGCCGAAAGTAATGCTTTTGCTTTGTGAAAGAGTGGATATGCCAGACATGTCGATGACGATGGCAATTAATTTACTTTTGGCTGCGGCAGAGTGTGAAATTATTGCCGATGCTGATGTACAAAGGGCTGCGCTGAGAGCCGTAATCAATTGCGCGTGCGCTCCGATAAACAGGGTAAATAATTGAACTAAACTCGAAAAATTAAGGTTTAAACATTTTCTCTTTTTAAACGTACAAATAACTTAACTTTCTTTCGCATTCTTTATTATAGATTGGTGGCAATGTTGCAAGGTACTCGGTATCAGGCTCTGCTAAAAAGAAAGCAAATATTAATAACAGTGAAGAATTGATACAAAAAATTTGGGAGAGTGTAAGATCCAATAATGGAATAATGGTATTTAATACACTCTTAATTATACAGTAATTAATTACTTATATTATACAGTGTTGTATTAAAGTTACCCATATCTGTTTATAGGTGTTATTACAATTAATGATGGTAAAAACTCCAATCACAGATGCTGACAGTATAAGAGCATTAGCGTGTCGTGCTTTGGCAGGTCTAGCACGCAGTGAAAAAGTCAGACAAATTATTAGCAAGCTCCCAATGTTTACAGATGGACAAATCCAGGCTCTAATGAAAGATCCTATACTCCAAGAGAAAAGGCAGGAACACGTTATGTTTCAAAAGTATGCTTTAGAACTAATGGAAAGAGTTTCTGGAAAAGCAAAACCTACTGGAGCAGAATATGAAATTTCATTAGCTAGTCTACACAGGGTAAATCCTTTTAACAAATATGTATATCCAATACATACATTTATAAGCAACAATCTAACTTTTATGTTTTGCTACAGGCAAACGTGGTAGCACAAACAAGAATACAATATAATGAACAACAGTTGAATCAACTAATATACCAACATTTGATATCAAAAGGCTTAACCGAAACAGCAACGACTCTTCAAAAAGAAGCGACTCTAGACTCTTCTACAATAATGAAACCTATAACAACATATCATCCACTTAGTTACCGCAGCCCAGCGACCACTGGAGTAAGATATAACAATAAAATTGGTTAGATCTTCTTAATGTGTAGTCACTCGATATAAATGTTATTTTTTTTTTAGGTAAGAAACGGATTTTCACCAGGAGCGCCCGTTAATTTATATAGTACAAGTAGATGTCATCAAAGAGAAGTGACTTCTCGAAATAACACTACACCCACTTCATCATCGAGATTTATATCCCATTCCGCTACCAGTTCAAGCTCACCGTCTTTGACGTGCGCAAATAATCTGCGCTTGAAACTTTCTGACTGTCTCAATCAAAATGCTGTTCCACCTAGCACAAATCTGCCAATTAAACTACAAATTACAACAAAGTGAGTTTTTAAATTTTGTAACGTTTCTCTTCGAATTTATTAATTTAGAAACAATTAAGAAAGATACATACGTGAAATGATTTCAGAAAAAACCAAGTTGATAAACAGCCTCTAGTCAATTCTATGAATTGTCTGTCAATTGTTCATCCGACTACATGCAGATCATTGCAAAAACAAATTTCAAGAGATCCTGGAGGCGTCACAGCCGCTGGAGTTGCTACCTCTAATCCATCTACTATAACACTGGATTCTATTATTACAGAATATTTAACTAATCAACATGCACTGTGTAAAAATCCTATGGTTACTTGTCCACAATTTAATCTTTTCGAGTAAGAGACTTAAATGTTCAATTACGCAATACTTTCATCTGTATTCTCTTATTCGTGTTTAGTTTTTTTAACAAAGCAACGTTGTTACAGACCCCATAAGTGTCCAGATCCATGTATAAAGAATTCAACACCAACAAATGTAACTGCAAGACTGGCAAGAAGAGCATTAGGTATAGATGGTAGAAGATTGGATAGAAGACACATTTATAGTCGTTTTTGTCCCGTTAAAACTTTCAGGCCTACAGACGTTGGAAGTTTCACCTGTTGCATTTTCTTGGTATCTAAAAAGAATAAAATAACTTGTAATATATCCAATTTAATCATTACATTATGTGCATGTACAATTTTGAAATATTTTACAGCCATATCAGGATTATCTAATGTTAGGTACTTACGCGGGGGACGTAAAAATGGTGAATGCACATACAGGATTAGAGGAAGCAACATATCCATGTCACGAATCTTATGTTTACCATATGGAATGTAACCAGCGTGGAAATTTATTGTTATGCTCTACTGTATGGAGAAGCCCTATGTCTGCACTTTGGAGCATAGGAACCTTCTTTGATATGAAATTATCTTTAGAAAATGAAGATTATGTTGAATTTGGAAAACTTCAAGATAGAATTATTGGAACCCAAGGTGAAAGTGCTACGGTATGTTCTCTTCTTCTATAAAGTAATGAGTAATGAAAATATAAAATACAAATGTTTTGCAGTATTATATCGTTTTTAACAATAATCATTCTAATTCGTACTTTCAGATTTATGATATAGCTACAGGAAAATTATTAACTACTCTTACGCCTTCAATTTCTAATCAATACACCAAAAATCGCGCTACATTCAGCATGAACGATGAGCTTGTTCTAAGCGATGGAATTCTGTGGGACGTAAATTCAGGAAAAGAAATTCATAAGTTTGATAAATTAAATCAAACGCTTAATGGAGTTTTCCATCCTAATGGTATCTATAATAATTTGTAACTTATTTACTAATTGACAACATAAATAACTTTAGAATTTATAAGTGTAGTACTAAAATATTGATTTTCATTTAACAGGTACAGAGGTGGTATCAAATACAGAAGTTTGGGATTTAAGAACCTTCCATTTATTAAAGACAGTGCCAACGCTTGATCAAATGGAAGTGATATTTTCACCTGTTAATAATATTATATATGCTGTACCTTTGGATCAAGAAAATAGAGACGAGTCCCATTATGTTACTTCGTTTAAAACACTAGATGCTTTGGACTACAGTAACATTGGTAAGTTAAAGAGGTATAGTCGAATAAGCGTGGTAAAAGCTAATACAAAATCAATTTTTTAATTATTCCGAACATTTGAAAACATTATTTTTATATTGAAATTATCAATTGACCACGTTAATATATTACCTAATATCTTTTCGAACTGGCAGCACACAGCTAAAAGAATTAAAAACTGACATTTCTTTAAGTTTGTTCAGTTCTAACTATTTTCACATATGTATAAAATAAGACAATGCATTAAATTTGGATACATCTTGTATGAATTCTTCTAACGATATTTATGAATTCTTATCTATTTACTTGTGTCAGTATGTCAGTATGTCAATTATTTGAGCCTAAACATATTACAAACTTTATTATGAAATACTTTTGCATTGTAGCATTACTAATGACCAGATCGATTTGGCTTCTGACGAGACACTTTTACTAGACTTATTCGACTATACCCTATCATTAAATTATGTGTAATTCAATTGATTTGAAAATAATAATTGTATTTCATGTAAATTTCATTATAGCGACTTGCGATGTCAAAAGAGGAATTTACGGACTGGCATGTAATAAGTTCGATACGCAAATTGCTATAGTTGAGAATCAGGGTGAATTTGATAGTATCCAAGAATCTTGCGTTAGGCTGTACGATGTTGGTAGAAGGAGAGACGATGAAGATGAAGCCGATGAAGATGATGATGAAGATGATCTTGATGCAAGCGAAGATGATGGTTCAAATTCTGGTTCTGATGATAACAATGCGGATGGTTTGTGATCTTAATTGAATATATTTTAACAATTCTTTCATAGTAGCCATTATGAAATATTTTTAATCTATTTAAACAGTATGTACAAATACATTTATATTTTAGATATAAAATAGAACTTATTTTGTTAATAGACGCAGACAATCCAGACGCTGGTGTGGAAGAGAATGGTTCTGAAAATGATCGTAATGATCTTGAAAACAACGACGATGACGATGACGACGACGATGATGATGCAGCTGATGGCGATGATTCTTGGGATGATATGTCGGATTATAGTCCGTCACCTGATTTTTCCCTTTCCGATGTCGATGATTTGAGAATTCTTTCTCCATAAACATCCTAAAAATAGAATTACAGATAATGAATTTTTGTTTTAAGAAATTCCAATGCATTATAAACAAAGATTTTATTGCATTTTGGGCGAATCACGAGGCTGAAACACGTTTTACAACTAACGTTTCTTTTATCAACTACCAATTGGCGAATTGAAAATATAAATGTAAAGCAACAAACAAAGATAAAAAGTAATATTAACTAGTAGGAAGTGTTACAAGTTCGATCCTTTAACTTACTCTAATTATAGAATCGGTTAATTACATTTACAGTTTTCATGTTGGTTTTTATGTCATTTTTGTGTTGCAAGGGTTTAATTACAGTGAAATCAATTTCGAAATATATATATATATAAATTTTTCTTTTAGTTTTCTTCATGTCAAGCTTCAAGTTTAAACTGTATTTTTCATTTCGCCAATATTAGAATTCTTTTAACGTTCCGTCAATAACTAAAAGTTGTCAAGGTTGGCCTCTGGAACAAATCTAAAATCAACTTACTCAGCAGAATGTTCCATATTAAAAATGGTTGATTAGCTAATTTTTTATTTTGGCCGAACTTCTTTTTCATCGATATAAATGTACATATTATTATTTTAGATATTTGTTGTGCAATGAACAAGTATCATATATTCACTACTCAAACACTGATTGTCAATAAGAACTTTTCCTCCTCTTCGAGATACTCGGAAATAGTTATATAGAATTGGATTGATCATGTTGAGAAATCACTGGAATCGAAATATTGATTATTTGATAACTTAATGAATTAAAACAGTACATTTTTGAAATTTTTTGAACGTATTCTTATGTATATGAAGTAATATGTACGAGAGAGGCAGAGAGGGAGAGAGAGAGAGAGAGAGAGAGAGAGAGAGAGAGAGAGAGAGAGAGAGAGTCTCTCTCTCTCTCTCTCTCTCTCTCTCTCTCTCTCTCTCTCTCTCTCTCCCTCTCTGCCTCTCTCGTACATATTACTTCATATACATAAGAATACGTTCAAAAAATTTCAAAAATGTACTGTTTTAATTCATTAAGTTATCAAATAATCAATATTTCGATTCCAGTGATTTCTCAACATGATCAATCCAATTCTATATAACTATTTCCGAGTATCTCGAAGAGGAGGAAAAGTTCTTATTGACAATCAGTGTTTGAGTAGTGAATATATGATACTTGTTCATTGCACAACAAATATCTAAAATAATAATATGTACATTTATATCGATGAAAAAGAAGTTCGGCCAAAATAAAAAATTAGCTAATCAACCATTTTTAATATGGAACATTCTGCTGAGTAAGTTGATTTTAGATTTGTTCCAGAGGCCAACCTTGACAACTTTTAGTTATTGACGGAACGTTAAAAGAATTCTAATATTGGCGAAATGAAAAATACAGTTTAAACTTGAAGCTTGACATGAAGAAAACTAAAAGAAAAATTTATATATATATATATTTCGAAATTGATTTCACTGTAATTAAACCCTTGCAACACAAAAATGACATAAAAACCAACATGAAAACTGTAAATGTAATTAACCGATTCTATAATTAGAGTAAGTTAAAGGATCGAACTTGTAACACTTCCTACTAGTTAATATTACTTTTTATCTTTGTTTGTTGCTTTACATTTATATTTTCAATTCGCCAATTGGTAGTTGATAAAAGAAACGTTAGTTGTAAAACGTGTTTCAGCCTCGTGATTCGCCCAAAATGCAATAAAATCTTTGTTTATAATGCATTGGAATTTCTTAAAACAAAAATTCATTATCTGTAATTCTATTTTTAGGATGTTTATGGAGAAAGAATTCTCAAATCATCGACATCGGAAAGGGAAAAATCAGGTGACGGACTATAATCCGACATATCATCCCAAGAATCATCGCCATCAGCTGCATCATCATCGTCGTCGTCATCGTCATCGTCGTTGTTTTCAAGATCATTACGATCATTTTCAGAACCATTCTCTTCCACACCAGCGTCTGGATTGTCTGCGTCTATTAACAAAATAAGTTCTATTTTATATCTAAAATATAAATGTATTTGTACATACTGTTTAAATAGATTAAAAATATTTCATAATGGCTACTATGAAAGAATTGTTAAAATATATTCAATTAAGATCACAAACCATCCGCATTGTTATCATCAGAACCAGAATTTGAACCATCATCTTCGCTTGCATCAAGATCATCTTCATCATCATCTTCATCGGCTTCATCTTCATCGTCTCTCCTTCTACCAACATCGTACAGCCTAACGCAAGATTCTTGGATACTATCAAATTCACCCTGATTCTCAACTATAGCAATTTGCGTATCGAACTTATTACATGCCAGTCCGTAAATTCCTCTTTTGACATCGCAAGTCGCTATAATGAAATTTACATGAAATACAATTATTATTTTCAAATCAATTGAATTACACATAATTTAATGATAGGGTATAGTCGAATAAGTCTAGTAAAAGTGTCTCGTCAGAAGCCAAATCGATCTGGTCATTAGTAATGCTACAATGCAAAAGTATTTCATAATAAAGTTTGTAATATGTTTAGGCTCAAATAATTGACATACTGACATACTGACACAAGTAAATAGATAAGAATTCATAAATATCGTTAGAAGAATTCATACAAGATGTATCCAAATTTAATGCATTGTCTTATTTTATACATATGTGAAAATAGTTAGAACTGAACAAACTTAAAGAAATGTCAGTTTTTAATTCTTTTAGCTGTGTGCTGCCAGTTCGAAAAGATATTAGGTAATATATTAACGTGGTCAATTGATAATTTCAATATAAAAATAATGTTTTCAAATGTTCGGAATAATTAAAAAATTGATTTTGTATTAGCTTTTACCACGCTTATTCGACTATACCTCTTTAACTTACCAATGTTACTGTAGTCCAAAGCATCTAGTGTTTTAAACGAAGTAACATAATGGGACTCGTCTCTATTTTCTTGATCCAAAGGTACAGCATATATAATATTATTAACAGGTGAAAATATCACTTCCATTTGATCAAGCGTTGGCACTGTCTTTAATAAATGGAAGGTTCTTAAATCCCAAACTTCTGTATTTGATACCACCTCTGTACCTGTTAAATGAAAATCAATATTTTAGTACTACACTTATAAATTCTAAAGTTATTTATGTTGTCAATTAGTAAATAAGTTACAAATTATTATAGATACCATTAGGATGGAAAACTCCATTAAGCGTTTGATTTAATTTATCAAACTTATGAATTTCTTTTCCTGAATTTACGTCCCACAGAATTCCATCGCTTAGAACAAGCTCATCGTTCATGCTGAATGTAGCGCGATTTTTGGTGTATTGATTAGAAATTGAAGGCGTAAGAGTAGTTAATAATTTTCCTGTAGCTATATCATAAATCTGAAAGTACGAATTAGAATGATTATTGTTAAAAACGATATAATACTGCAAAACATTTGTATTTTATATTTTCATTACTCATTACTTTATAGAAGAAGAGAACATACCGTAGCACTTTCACCTTGGGTTCCAATAATTCTATCTTGAAGTTTTCCAAATTCAACATAATCTTCATTTTCTAAAGATAATTTCATATCAAAGAAGGTTCCTATGCTCCAAAGTGCAGACATAGGGCTTCTCCATACAGTAGAGCATAACAATAAATTTCCACGCTGGTTACATTCCATATGGTAAACATAAGATTCGTGACATGGATATGTTGCTTCCTCTAATCCTGTATGTGCATTCACCATTTTTACGTCCCCCGCGTAAGTACCTAACATTAGATAATCCTGATATGGCTGTAAAATATTTCAAAATTGTACATGCACATAATGTAATGATTAAATTGGATATATTACAAGTTATTTTATTCTTTTTAGATACCAAGAAAATGCAACAGGTGAAACTTCCAACGTCTGTAGGCCTGAAAGTTTTAACGGGACAAAAACGACTATAAATGTGTCTTCTATCCAATCTTCTACCATCTATACCTAATGCTCTTCTTGCCAGTCTTGCAGTTACATTTGTTGGTGTTGAATTCTTTATACATGGATCTGGACACTTATGGGGTCTGTAACAACGTTGCTTTGTTAAAAAAACTAAACACGAATAAGAGAATACAGATGAAAGTATTGCGTAATTGAACATTTAAGTCTCTTACTCGAAAAGATTAAATTGTGGACAAGTAACCATAGGATTTTTACACAGTGCATGTTGATTAGTTAAATATTCTGTAATAATAGAATCCAGTGTTATAGTAGATGGATTAGAGGTAGCAACTCCAGCGGCTGTGACGCCTCCAGGATCTCTTGAAATTTGTTTTTGCAATGATCTGCATGTAGTCGGATGAACAATTGACAGACAATTCATAGAATTGACTAGAGGCTGTTTATCAACTTGGTTTTTTCTGAAATCATTTCACGTATGTATCTTTCTTAATTGTTTCTAAATTAATAAATTCGAAGAGAAACGTTACAAAATTTAAAAACTCACTTTGTTGTAATTTGTAGTTTAATTGGCAGATTTGTGCTAGGTGGAACAGCATTTTGATTGAGACAGTCAGAAAGTTTCAAGCGCAGATTATTTGCGCACGTCAAAGACGGTGAGCTTGAACTGGTAGCGGAATGGGATATAAATCTCGATGATGAAGTGGGTGTAGTGTTATTTCGAGAAGTCACTTCTCTTTGATGACATCTACTTGTACTATATAAATTAACGGGCGCTCCTGGTGAAAATCCGTTTCTTACCTAAAAAAAAAATAACATTTATATCGAGTGACTACACATTAAGAAGATCTAACCAATTTTATTGTTATATCTTACTCCAGTGGTCGCTGGGCTGCGGTAACTAAGTGGATGATATGTTGTTATAGGTTTCATTATTGTAGAAGAGTCTAGAGTCGCTTCTTTTTGAAGAGTCGTTGCTGTTTCGGTTAAGCCTTTTGATATCAAATGTTGGTATATTAGTTGATTCAACTGTTGTTCATTATATTGTATTCTTGTTTGTGCTACCACGTTTGCCTGTAGCAAAACATAAAAGTTAGATTGTTGCTTATAAATGTATGTATTGGATATACATATTTGTTAAAAGGATTTACCCTGTGTAGACTAGCTAATGAAATTTCATATTCTGCTCCAGTAGGTTTTGCTTTTCCAGAAACTCTTTCCATTAGTTCTAAAGCATACTTTTGAAACATAACGTGTTCCTGCCTTTTCTCTTGGAGTATAGGATCTTTCATTAGAGCCTGGATTTGTCCATCTGTAAACATTGGGAGCTTGCTAATAATTTGTCTGACTTTTTCACTGCGTGCTAGACCTGCCAAAGCACGACACGCTAATGCTCTTATACTGTCAGCATCTGTGATTGGAGTTTTTACCATCATTAATTGTAATAACACCTATAAACAGATATGGGTAACTTTAATACAACACTGTATAATATAAGTAATTAATTACTGTATAATTAAGAGTGTATTAAATACCATTATTCCATTATTGGATCTTACACTCTCCCAAATTTTTTGTATCAATTCTTCACTGTTATTAATATTTGCTTTCTTTTTAGCAGAGCCTGATACCGAGTACCTTGCAACATTGCCACCAATCTATAATAAAGAATGCGAAAGAAAGTTAAGTTATTTGTACGTTTAAAAAGAGAAAATGTTTAAACCTTAATTTTTCGAGTTTAGTTCAATTATTTACCCTGTTTATCGGAGCGCACGCGCAATTGATTACGGCTCTCAGCGCAGCCCTTTGTACATCAGCATCGGCAATAATTTCACACTCTGCCGCAGCCAAAAGTAAATTAATTGCCATCGTCATCGACATGTCTGGCATATCCACTCTTTCACAAAGCAAAAGCATTACTTTCGGCACGACAGAACAAATAGCTATTACATCAAGACAGGAACGAACTGTTTCTGCACTGGAAGTTGTATGGACACGTCCGCTATAATTCCATTCCCTAGCGAAAGCAATAATCTGCAGAAGGAGTGTTATGCCTCCGAGACGATGTAGTTCTTCCACAGGTGGCCATACTGCTCTTACAGACATTAGTTCTTGAAGAATTTCCACCTATAATAATAGTAAAACAATTTTATATCCAATTTAAACAGCTACTATTAATTAATTAAACGGTTTTCCATATTCTGCACATTGTTTTATTAGTTGTGGACGACAAAAATAATCTCATTACTCATTATAAACTTATCTTATCATGCCCTTATGTCTTCGTTCTCAATGAAAGAACGTATATATAGTATATAGTTAATTACTTATGTTTCCCTAGTACATTGATTTTTTTACAGATATTAACTGCAGAAACAAGGGACGAATGAGAGATTAAAGGTATATTACCTTTGCTTGTACTTCTTCGCTGCTTAATTTATAAGCTTTATAAGGCGGTAGAGATGGTTGCAATGTATCACGTTCAGCTCTGACATTTTCTGCTCTCTGTAATTGCTCTGCTTTTAGATGTAAATGGGCTTCCATATACCGTTTTAAAGCAACTGCAACGTGTCTAACTATTTGTCTAGAAGCACACTCTTCATCATCGTTTAATGTTGGTTCTTCTTCTAAATTTAAGATTGGTAATGTGGATATCTTAAGAGAAAAATCATTCAATATACTTATCGACACATAAAAAAGAAATTGATGCTACAATAGAAGAAGATATTTACCACATTAAAAAGTTTCCTTAAACCATCCTGTGCATCAAATTCCTGTAATATCACTTTAAATGGAAAAGAGAAACCAAAAAACATTGTTGCATGGCATCTCCCGGAATCATGACTTCGTTCCAAGAGCCACAATGCATAGGTAACAAGATCAGATATAACATGTTTCGGCAGCAGACACACCCTTTCCATTGCATCTTCGCAGTACGCTAGGTAGTACAAACATATAGAAACACCAGTTGCTGCAACACTGGGTCTTGGAACATCTAATAGTTTCTGTAAACCTCCGACATTGAGGAACTCGATAGAGAATTTCTTATGACAGAGAAGAGAAGCTAAATATTTCAAAGCTTCAAAGGCTAGGCGACTATCCTTGGTTTCTCTAACATTAATATACTTCAAAATTAGTTCCAGAGCATTTTGTTCGAATACATGACCTAAGAATTCTTGATATTCACCCATCGGTGTCAGATACCTGTTATATAATTTCAAAGAAAAATTTGTTTAATAAGTATTACTGCCGCAAATGCTAAAGCATCAATAGTAAACATTATACAGTAAAGTCGCGTTATTTCTCAGCAACAGCCTACCGCAGGGGTCACGAAGCTCGAGCTGCCTCGGTCTCCGAGCAGTGTAAACATGCCGCGTAATCTGATCTCGGCTCGGGTATATCGGTGTGAACTACTACTAATCCAATTACAAAACATCTTTATTTTTGTTATTTTTTTATGGAATGTTCACCAACTTATTTGTGGCATTTTTCTGATTAAAATGATACTAAACACGATATCATTTCAACTATATTTAATGGTTCAATTGACGATGAAAGTTTCGGGCGCAAGGAAGGACAGCGCGATCCGTGTTTACATGCTGTCCTTTTCGACAGTTCGGCTTCCTTTGTACTTTCGGCGCGGTAGACTCAGTTATAAAAAAATAGTGTCCCTACATGATATTTCTCCGTGCAGATCACAGCCGTTTGCAAAATATCGCGACTTTACTGTAATTAGATTCCGGATGTTTATGCAATTTTTAATTTTTATAGTTAATCTTTAAGAAAGTGGAATCAAATAGAATCTTATTGTCAGTGACAATGGCCTTTGTAGATAGAAAATTAATTAAAATCGTACCAAATTCGATTGAATTTTGCATAAAGATCCGCAGTCTAATTATAATACATATTATTAGTATGATTATTCAAATGATTTGTTATATTATTAAGATATATTATATATTGTTATATTAATGTTATATTTGTTATATTTGTTATATTAAATTTGTTATATTATGATTTGTACTATAGATTAATATAATAATGCCAATAGTTTTACCTCAATATTAACATTTGTCTTGTGGATAGTGTTGGAGGATGTATTTGCATATTTCCAATAACATATGATTCCATTTCTGCCCATGAAGAATTCGAATTTCCCTCTAACAAGGTAGACGGAGTACTAGAGCTCTGTGACAGAGGTGTAGAGTTCTTTGATAGATTGCATCGTGCTGAAGAGGCACTTAATGGCCTGCTATGAGTACCTTGTGCCTTGGATGGTGTCACTTGATTATTAGAATTAAAGCTCTTTGGCACTGACAAAGGTGGAGACATTATTTCTAAATACATGACATCATTCTTAATGGGAGTTTCACACTCTGTATCATTTTTCTTCTTCTTAGGTAATGGAGCAGAGTCATCAGGAGACTGAAGGTAATCATCTTCTTTCTCAGAGAAACAATCACTATGATTCGGGCTCTTAAGAACTCCATTCTCTTTTCGTTTTTCTCGTACCTTGAAACAAAACAAATTCATATCAATATAATACTTAAATGCAATTTAATTAAAACTTGGATGGGAAAAGTACTGTCATTCTAATACATGACAATTATTCTTACTTTTCTTTTTCCAGGTACACCTTTATTTTCTCCATCTCCTCCACTACTCCTATCTTCACCAAAATGTGCAAATGGTCTATTATTAGCTGCAAGCTGCCTATCTTCTTGTGCCTTCTCTTGTAATTTATGAAGCCTTTGTAACATTAAAGGTACCATTTTTCCGTTTTGTTCTCTAAATCCTAGAATAAAAATTGTTGTATAGTTTATCCTCTGTTAACACATTTAAAAAAATTCTCATTTCTATACATTTTATACCGTTTTCTATTTAAAAAATCTGTAATAAGTTGGAAATATACCTGTAGCAATCTCCTGTACTTCCATAGCCGCAGCTACAAGACCAGTTGCATAACTCTGCAAAGGTTCTATACTTTTCTCTGCCCATGAAAAAAGGCGATGGATAAGTCCATCCATATCAGGTTGAAATACTGCAGAAGTCTCTAATCCAGGAAGAATATCAAGCATAAGACGACAAGCTGCAATATTCAATTTTCTAACATCACGACCTGTGACACATGTCCGAGTCCAATAATTATCTCGCAAATAATCGTTTATAAGCTGTGAAAATACAAAATATCAGGCAATAATACGAAATATTATAATCGTACAATATAAATTACAATAAAAGTGAAAATTTATTAATTTACCTTGTTCATAAAGTTATCTTTTCTAAATAGAACTTTCAATATATGCCCGAAATTGCACTCTGGATCTGTACGTGATGGATGTCTTTCATCAAACGGGTCTGGATCCATTTTCAAATAATTTTCTGTTTCCAATTCTATAATTTCTGCAAGTCTTTGAAGCGTTGGAATAGGATCGTACGAAGGTGTCAAATGTTCTTCTTCCCATTGTCGAAGAATTTGAACTACATCAGTTTCTTCTGCTAAAGACTCCGCACTTGACATCTTTTTTCTTATTCTCCTATAAACATGAAATTATGATCCCTATATTTAGTATATATTCTTATTATAATTATTCATCGATGCAACCCAAACAATAATATAATAATGATATTAATTATTCACAAACATAAAAATAATAGCCTACTTGAAAGCTATATAATTGTTTTAACAAATTTGTAATACATTACTAATACAATATAGAAGTATGTATACATTTCTCTTTTTGACATCTAATAATGTAATTCCATTGTCGTACAAGTTTTTAATTAAATAAGTTGTGTATTTTTAAATTATTCAAGTATTTATTATAACTTTTTGTTCTTTTCCATATTCTGCAAAAGACGTTCGCTTAAATTTTTTTTAAAATATCAAAAATTCACTAACAATTCAGAGTAAAAGATATTTCGAGTATTTTCATAATTCTAACAAGAATTATTTTTCCGTTAATTTAATAACATATTAAATGTTTCTAAAACAAATCATAACCATATTAAATCGAAAAAAGATAATTAGGATAGAAATAATTGTACATTGCACAATAGAATCAAATTAGCAAAATCTTCGCAATGATATTTCGATGAAAAGTGGTATAATACACATAGTTATCGACGGATGAGTCAGCTGGTGAGATAATAGAGTTTAATACTCATTAATGATTTCAACATTATTAAATGATTGCTTATTAATTCTTATATCAACTGATAACTTAACCTTAAAACTTAATGTACAATAAACAAAAATTGAACTTTCGGAACAAAACGCATAAGAGATACGCAAGATATCAACTATCGAAAACAATCGAAACAATTACAAGGCGAAAAAATGAAATATTACATTGATAAAAACAAGTCCGAATATTTACAAAATTAGATTACGAAAAGTAAAAGCGCGTGTTTTTCTAGGTTAGAGTTAAAGAAAATGTTACTTCTACGAAATTTATTTGACAGCTAACTGATTTGACAGTTATTCAGAATCTGAGTTACCTGTTTAATCAAGCGAAATTCAGTTATTTCGTGAAAGTACACGTAATTCCAATCAAGAACAGTGTTTTCTTATAAAAGTATGAAATGCGACCACCGACACGCACGCTGAAGACGAGCTAGTTAATTCAACTTTTGAAATGCAATGAAATGTCTGGAAATGTCACAATAAAATGGGAAGTTTTTTATTGTGCACGTTGGTTCTACACACTAGTACTATTTCAATACATATTTCTCACAAAACGCTATATAGAACGGACGCGCTAAACCATTTCAACAAATATACATATTGTACATAAATATACAAATACTTTCATATAAAATCCTATCCAAGATACTATTACGATATAAGTATGAAATATCTAATTTCTGTATCGTCTTCATAAAATTTTTATCTTTACGACATTAAAAAAAAAATAATTTACAGTTTTTTAATGTAGTGCTCGTCTATAATTGTCTATAATGCACGAATCTACAGGGTGTTAAAAAAATGTTATATTTCCTTGAACTTATCCAAGTAACTTTTTCCTTTACGAAAATCTTCTATGACAAACGCGGACCAATCAGAGCGCGGTTATACAGCAGACAGATTTCGACTTCGTCAATGACAATGTCACGCTCAGAATCCGTCTACTATAGCCGTGCTTTCATTGGTCCGTGTTTCTTGTTGTTAATAACTTCTTGACGAATCCGCAGAGAACACTGTCGTAAAGGAAAAAGTTGTTTCCAACGATCTTAGGAATCACTCTTTCCAAGGAAATATGACAGTTTGGAACGGGGATGGCTCTTTGGCACACAGATCTTTTGCGCACAACGAGATGGCGCACGGACGATTGCACACAGCTCGATTGCGCACACGGTTCTTTTGCACACAGCATTATTGCGCACACGGTTCTTTGCACATAGCATTATTGCGCACACGGCAATATTGCACACACAACAAATAACGGATTGCGCACAGAAAGAATTCAAGTTGATGTTTACCATCGTGAGTTGTGCTGTGTGATTAGTTTATGGTTATACTTTCTGGTTATATTTTCTATGCATAATCTGTTTATTGTATCAGAATTTGTCAGTGATGTTAGTTTTATAGATAATTGTATAAGAAGTGCGTATGAACAGTTGATATTATTTATAAAAGATATGCCGATAACTGATTCTATATTTTCAGATAACTATACACAATGTTAATGCAGTTATTACAATATTTCGTTCCACGATGATAGTTATATAGGTTAAGTACAATATTTGTTAAATGATCGCAATATACGCATATATATACTGAAGAAGCTATAAAATAATTGCAATGAAATTATGTTGCAGCAGATTCAAGACGATTGGGGATACATAATTTGAAAGCTGGGATTCGATCAGATTAATTAAGATAAGTATTT